>CM035429.1:73989239-74041739 GCA_020310875.1 Ceratopteris richardii | reverse complement strand
GATATTGTAAATGAAGAGTATGACCCTTGACTTTCCAATTTCTTCATTCGACTCATTGCATTTTACTGTTATTGTTCATAACTCATGATGACATATGTATTCAAATTCCACATTCCATATTATTCTTGACTCTATGCTTTGTCTATAGACTTAAAGTTTTATTCATTCATGGATCATGTTTCTTGTCACTTGTGACCACTCGTACTTAAAACTTTGAGTTTCATGTCTTTATGTTCTTATGAAGCACGAGGATATGATGAATGTTTTACATTTGATGCATTACGATGTGATATAACATATATTGTCTATGCCTCATGCAATTATGTATATAAATTTTACATATAACTTTTTGTAAAAAAATTTATAAATCTCTCTAAGTGGATGAAAACCTCGATTTTTTATTTGGATATGAACGATCTAAGCGATTAAATCTAGATTAAAATCTTACAATTTAAATCTCTCGGCCATACTATGTTTATATGGTTATTATTACTTCGTCAAGATTAGGGGTAGCCTTGTTTTGCGAAATAGTAACAATCACATTATAAGAAGAGGGTAAACTCTTCAAAAAAGCACCACTATTGTAGGTTCTGAGATAGAATGTTCCTGCCCGACAAGTTCGAGCCATGTAGCTCTTAAATTTATTAATATGCTTTGTCATTGACATAGAGTAATCCATCTCTAGGTGATAGAATGATATTAATAATGATACAAGGGATTGTTGAGATCTTGCACCAAAAACTCCCTCCAATTTTATCCCCTGTAGTTGTGACTTGCAAGGTGATCTATGTATTCATTACTTAAATTCATACCTATAGTGGACAAAGCTTTTCTATTTCTAGATATGGCTGCTTCATTAGGGCCTTGACTTGATGTTAAAGTCCCTCTTGAAGTTGAGTGTAATCCAACCTTCTTCTAGCTTCTCTATTTCAGCTTCAACCTCATATCAAAGATCCTTCATGAGATGATATTGGAGTCTTGTTTCCCATGTATGGAAATCATTTCCATTGAAGGGCTCTGATAAAGTCATATTGGAGGCTTCCATCTCCTCTCAACACTAGAAGCCTAAGCAAGAAGCAAGCTTATACTCTACATAATCACACACCTTGCTTCGATACCAAAATATAGATGAATGAGAGTACAACCCCATATTACACAACTAAGTAAAAGAGAGATAGAGAGAGTAGAGAAAAAAAGAGAAGTACTTACATTAGAGATAAAGGAGCATAAGCCTAGCTCCACACTCCAAAACTGCAAATATACTTACCAGTGTACAAGGTAAATCAAAGCTCTCCTAGTACATGAGATAGTAAGTGATGATACAAGTGATAATAAGCTGATCTACTTATAAGGCATACAAGCCCATGCGAAAAGCTTCTCTAAAAAAGCTAAAAAATCCACTTCTGCGAACTCCAACAAAAAATCAAAGAGTGCATTAATTAGAGCCTTATGGGCTTTTTTAGATGCCACACAGAATGAGTTTGAGCCATTGGATCCTATAGATTAAGATTACATGGATTTATTTGGATCAATTCGCATTAGTAAAGTACCTACATAAGCTCATTTTAATAAAACTAAGCTAGAAATTCCTAAGCTTAGACTTTTAACCTAGATAAGACCTTATGTACAAGTTATCTCACTCTCTCTTCTTCCTACATAGAATCTTACTTGTGCCAAACCTTTCTCCTCCTTTGGCACCTGGCTGATACGTGCCTATACCCCAACAGCATGCGTACCATCTCATAGTTCTCATCGAGTACTTCCACAATTATACTTATCCAAGCATTCCTAGATGTACTTACATGAATATACACCTGTTGTATTAAAGCATCTGTATGATAATTGTAAAAGCAAATGAAAATTCAACAAACCCAATCATTAATATTTATAACCCTAAATAATGTTTCTTAACTCTAGAGCTTGTAACATTTACATAAATCAAAATTGAAATTCAGAAGTTCTTCCAAATGTGACATAGAGCCCTCTCGAAAGCTCACTATCGTTGAAACCCGAAAAGCAAATACTTCCTTGCTTCATCGTTTCACATAATGCAAAACATACGTGGCACTTATTCTTACAGAGCTGCACGAGATCTTCTATTGTCGTTTGTGACATGCGTTCGCAGGCGCAGTTGGAATCACGCTTTGACACTGCATATCCTCTCTCTCTCTCTCTCTCTCTCTCTCTCTCTCTCTCTCTCTCTCTCTCTCTGTGTGTGCTGAGAAAAAGAGCTACCCATGAGAAACGAGTCGAGCAAGTATGTACGGAAAATAAAATGATCCGCTGAAGTGGGCGAGCCGACCTTTGAAGTCCTTGACAGAATTTTCCGAATGCCATTGAGAGTGCTTATGAAAGTGACAAGAGTAGCACATGCAAAGATTTTCACAATGACTGCTACCATATTCAACTTCGCTAAACTCACCAGCTTCATTGCGAGCAAGTGAAGAGGGCCTAGATCCAGAATCAAGGAGAACGTCACTAGCCATTCTAGCAACAGAAAAATCGCGAGTAATCTCATCAGGAAACTGAACGATTCTCGCTCTCTCGTGTGACCGTCTCTTCCTTTGCTGTACTGTGACGATTAGTAATTTTGAAAGAGAGATCTAGGAATATGAAAGTAAGTACTAAGATTCAACTTAGTACTAAGATTCAACTTCTAGATATACAACCTATTAATTAAAAGAAAAAGTAGAGTTAGGCCATGGTTGGGCCCTTCCCCTCTTGAGGCAGGAGTCAGGGTTCCACCCTTTCTTGCGGCATGATAGTTGTGAGCCCTAGACCAATATATTGTCTTAAGTGTCATCGTTGGACAATCTAACCTTTACTTTGTGAGATATAGGGAGTCTCATGGGTACTATGTCTTTTCACTTGTTAGATATACAACCAATTAATTAAAAGAAAAAGTAGAGTTAGGCTGTGGTTGGGCCCTTCCCCTCTTGAGGCAGGAGTCAGGGTTCCACCCTTTCCTGCAGCATGACAGTTGTGAGCCTTAGACCAATATATTGTCTTAAGTGTCATCGTTGGATAGTCTAACCCTTACTTTGTGAGATATAGAGAGTCTCATGGATACTATGTCCTTTCACTTGTACATATGTTTTTTCAATCAAATTCAAGCTATAAGGGAGATTAAGCTTTAGCCAAACTTTCTCTTTGAAAGGGAAAAAGTAGAGTTGAGAACCAATGTTACTTATCACAAGGGAGGGAGTTGTCATGTTTTGTTGCATATATTTTTTAGTGCATTCGTTAGAGTCTCAATTTGCTACTCAAATGATTTTTTAAGTTTTCAAATGAGAGAAGCTCCTCAAATGTGCATCTCCCCTTAAATCTTAAAGGTTTAAAGTTAAACTCTCAACACTACTAACAATCCACAAAAAAAAAAAGTGATAATGGCCCAACTCTCGAGCGCACAAATTGAGGCAAGTTGATATTTTTGCATGTTCTTACGAATTCAAGTATGCAGGGAACGTGTACTTTTTCGATGCATATATCGGTAGTTATTTTTAGATATTTTTTACGGTTATATCGACGGTCAAGGGAGAGTCGGTATGACTAACATGGTCTTTCTAGGATTTTCAACGATCATATCTGTTGGGTGTGTGTAGAAGTGAGAGACACACATAAGAAGCACACACAAGGAGCACAAACACAGCAAGACACACGGAGAAGACGATGGCTAGAATAGCTCTCTCTATTGATGATGAACTGAACTGAAGTAAAAGCTGAATAATGAAGTATTTCGATGCCAGTGCACAACAGTGCGCTCTCCTTCTCGAGAGCTCCACGATGATATGCTCGAAGTAGAAAACCGAGCTCCTAAGGCCGCACATAGTACTTTGCACAGATGCTGCAGAATACACAGAAAACACAGTACACAGAGGAGCACGAAGACAAACTTCTTAGATCTTACAAATGCGGTCGAACTTACAGTCTGTGACTGACCAGGCCACTATATGTTTTATTAAAGAGCATATACAAGGAAGTGTCCGGTGGCCATTTGGCCTTTCACATGGGCACTAACAATAACAATCTCCCACTAAAGGCCAACATGGCCAAAGTAATTATGGGAGAAAAATAAAGAATGATAAAGAATACCTGCGTGTAAGTATACAAACTATACCTCCCACCTGATGGGCATGTTACATAGTGTACAAGTGATTGTGTAAGATCAAGAATCAAGTAACCCCTATCAAGTGACAATAGTGTCCAAAGCTATCCCGTGGTAGAGCTTTAGACAAAGCATCTGCATCATTATCTTAAGTGTGAACCTTCTCAAGAATAATGCGCTCCGTGGCTAAGCAATCTCTAATGAAGTGATACCTCACCTCAATGTGCTTGGTCTTTGCATGATAGACCGGATTCTTAGCCAAAGCAATAGCACTCTGACTATCACTGAGCAAGCGAGGTACATGCTGAGGTAAACCCATATCACAAGCAAGACGAGAAAGCCCTTTTCCTCATCTGATTTGGGGCAATCATCCTTGCTCAATTTCACATATGTGGGCAAAGGTGTACTCAATGCCTTTCCACCCTGCATATTGAACCGTTGAAGTACTTTGGATATGTACTCACTTTGAGACAAGTATATGCATCTTTTGCTCCTCTCACGAGTAATGTGCATGCCAAGAATATGTTTGGCATCCCACAAATCCTTCATATCAAATATCTGACTCAATTTCTTTTTGAGAACTAACAAATCATAAGAGGACTTCCCAGCAATCAACATATCATTGACATAAAGTATCAAGCATATCAAGCTGCCATCTGAGGATCTCTTTGTGTAGAGACAATGATCCTCATTGCTTCGAGAATAGCCTTGAGATTTCATAAAAGCATCAAACTTTTGGTACCATTGTCTAGGGGACTGTTTAAGTCCATACAAGCTCTTCTTAAGCTTACAGACTAGACTTTCCTTGCCAGGAACTACATAACCCTCTGGTTGTTCTATATAGATCTCATCTGTAAGATCTCCATGCAAGAAAGCAGTTTTCACATCCATTTGGACTAGCTCTAAGTCCTCCATTGCAACGAATCCAAGCAACATGCGCAGGGTAGTCATCTTGACCATTGGAGAGAAGATCTCCTTGAAATCAACACCATGTTGTTGCTTAAAACCCCTTGCAACAAGTTGTGCTTTATACTCTGGAGAAGCACTATCTGATGTGAATTTCAACTTATATACCCATTTACATGGTAAAACTTTCATGCCCTTTGGAAAGTTACTAAATCCCAAGTACCATTCTTGTGAATAGAATCCAACTCACTCTTCATGGCACGCTCCCACTTGACATGATCCTCTATCTACATAGCCTCTTTGTAGCAAGAAGGCTCATCGGCATCTGTTAGCATAACAAAATCTAAACCTGGAACATATCTATCAGGTGGATGTGAGACACGTGCAGAACGTCTCAATGTTTGCTGAACAGGAACATGTGCAGACTGATCTGAATGGACATTCTCTTGAACATCCCTATGTGCAACATTTTTATGCATGCTAGCCGGAGGACTAGTATCCTCAAACACCACTCTTCTCACTTCAACCTCCTTAATGGGTTGTTTATGCGTCTTAGACTCATTGAAAATGACATCACTATTTCTGATCACTGTTTCTATTTCAGGATCCCATAAGCGATATCCAAATTTGGTTTCTCGACCATATCCAAGGAAAATGCATTTCTTTGACTTATAATCCAACTTTTGTCTAAGATTCTTGGGTATATGAACATATGATTCACACTTAAAAACTTGAAGATGATCATAATATGGTGGCTTCCCTGTCCACAACTCTTGTGCCACTTTCAAACCTTTGGGAGTACTAAGTGAAAGGTTAATCACATGAACTGCAGTCAATACTGCTTCTGCCCAAAATCCTTGTGAGAGGTTTGCATGATGCAACATAGAGACTACTCTATCTTGAATAGTTATATTCATCCTCTTAGCTACACCATTCTGTATTAGGGTATAAGGAGCTGTAAACTCTCTACGAATCCCTCTAGACTGACAGAAAAGGATGAATTCATGTGAGGTATACTCACCCCCATTATCTGAACGTAAAGCCTTAAGCTTAGTTCCTTTTTGAGTCTCAACTGAAGCAAGCCATTTTCTGAAAGTGGGGAATACCTCATCCTTTGATTTGATAGGAAATACCCAAACTTTTCTAGTAGCATCATCTATGAAAGTGACAAAGTAGAGAGAACCACCTAAGGACCTAGTGGGCATAGGACCACACACATCTGTATGAACGAGATCTAAAGGCTCAATTGAAGAGTCATTGTGCATTCTATGCACATTTCTGGTTTGCTTTCCATATTGACAATGCTCATAAAATCAAAAATTGGAGAAAGATAACACAAGTAAGTAGCCAGAACGAGAAAGATTTTCCATTCGACTATGAGATATATGGCCCAAATGACCATGCCAAATACAAGCCATAGGTTGTTCAGTAACACCTAATAAGTGTTCTTTCTGTGAAACAAATACAGGATAAAGTGAACCAACTTTGCTTCCTTTTGCAATAACCATATTGCCCTTTGATATACGAAAGGACTGTGCATAGAAGACCACCTTGTAACCAAGGTCATCAAGTTGGCCAACTGACATCAAAGTGTGTGATAACTGAGGTACATGGCATACATTATGCATAGTAAATTTTGAACCATCAATGAACTGCACAACCACATCTCCTGCAATCCCCACAACATCACACTGGTAAGACTCACCAAGTCTCACGGTACCCCAAGAGACTTTGCTGCATAATTTTAGAGAACCATTCTCTGTGTGGTGTCACATGGAAAGAAGCACCAAAATCTAGCAGCCAGGTGTGGGAAAGAGAATCAGCCATAAGCGCCTCAGATGGCACAGTACTATCAAGTGTCAACACGTCAGCATCATCAGAAATAGCATTAATTTCTTCAATCTTCACAGTCGAAGTCGATGGTGCAGGTAACTGTTTAACATACCCATCAACGTTCTGTCCTTTACCTTTAGCATTCATTACTGCATACCAGTCTTTCTTCATATGTCCTTTCTTATGACAATAATGGCATTCGATATCCCTCTTCTTTGATTTACTTCTACCTTATTCCGTTGACCATTCTTTTCCTTGTTCTTGCTCCTACCACATTGCTGATTCTTTCCTTAGTAAGAATCACGAACATTATATGCATCTCCACTCTGAGTGCCAACCATAGATTTCCTACGAAGCTCCTCACTCAAGAGTGCTCCACATATGTCATCATAGACAAGTTTACCACCAGGTGCACTATTGCTAATAGCTGTGCAAAATGTATCCCATGATGATGGCAGGGTGCATAACAGTAATATTGCTTTCATTTAGTTATCCATATCCATTTTTTGAGCCTGCAATTGGGAGAATATAGCATCAAACTCATTTAGATGAGCAGCAACACTATTTGTGTCCTTCATGCGAAGGCCATATAATTTTCTCATCAGATATAGTTTATTTGATGCCGTCTCTTTTTCATATGTATTGCATAACTTCTTCC
This sequence comes from Ceratopteris richardii, assembly GCA_020310875.1. Lineage (NCBI taxonomy): Eukaryota > Viridiplantae > Streptophyta > Polypodiopsida > Polypodiales > Pteridaceae > Ceratopteris > Ceratopteris richardii. The sequence goes on along the minus strand of CM035429.1, from coordinate 74,034,237 downwards.
AAAGCTCCTCTGCACTTTCATAGTCTAATACTATAAAGTAAACATTATCTGCCAGGTGCAAGCAAATGGTAGACGTGGCTATTCATCTAACTCATCCCAATCATCTTCATCCATGTCAGCAGGCTTCTTTGAAATCCCATTTACTGGCTTCCATTGCCTCCTTTGAATCAGCACATCTTTAATCTAATTCTTCCATAGAGCAAAGTTTGTGCCATCAAATTTTCAGATCTCAAAATGGTCTTTGCCCTGCAAGTTATAGCTCCTCCTCGGAACACTAGCACTAGACCTTGATCCACCGAATGTGCCTGAGACCTCTGATGCCATGATGATAGAGAACTGAATAGAATGATAATGGAGCTACAAGATTCTGAACACCAATGAATGAGTGTATCAAGGAGTAAATCAACCACTGTATAGTTGACAAAACCAGAAATCTGAAAAAATTTTGTCAGAGTATCCTTTGCAAAATGAGCGTATGACCAGTGTCAAAATATCATAAAACTGCAAGTACTGACATGTTTTTCTACATAGTGAATCACTCACTCCATTGCATATAATCAATTACCCAATAAAAGCCAAATAGCCAATAACACCTTGCAAGTGTCTGTCACCTCTGATGTTTTAGGCTCAAAAAACCTGCATAAATTTGCAGCAGCTTCTCCCACCAAAACTGAAACCTTTCAAGAAACCTGTAGTTTTACGAGTGTGGCTGAAAACATAGTCCCAAAGGTTGATATTTATTGTTGGAGAAGTACAAAGAACACTCTTCTTGATGTTCTTGGACCTGTGTAAGAGAACTATGTGCAGAAGTACTCCAAAATGGCTCCAAAAGACACCTAAAAATGCTTCAAAAATAGGCTTTGAAAGCAAAGAATGAAGCTTTGAGGGACCAAAACATGTTCAAGGTAATGTCAACCTTAATCTTTCCCCTTCTTCAGACACCACAGCAGTGTAGCTTAGTGGCAAGAGATTGCCACGATTAAGCGAGCTCTGGGGGGCAAACTGGGATGGGTGACCTCCCGGGAAGTACCAGGAACCTCTATCTTCCTTGATCGTTGAGGTCCTCCCTCGCACGCAGCCAACGGTGACTTCAGTGACTCGGATGACAAGGTATGCCAAGGTCTATGCTTGGTCACCACCTTAGTCGTAAGCCTTGGGGGGGGGGGGGGGGGGCTCGTTTCGCTCGCACAAAAGGAACAAAGCTTTTTGCGTCAAACCTTGCTCTGATACCAGTGAAGTATTTCGATGCCGTTGCACCACTGTGCGCTCTCCTTCTCGAGAGCTCCACGATGATATGCTCGGAGTAGAAAACCGAGCTCCTGAGGCTGCACACAGTACTTTGCATAGATGCTGCAGAATACACAGAAAACATAGTACACAGAGGAGCACGAAGACAGACTCTTAGGTCTTACAAATGCAGTCGAACTTACAGTCTGTGATTGACCAGGCCACTATGTTTTATTAAAGAACATATACAAGGAAGTGTCCAGTGGCCATTTGGCCTTTCACATGGACACGAACAGTAACAAATAATATCCCTAAGTACAAATCCCACCACATATGAGTGAATCATGTATGTGGTGACATGGGGAAAAAACCTCTAGCCAGCATTAGAGTAAAAAGTCCCCATGTATAGGGAAAAGGTTCACATCAAAGCTACTTGAGGAACACATAAGTGTAACAAACCCTCCTGGAGCGAATGATGTGAACACATACAGGGAGGGACAAATCAGCCCCCACAAGGTAATAAGCCTAAAGCTTTGCGAAAAGCTTCAAACTTTTTCCGTGGAAGAGCTTTGGTCAATATGTCTACCACATTATCTTGTGTAGGCACATATACCAAATCAATATCTCCTGCATGAAGGCGCTCTCTCACATAGTGATAATGCACCTCAATATGTTTGGTCCGTGCATGAAACACTAGGTTTCGTGCAATAGCCAAAGCACTCAGACTATCAGTGAGAATATGTGTAGAAGCATCAATCTCCATGCAAAGATCCATCAATAGGTGTCTCAGCCATATACACTCTACTGTGGCTGTGAAAACTTCCCTGTGCTTAGCTACACAACTCGATGTTGCCACTGTAGGTTGCTTCTTACTCAACCAAGATATGCATGAGTCTCCAAGGAAAAAGAAATTACCACTAATGGACACGCGAGTATCATAACAACCAGCCCAATCACTATCTGTAAAAGCATGCAAGCATGGCTGAACATCTCTGCCATAAAAGAGACCTAAGCTCAAAGTGCCTTTGAGATATCTAAACACATGTTTTATCGCTTGCCAATGCTTAGTGCCAGGGCTATGCATGAATCTACTAAACTGGGAAACTGCATACTGTATATTCGGCTTTGTGTTGAATGCATATATAAGGCATCCCACAACTTGCTGATAAAGAGAAGTGTCAAATGCATCACTGGAATCCTCGACTCAGAACCTGAATCCTGTCTCAATTGGTGTGGAAATTGGCTTGCAATCATCGAATTCAAAACGCTAAAGTAGTTTTTCAACATACTTTGCTTGATGCATAACAATTCCCCCCTCAACGGATACAAACTGGATGCCAAGATAGTAGCTCAAAAGACCAAGATAAGTGACATCAAAAGTATGATGCAAATCAGCCATAAGAATTTCAAGTTTTGCATCACATGACCCAGTCAAGAGTATGTCATCGACATAAAGAACAATCACTATAAGATCAGCCCCATTTTTGTGTACATAGAGTGTGCTTTCAATCGGACTACATGTGAAGCCAAGAGCAATCAAGTGCTTATGTATTTTGTCATATCATGCACGTTGAGCTTGCTTGAGACCATACAAGGCTTTATGTAAGCGACAAACAATATGCTCTTTCCCTTTCATAGCAAATACAAGAGGTTGCTTCATATAGACCTCTTCTTGCAAATCACCATTCAAGAAGGCTGTTTTTATGTCCAACTGATGCACTTTCCAACCTCGATGGGCAGCCAATGCAACCATGGTACGAATGGTAGTCATGCGTGAAGTAGGTGCAACAGTTTCCTCATAGTCAATGCCATATTGTTGCGCATATCTTTTGGCAACCAATCTAGCTTTGACACTACATATTCTCTCTCTCTCTCTCTCTCTCTCTCTCTCTCTCTCTCTCTCTCTCTCTCTCTCTCTCTCTCTCTCTTTCTGTGTGTGTGTGTGCTGAGGAAAAGAGCTACCCATGAGAAACGATGCGAGCAAGTATTTACGGAAAATAAAATGATCCGCTGAAGTGGGCGAGCCAACCTTTGAAGTCCTTGACAGAATTTTTCGAATGCCATTGAGAGTGCTAATGAAAGTGACAAGAGTAGCACATGCAAAGATTTTCACAATGATTGCTACCATTGCGAGGTGAAGAGGGCCTAGATCCAGAATCAAGGAGAACTTCACTAGCCATTCTAGCAACAGAAAAAATTTGAGTAATCTCATCAGGAAAGTGAACGACTCTCACTCTCTCGTGTGACCGTCTCCTCCTTTGCTATACTGTGACAATTAGTAATTTTGAAAGAGAGATCTAGGAATATGAAAGTAAGCACTAAGCTTCAACTTAGTCCTAAGATTCAACTTCCTAGAATACCAATTAATTAAAAGAAAAAGTAGAGTTAGGTTGTGGTTGGGCTCTTCTCCTCTTGAGGGAGGAGTCAGGGTTCCACCCCTTCGTGCGACATGATAGTTGTCTTCAGGCAGATTTAAACTAGTTGCCTTTGGGCATTCCTTTTTAAGTGTCATCATTGGGCAGTCTAACCCCTACTTTGTGAGATATAGGGAGTCCCATGGGTACTATGTCTTTTCACTTGTACAAATGTTTTTTCAATTAAATTCAAGCTATAAAGAATATTAAGCTTTAGCTGAAGTTCCTCTTTGAAAAAGAAAAAGTAGAGTTGAGAACCAACGTTACTCATCACAAGCGAAGGAGTCGTCATACTTTGTTGCATATATTTTTTAGAGCATTCTTTAGAGTCTCAATTTGCTATTCACATGATTTTTTGAGTTTTCAAATGAGAGAAGCTCCCCAAATGCGCATCTCCCCTTAAATCTTAAATCTTAAAGGTTTAAAGTAAAACTCTCAACACTACTAACGATCCACAAAAAAAAAAGTGACAATGGCCCAACTCTCGAACGCACATAATTGAAGCAAGCGGATATTTTGGCATGTTCTTATGAATTCAAGTATGCACGGCACCTGTACTTTTTCAATGTGTATATGGATAGTTATTTTCGGATATTTTTTACGATTATATCGACGGAAACTGACAATCGCTATGACTAACATGGTTTTTCTAGTATTTTCAACGATCATATTAATGTTGGGATGTGACCGTCAGTATGGCTTCTAGATGTGTCGCCATGGAAAATAGGGTTGTGCTTGGCAACCTTAGCCCTGAACCTGCAAAGAAAGCTACACGGGGTGTCATAGACTCTGTACTCATTGTAGTCGAAGCAGTAGAAGTAGGCAAAAATGTCAGCTGGGCAAAAATTCTATTCAGGGAGATGCGAAAGGAAGTGTGACAACTTTATTGAGTATCGAAGAAGTCGCAAACATTGGATACAAAAATTGGTATTTTCCTCAAACTTTTGATTGTGGAACTGCTATCGGACAAGTGGAAGAATTGTTGGAGGAGGATTTTCACTCGGACCTTCGGTGACAACATGAGAGGCTAGGTGTAGCTATTGTGTAGACGGAGGGAAAGGAAAAAAAGTCGAGATTGTGAGAGAAACATTCCACGGGTCTGAGGAAGAAGCATTATGGAAAGCAATAGAAATGATCGGCATGGCTTTTCAAATGGAAGAGGAGGGACGAGGCCATCAAGAGGAAGAGGCAGTTCAAATTGTAGCAAAGCAATGATAACTGCAAGCCGATTAAGCAGAGTTGGAGTGGTGCCGACTAGAGGAGGAGGAAGTCAAATGATGATAGAAAGAGAAAATTTAGGTATAGAAAGAGGAACTCAAACAACAACAAGAATTGCTATGACAAACTAAATCATGCAAGAAGTTGCAAGATGAAAAAGAGTAGATGAAAGGAATCCAAGCAAATAACTGTAATTTGCACAATATGGTAAATAAGCTACAGACGGAGAAGGAAAATCTAATTGCGCAAGTTTATTCATTGACTCATAATTTACAAGCTTTCCTAGTAAACTAAGTAGTATTCCTGAATTGGGATGACAATTACAAGATTCAAAGTAGATAGTTGTAGAGAAGAGTACCATTTTGGAAGATAAAGAAGTTCAAATTACGAAACAATAAAATATTCAAACTGAGTTTACATAGTTGATCCAAGTCAAGGATGTGGACTTATTGCGAAAAGAAAAAGAGTAACACCTGCTACGATAGCTTCCATAGCCGGTCAAAATTTCCTTGAAGCAGTATCTTTGGATTATGTAGAAGCCAAACTAGAAAAAGTTGCTTCGAAGGAGCAATGGGTAACTATTGAGAGTTTTGAATAGGAGTTCCAATCTATGATCGAGGAAGCTACCTCTCAACTCATATCAATTTATGAATAATTTCTTTATTATTCAGATCGAATCATGCATCCACCTTCGAAAGGAGATGAATGATATGTAAACATCCAAATTTTATGGGTTTTGTCCACCATGCATGCCAATGTTAGTATGCAATCGATGTAGACCTCAAACTCAATCCTTATGTAATTATTTGATTCTCATAAAGTAGAGAAATAGAAAATTGTTAGGAATTTCGAAGAAGAGCAACCACTAAGTCTTCCCCTTCTTGTATAATTTTTCTCATTTGAGCCCAAGAAGGGAGATCTTGACCCAACAAGAGGGCTAATGCAGCATTGTAGGATAGAATAGGACAGAAAGACTAGATGCTCTTGTAATTCAATTTCTTAGTAATACAATCATATTGTTCCGGTGTCTATTCGGTCTATGGATTCTACTATGTAATCTTTCTGAAGTTAGTGGTTCACTGTTAAGCTAGTACATTCTCTGTGTGTGGAAGTGCATAGTTTGAAGTATAGACTTTTACGGTTTGGGAATAGAAACATCTGGTTTTGTTTTTTTATCAGTAACCTCCAAATTCCTCGAACTCTAGTTTGCTAAGGAAGCTAGATATACAAAAAACACACATGACACAATGATCTTGTCTCAAGACACACAATACATAAAGTGTACGCAATATTTATCAAAATAAATTGCTCTGTCTATATGAATTCCCAAACCTTCATCGTTTCCATTTCATTTAAATAGACTGTAGTACAATGTTTCATCATGTCTTTTGGTATTCTCGAAAATCTTTACAAAAGCAATTGAAATGAAATCTCTCCAATGCTCGGAGGACTGAAACGCTTATTTTGATATATCCTCATCTTCATCGTGCAAATCCTCTAGCAACTAGATCTTTAGATTAGTTATGTGTTCTTGCCAGATTTCGGTGATCTTAGTCTGCAGTTTCTTGAGGACTATACACGTAATCAAGGAGCATGCCAATAGGATCATTTTAGCAACTCCATTAGCATTATAGTGAAGCTTTGGCTTACACACTCGCAAAAACATCTACAAAAGGCTCTTGAGTATAAAAATCACTCTTGTTTACTGCATGCAGCTTAGCCATCAGTTTGGAAACTTCAACCTTTAAAACTTTAACACGATCTTCAATTGCTTGGTGACTCGATGCAGCTTTTTCTCATAAAATAAACTTGATTCTTTCATTCGAGGTTAAGTTTGACATTTGAACTATGCAATTGAGAACGTTTTTGTTGCAACATATACACCTTTTCTTCAGAAAGCCAAAATGTTTGATGGTAACAAAGTGATGCTCTTGTAATGCTTGATGATCAGCTTGCAGGTTGTCAAGATGATCGATAGCACCCTTAAACAAAGCTCTTCAGAAAGCCAAAATGTTTGATGGTAACAAAGTGATGCTCTTGTAATGCTTGATGATCAGCTTGCAGGTTGTCAAGATGACCTTTTCTTGGAATTGTTGGAATTGACCTTACACTTCTAATGCCTCTACAACACTCAGAGCCTCCTGAGCTCTAATACCGTGTAAGAAATAACATCACAACGGAATAGACCAATAGGCAAAGTTAAGAAAATAATAAAGACAAAGAGAGATGCAAACTCAGAGATAGATAACACCAATTCTCTAATCGCCAAGAGTAATGCAGCTACAAACATGGTGCTATCCACCTGTGTGCTCCTAATGTGGAGCTTAGTTGGCGATCTAGATAGAATCTAGATGAAGGACTTACTAGTGCACAACGCTATGTAAAGCTACACATTGACCATGCTTTTATAGCTTTTACAAAGGGGACCACTAAAGATAAACATAGTCAGGAGATACAAAATAGTCAACAAATATACAATATGAAAACATCTCCATGACCATAAGTCCTACCATCTTGGCCTTATCGGTTGAGGGGATAGGCCCTTGGGACTCTACAAAAGGGAGCACGCCCCCCTCTGCACTCCTCGCATTAAAGTTCTATGGGGAAAATTGCATGATGCCACAAGGCCTCTATTTTTGCCTTAATGACAACCCAATGGCTTGGAATTCTATGGCTTACCTAACCTAATGGCTAGGCTCACAAAGATCATCTATTAACATCAACGATCACACATAGACCTCATCTAATTTGGAATTTAGGGTTCCACAAATGTTCAACCTCTCACAACAGCTTCTCCTCATAATGGGGGCCTTACAACTTAGAGCACCCTCGATCATTTGTGGTCACTTGAGGGTTGAGTATTGAGTATATCTATTAGACATTGGTCTACAGAGACCATCACATGTGTGTGTGGGACAAGGGCTAGTCATAACCAAGGTCCCTAGCTCGATATCCTAGGGTATTTGAAACTTAATGGGAATAATTATTGCATTATGGCCACATATCGGCACTAGATCATTCCATAGCATTGCTATTTTGAATACAAGAGGATATAAAGGATGGAAGGTGAGTTGCACACATGACATTCAAGTCTTTCTTTTAGATTCTTCATTAGAAAGTGAGTGAATAGTCTTATATTTGGTATCTAGAGCTCTTTGAAGATCATTTTTTGAGGATTATTCATGGGAGAATTGAATGAAGTATGCATGGAATCTCCATCCATCATTGTATCTATCATAGCACTTATGTTGTTGTTGATGTACAAGCATGAAGGTTGATGGACCTTATTTATCAAAAAGAGGGGTTGGATAGTCCCCTTAGAGGAACCCAAGGCCCCCCCAAGAAGACTTGTGCACACAGTGCCCAACAAGCCCCATTAGATAGCCATCTGATGCCCGGATGACCATTCGTGAGCGTGTGTGTGAGCAAGGAGGAGGTGAGCTTCATTCTCACTCCCATCCTGTTGTTGCTTAGGCACATGAAGTTCCATATCAGCCCGGATTTGGCACCAATGCAATGATATGTGGGATAAGAAGAAGGCATGCATGTGTAGCTTGAGAAGGACATTAAGATAGGAAAAAAGAACCATCTAGTTTCCTCATCTACACCCCCTCTAAGTGAGCATCAAAATTCTACCCATCTCCACTAAAATAGTCATTAACTTCTTCAAAACTCATCCAAACAGAGTGATTCCACTTGTTGTAGAATATTCATTGAGAGGGTTATTCATTGGCTCTTGGAAAGCATCATTCAATTACATTTACCCACTTTTTTGAAGTTTCAAATTTGATTTTTCGTTGTCAATGGCTCTCATTAGAGTACTTTTTCGATGCCAGAAGGATCAAGATTAACTTGAAGACTCAAGAGGGCTAAGTAGAAATCATTTCCAACACGTGCACTACACCAGCAAGTGGGATTGCAATACTTAAGATCAATTTCCTTATGAGTTTATGTGTTTCTACTCTCTTTTATGCATCATTTGGCATTTAGGATAAGCAAAGGCACGTTATACATGCATATATGCTTGTTAAGAGATGCATTTTTTACAAAAGTAGGATGATAGCATGCTTTCTTATAGGTATGCCAAGGAGAAAGTAAGGACATCTAGTGTTTTTATAAATTTATTTGTGTTTCAAGCATGTTGATCTTTATTCAGGGTGTGTAGTGCCCTTTGGTTATTTGGCTATATATTATGTGCCCACTAGGACACTTCTCTTGAAGTGTGTGTAGAGCACTTCCTTGATTTTTTTTATTTTCAATTTCTTGTCAAAATGCTATCAAAATTTTTAAAAATTTTCATGCATAGTTGATTGATGCATAAAACGTAGGGAGCATACTAATAGTGTTGTTGTTTTTGTTCTTCTTTTATAGAAAGGATTGTGATTTGTTAGTTTTTGCTACCACTCTTTACTCTAGGTGTACATAAAAAAACACATAAATTAAAACATAAAAACAATGAAAACATAGAAAGAATATTACGCTTTCTTAGTCATGGACTCAAGATCTTCTTCACCTCATAGGGAAGACATGCACATGGTTGACCATTCTGTAGATACAATAGAAACCATGAGCAGTAGGATTTCTCTGTTAGAGAGTATGCTTCAAAGCATCTTGGAGCATGCATGTAGCTCCGAAACCTGAGAATGAGCTTCTAGGAATGTAGTTAGATGCTCTAGGTGAGGATTTGACTCCAGAAGTTCCTAGTGAGATTCTCCTACTGAGAGAAGCCAGATGGAGGCTTAAGGACCTTAAGCCACCACAATATCATGGCTCCACTAGTGCACCAACTATTGATGTTGTTGAGTAGTGGCTCAACAAGTGGGAGCAATGCTTTTGCTTATGTCATATTGTGGATGATAGGTATAATATTCAGTAGGCTATGTATAATCTCATGGATGTTTCTCATAGGTGGTGGCATAAAATCAAATTGTATAAGAAAGATCCCACTACTTAGGAACAATTTAAAGTCCTATTTCATAATAATTTCATGCCACTAGACAAGAAGTCGAGGGCACTAGATACTTGGTTTTTCATCAAACCAAACAGTTCAAGATTATGCAGATAAGTATACGGAGGTACTTCTTAAAGTACTTGACTCTATTCCAGAGTTTCCCCAAGTCCACAAGTTTGGCTTGGAACTTAGAGAAACAATCCGACCATTAGTAAAAAAGGAGAGTTGTCACTCTTTGGCATAGGCCATAGAGATGGCTCTAGTCTACAAGGATGGTCACAAGGGCATAAGCTCCCAAGGCCAGAGATCCTCATGGACTAAGATTAGTCTTTTCCTCTTCCTCTAGTACTCCTATCTTGACGAGTGCACAACCTCAAAAAGAGGCTAAGTAGCTGCACATGATTAAGACAGTTTCAAGAGCTAAGAGAAAGGTGTCTGCTCTAGCTGAGAGGGCTTATAACAAGTCTACCCTTCCCCCTCAACAAAAAGAGAAGGCAATGAAAGAAGGGTTATGCTATGGGTGCTTATGACAACATCAATTTAAAGACTGTCCTAAGAAGAAAAAGATATAAGCCACCATAGTAATAAACCTCACATAGGCACAGAGTGATGCAGATGAGGATTTTGGAGATTCCCAATCTTAGACATCACCTCCCATAGTGGCCATGATCATGAAGAAGGTGCATTCTATGCTAGATATGGTGCTTTCACCAGTGGCATAGAAAGGGTACCAGTTTCCAAATATAGAACTCGTTGTTATGAGAGGAGTCATGGAAAGATAGCATGAAAGGTCCTCTTTGAGACTGGGTCCACATATAATGTCATCAGCTCCTGACCTTTTAGATGATTACACTTAGACACTATGTAGTTAGAGTATGCCTACATAGTGGAGTTAGTCGAGGGGAAGGGTACTGAGACATGGGACCGATGAGTAGTTGGTTTACCCATCAGATCTAGTCCTATGAGGACAGATTGGATTTCAAGATAGCACGATTGGCCCATTTTCATGTAGTCCTAAGTAGAAAGTGCCATGCTAGGAAATGACCAGTCATAGACTTTGGTTCACATGTTTACAAGTTTGAGCATGAGAGAAGGCGATTACTGATCCGTGGAGATCTAAAACTCGAAGAGAAGTGATTGGTAACCAAGCTGCTCAAGATTTATTTTAAGTATATTTATTTTTTAATTTTTTTAATTCATCTTGTGTAGTGACAAATTCTTGCAATCAAGGAAAATCTAGTTGGAATGCTCAAGTACTTTCAAACAAAGTAAGAGCAAAATTCTAGGGGTTGTTTTTAAAAGAATTACCTTTAGGTTTATCTCCTTGCAAGAATATTGAGTATAGGATTGAATTGGTACCAGGAGCGAGTCCAACTGCTCGGCCACCATTTCGTATGAGCTTACAGGACAAAAACGAAGTTTGCAAGGTCATGGACGAGTATATGGAGAAAGGGCTTATTAGACCCAATTATTTGCCCTTTGCTGCACTAATTCTTCTAGTGAAGAAGAAAGATGGATCTTATAGTATGTGCATTGACTACAGAGCACTCAATATACCATCAAGTATAGGTATCCCATGCCTAGGATAGATGATCTTCGTGATGCTTTAGGTGGAGCAATTATATATAGTAAAATAGATTTGAAGAGTGGCTACCACCAAATTAGAGTTAAGGAGCAAGATGTATATGAAATAGCTTTCAAGACCCGTTTTGGGCATTATGAGTATTTAGTTATGCCATTTGGTTTGAGTAATGCACCTGCTACTTTCATGATGTTAATGAATGATATTTTGCATCTGTTCATTGGAAATTTTATTGTGGAGTTTGTAGATGATTTGTTGGTGTATAGTAGGTCTGAAAGTGAACATGAAAGTCACTTAAGATTGGTGTTAAATAAACTAAAGGAAAATCAATTATTTGTAAATCTAGATAAGACTCAATTATTTCTTCCAAAGATATAGTATTTAGGCATAGCCATAGGGGCGATTTTGAGTCAAAATGGAAGGCCAATATCTTTTGAAAACAAGAAGCTGAGTAGTGCACAATGCAATTGGCCAATGCATGAATAGGAGTTATATGTAGTGATGCATGCTCTTAAAGTCTAGAGACACTATCTTTATGGTGCAAACTTTAAGGTGTACACAGATCACCATACACTCAAGTATTTTTGTAGTTTGCAAGATCTTTGAGGAAGATGGGCTCCTTAGGTTGAGCTCATGCAGAAGTTTCACATGGAAATCCTGTATAGAAGAGACAAAGAGAATGTTGTAACTAATGCATTATCACAAATAATGTATCAAATGAGCTTTATAGTTCTAGAAAGCTCATTGCTTCAAGAAATAAAGGAAGCATAGCTGAAAGATCCACATTTGTTACAAATCATTAGAGCCATCAGTGATGAATCTATTATAGGAGATGAGGCAGTTCTAGTTGTTTCTTCCCCTAGTAAAGCAAATAAGTCTAGTTCGTATTCCAATTTCTCAATGGAGAATGTAATAGTTAAATAGAAAGGAAAGGTTTTCATAGGAGATTCCCACAATTTGAGAAGAAAAGTCATGCATGATAACCACGATTTCCTTTTGCAAAGCATCATGGTGTTGAAAAGGCTATTCAGCTTGTTAGAAGAACATCCTGGTAGCTTGGGTTAACTAGAGATGCCCACACATATGTTCAACAATTCTTTATGTGTCATGTCAACAAGGCAAAAAGGGTTAAGACACCAGGTCTTTTACATCCTTTACAAATTCCATAGCACAATTGGGATAGCGAATCCACGGACTTCATAGTAGGAGATGATAGAAGCTCCATGGGTAGCGAAGTTATTTATTCATCATGTCTTCAAATTGCATGGGTTACTGACATCCATAGTTTCAAATAGGGATGTTAGATCCATAGGACACTTCTGAAAGTTTTTATTTGACAAACTAAAAGTGTCATTGAAAATGACTAGTGGTGACCATCCACAGACAGGATTATATCGAGAGTGTCAATCAGATTCTAGAGGTTATGTTGAGAGCATATGTGTCTGAGAGGCAGACAGATAGAGATAGTTATTTGCTGCTATTAGATTCTGCTTATAATAATATCATAAAGTGCCAGGAAGTCTCCCTTCGAGATGAATTATGGCATGAATCCCACTACTTCCATTACCATAGGAATGACAAAGAAATGTCCCAGTTCTTTGGAGTTTCCAACAAATCTCCAAGAAAATTTAGGCATAGATAAAGCCAAGATGTAGTAAGCAATAAATAGGGAAAAAGACCATGCTAACAAGAAGAGATCTCTTAGAGTCTTTGAAGGAAGAGATAGAGTTTTTCTTCAAGTACCAACTAGATCTACTTCATCCATAGGGAAGTATGCTAACCTTTCACCAAGGTTTTGTGGACCTTGGAAGATAGTTAAGAATCGTAGTGATGTTGCTTACCGATTTAAAGATTCCTCATAGTCCATCCAATGTTTCATGTTAGTAAACTTAGAAAGTACATTTCTAGGGACGATAAACTAATAAAGGGTATTGTTTATTTGCAGGAAAGTGACCACACAAATCATTTTCCAGATAGGATACTAGATTGGAGACAAAAATGGTTGAGAAATTGTGTCATCCAAGAGTATCTAGTAGCCCGGAGAGGATTACCGCTTACAAACTCTACTTGGGAATAAGAAGCTCTAGTTCGCAAGTACTATCCCTCATTGATCATTGAGGAAAATGATCTTTGGAAGGGGGAGAGAGTGTTAGACATTGGTCTATAGAGACCATCATATGTGTGTGTGGGACAAGGACTAGTCATAGCAAAGATCCCTACCTTGGGGGATATCCTAAGGTATTTGAAGGGTAATGGGAATGAGTGTTGCATGATGGACACATGTAAGCATTAGATCATTTTAGAGCATTTCTATTTTGAGTACAAGAGGATATAAAGGATGGGAGGTGAGTTGCACACATGAAATTCAAGTCTTTTTTTTAGAATCTTCCTTAGAAAGAGAGTGAATAGTCTTATAATATCTAACAGAGAAGACAGAAAGAGGTTAATTGGTGGAACACTTGAGGTGAGAAAATCTATACGTGTTTCATAAGAACAATATAACTCCTCGAATACATAAGTCTTAGATGGTGTGGTGGTGAACAAAGATGCATCATCAATCCCTACAGGGTCTTCTCCAGAATAAGACAAGATAAGAAATATGAAACAGTTTGGGAGGAAACGAATGGTGTATGGCATCATAACAACATTTTTATAATAAAAGGACCCAATGGGCTAAACGACCAACTAAATTTTATTGCTTGAATAGATAAGTCAAGGCGTGATGGCTCACATGAAAGATGAACTTATGATCAAGTGGATAATGGTAGAACTTTTGATAGAGTAAATTAAACCTAAGAATTAACGTTCAATAATTAAATAATTCTTTTGTAGGTGATAAGTGACAACTAGCATAATAGATGGGTCAAATTCACTTTAGGGATTGTTGGATCAAAACACTGCCAAAGGCATCAACAAAAACATATTTGGATCAATTAGGCACTTGTAAAATCAAAGCTTGAGTAACCCAAGCCTTTAAACAAGTAAATGCAAGCTCACATAACTTCGGCCAATAAAATTGGCAAGGCAAAACATTAGCAATGCATTTAATAGGGACAACAGAATGGGCCAAAAACCATAAAATGGTGACTATGCCAATGGACTTGTCCAAGGGATCAAAGGACCTCTTTTGGTGTCATAGGTGGAGGGTCTTCCAAGATCACTTTAACTTGTCATTATCAACTTGGATTTCTTTTTGGGATACAATGTGAACGAAAAATTTTCCACATGAAAAGAAAAGATGAACTTAGTGGGACTAAGATAAACATAATTCTCAGCATTTAAGGAAACATAAGCAAAGATGATTTAAGTGATTAGATGGGGCACTATGAATTGTGTAATTGTCAAGGGAAATGCACATGAAATTGGCGAAGAATGATGAAAGGATTCCTTGCATTTAGTGTTGGAATATATTGGGAGCATTACATAATCCGAACCACATTATCATGCAAGTGTACACTCCTAAATTAGTGATAAAAGGGATTTTGCGAATGTCAAGTTCAACCATATGAACCTGATTATAACCATTATGCCCATCTAGAAAAGAGTAAATTTCCCCATCCACAGTGACTACATCTAACATGTTGTTGAGGAATGGAAGAGGAAACGGATCAGGGATAGTAGCGACATTCAACTTATGGTAGACAACATAGATACAAAGTTGATTTTTTTCTTAGAAATGATCGAGATGGCGGAAACCATTTTGCATTGTCAATTGGAACGATAAAACCAACACATAGAAGTCAATCAAGCTCTTCATTTCACTTGTTTAACATAATTAAGATTCATATGGTAGCTAGGTTGTTGAGTGGGACGAGCATCTGGTTTCAACACAACGCAATGTTGGTATATATACAAGGGTCAATACCTTGTAGGTGCTGATAAACCCAAGCAAAGAGGTTAGAAAACCCTTATAAAAGGGTGAATAATGGTGTTTGAAACTCCAAAGTCAATGTGGCACATATCTTAACATAATGGGGGCTTAGATGATATCAATATCACCTTTTCCTTTGTTTTTGCTTTTGTCTCCTTGTGCAATTCCACCCTTTTTTTCTCTATTCTACCTTTAGCCAAATTTTTTGAACCACTTGCCTCTCCACTTTCTTTCCTTCTAATCTCTTCATTGAGAATAGAACCTGTCACACCATTGAAGGTCAAGTTTGGGCTGTTTTGACTAAGAGTAGCTAAGTGAGGTTAAAAGGGTTGAAATTTTCAAGCAAAATAGAGCTAAAATTGCAAAAAAATATCCAACCAAACATGGTTGAAATTTTCTATCAAAGATGGTTGGAACGACTGGAAATTTCCAACCACATATGCTTGAACATTTGCATCAAAATATGGCTGAAAATGAGCATGAAATTCAGACCACACATGATATATATGTTGATGATGTATTACATAATCAAGAAATGTCTATCAAGAGTGCAAAAACCAAAGTGGCTGAGAAAAAACTTGCAAGACAACCAATTGAGTGCAACTTTACTTGGTAGAACAAGACCAAGCTCTCACCATGAATCATGCAATTTTGTGGATTATTATCTTATTGCAACAACATGTAATGAAGAGCCACTTACTTTTGAAGATGCATGTGATTATCCACATTGGATGAGTGTTATGCAATAAAAAAATAGATTCCATACATAGGAACAATACTTGGGAGTTATGTGAATTGCCAAAAGGAAAAAATGACATCGGTACAAAGTTGGTACAAGATTAAGAGAAAGTTTGATGTTAGCATTGATGGCTACAAAGTTAGATTGGTTGCAAGATGATATATGCAACAATATGGCATTGACTATGAGGAAATTTTTGCACCTACTTCACGCATGACTACCATTCATACCATGGTTGCATTTGTTGCCCAATGAGGTTGGAAAGTACATGATTTGGACATAAAAACAACTTTCTTGAATGGTGAATTGCAAGAAGAGGTTTATGTGAAGCAACCTCTTGGATTTGCCATGAAAGTTCAAGAGTATATGGTTTGTTGCTTGCATAAAGCCTTGTATGGTCTCAGGCAAGCTCAACATGCATTGTATGACAAAATCCATAAGGACTTGATTTCTCTTGGTTTCACATGTAGTCTCATTGAAAGCACACTCAATGTATGCAAAGATGGGGATGATCTCACAATGCTTCTTCTTTATGTTGATGATGTACCCTTGACTAGGTCATATGATGCAAAACTTGACATCCTTATGGCTGATTTGCAACATTGATGTCACTTATCTTGGTCTTTTGAGCTACTATCTTGGCATCTAGTTTGTATCCGTTGAGGGGAGAATTGTTATGCATCAAGCAAACAATGTTGAAAAACTACTTTGGCATTTTGACATTGAGGATTGCAAGTCAGTTTCCACACCATTGGAGAAAGGATTAAGATTGTTAGTTGAGGATTCCAGTGATGCATTTGACGCTTCTCTTTATCACCAAGATGTGGGATGTCTTATATATGCATGCAAGTCAAGGTCAGCTATACAGTATGTAGTTTCCCAATTCAGTCGATTCATGCATAGCCCTGGCACTAAGCATTGGCAAGTGGTGAAACGTGTGTTAAGATATTTCAAAGGCACTTTGAGTGTAGGTATCTTTTATGGTAGACATATTCAACCAATGCTTGCATGCTTTTACAAATAGTGATTGGGCCAGTTGTTATGATAGTCATCTATCCAATAGTGGTAATTGCTTTTTCCTTGGAGAATCATGCATATCTTGGTTGAGTAAGAAGCAACCTACAATGGCGACATCGAGTTGTGAAGATGAGTACATGGAAAATTTCATAGCTATAGTGGAATGTATATGGTTGTGATGCCTATTGATGCATGTTTCCATGGAGATTAGATGTTACTACACATATTTTCATAGATAGTTAAAGTGTGTTGGATGTTGCGCAAAATCCAATCTTTCATGCACATACCAAACATATTGAGGTGCATTATCACTAAGCGAGAGAGCACCTTCATGTATGACATATTGATTTGGTATATGTTCCTACACAAGATAATGTGGCAGACATATTCACCAAAGTTCTTCCATAAGAAAAGTTTGAGGCTTTTTGCAAATCTTTAGGCTTATTGTCTAGTGGGGGGCTGATCTGTCACTCCTTGTATATGTTCACATCATTCGCTCCACGGGGGTTGTTACACCTATGTGTTCCTTGAGTAGCTTTGATGTGAACCTTTTTCCTATACATGGACACTTTTTACTCTAGCATTGGCTAGAGGTTTTTTCCCCATGTTACCACATGCATGATGCACTCATATGTGGTGGTACTTTGTACTTAGGGATATTATTAAGCTCTTACTTCACTTTTGTTCATCATCAAATAGAGTGAGCTATTCCAGCCATCCATCTTCTCCACACACACACACACACACACACACACACACACACACACACACATATATATATATATATATATATATATATATATATATATATATATATATATGCGTTTGTGTTCCTTGTGTGTGATTTTTTTGTGTCTTTCACACTTCTACACACACCCAACACTGCAATGGTAGGGTTTTATTGCAGTTGTGTATATGTGAACACTGAGTATATGCAATGTGATTTTCCATTAATGAAACTTGATGCTTTGGTCCTATGCCTAAATGTTTACATACTCTTCCACCACTTGCTTTTTGGAATCTGAAATCTTGCACAAAGGATATTTTGGAGGGGAGAGTGAAATTAAGGATTGATCTCAATCACTTAAAGAGGTGAGTGTTGGAGTTTGAGATCTACAGTAGCACATGAACAACAAAAGCAAGAAGAAGAAGAAGCTTGGAGCATAATACAATATTGAATATATTACCAATTGAATAGACAAAGATAAGTGACCCATTAGTGTTATTGGCGTATATACAAGCCGGGGAAAAAACCTCATAAAGAGGGGGAAAAGTTCCCTACCAATTGTAATAAAGTAAGTCTATGATCTAAGGGTCCGACCGGTTCAGACAGATCTGAAATCGGACACCGTTTGTTTACCCGTGTGTATGACCAAAGATCTCGAGTTTAGACTTACTAGGAGGTCTTGTGCTCTTGTGAACAAGTGATCCACTTAGCTTAGTGGTTAAGTCTCAAGGATGTGAAGGAGGACTTCTTGGGTTCAATCCCCATGGGGGACATGGGGAGAGTATTTCGCCCAAAGAGATCTAGAGCCTTCTAGAAGCATCCACTTGAGTTAACTCGAGTTGACTGGGACACTTGGTGCACATGCAGTTACATGGATGACACATGGTTGGCTAGTATCCACCTGCCCAAGAAGGCAGTCCCCTGGAGAGAGCTATATATAGAGGTAGATGGTTGGGAGGAGAGTCATCTCTCTAGTACATGGTGGTCGTAAAGGCAGTCCCCTGGAGAGAGCTATATATAGAGGTAGATGGTTGGGAGGAGAGTCATCTCTCTGGTACATGGTGGTCGTAATTATCATTCTCTTGCATTGGTATTAGAGCCTGGTATTTCTTCCATCTTCTTCGTCGCATGCTTGGTGTCTTTTTGCGCGCTTCATGCTTCTTCTTTCGAGTGTTTCGAGGTCCATCGTTTTTCCTTGGCGGCACCATTGGAAGCTTTGAAGGAAGAGATTAGCAAAAGATCTATCTTGTTGTGATCGTGGATGGGATTCGAACCCATTACCTGCGTCAAGGGAGGGCACTACCTTATCCAAGAAGGCAAGCCGTTTATCATTGGATATGATTAACATGATCTTTGTTCTGTTGGAGATAGACGTCTTTGGAAGCACGCGAACAACATAAGGAAGAAGAAGAAGCTTGGAGCACAAACACACAATACTGAATGTATTACTAGAGAATGTACAAAGATAAGTAGCCCATTAGGGCAATAGGCGTATATACAAGCCGGGGGAAAAAAACCTCCTAAAGAGGGAAAAAAGTGCCCCGGCGGTCCTAGAGTGTTCACACACATCATTACCTAAATATATCAACAAATCCCCCCTGGGAGTGATGCGGTGAACAAGGAGCTGGCACTCATGTATAAGGAAGTGCCAAGCTATGTGGAAATCACTCCACAAAAGGAAGTAAGCCCAAAGCTTTGCGGAAAGCTTCAATCTTCTCCCTAGGCAGAGCCTTCGTGAAAAGTTCTGCAATGTTATCCTGCGTGGGCACATATGCCAAGCTAATCTCCCCAGGAGAGAACCTCTCCCTGACATAGTGATAATGCACCTCAATGTGCTTAGTGCGAGCATGGAACACAGGGTTCCTCGCAACTGCCAATGCGCTCTGACTGTCAATGAAGATGGTGGTGGCAGAAGACTGGCCAACACCCAAATCAGCCATAAGGCGTCTGAGCCACACACACTCAACGGTCGCTGTGAAAGCTACCCTATAATCAGCCTCACAATTGGAAGTGGCCACAGTAGGCTGCTTCTTGCTCAACCAAGATATACATGAGCTACCAAACATGAAGCAAAAACCACTAGTGGACACAAGAGTGTCATAGCAACCAGCTCAATCTGAGTCAGAAAAAGCATGCAAATCTGGCGGTAGTGATCCCCCCTTGGGATAAAACAACCCAAGTAGCCGAGTACCACTCAAGTAGCGAAAGATGCGCTTAACCGCTTTCCAATGCGTGACTCCTAGGCAATGCATAAACTTGCTCATCATTGAGATAGCAAATTGAATATCTGGCCGAGTAATGCATAAGTAAATCAAGCATCCAACAGCCTGCTGATAGAGAACAACATCAAATGCATCTCCAGCATCATGAAGACTCAATCGTAAACCTGTCTCCATAGGAGTGGCAATAGGCTTACAGTCTTCAAGGCCAAAACACTGCAATAATGTGTCAATATATTTCGTTTGACACAAAGCCATTCCACCATCAACTTGCATAAATTGAATGCCCAAATAGTGATGCAAATGCCCTAAATCAGACATCTCAAATGAGGCATGCAAATCAGCCTTGAAATCAGCAATATGCTTCTCAATAGGACCAGTGAGCAGCATGTCATCAACATAGACAACAATGATCAGAAGCACATCATTAGCACGCTTAACATATAAGGTGCTTTCAGTTGGACTGTTCACAAAACCATGTGCAACCAGATAGGCATGTATCTTCTCATACCAAGCACGTGGTGCTTGCTTTAAACCATATAATGCCTTCTTTAACCTGCAAACCTGGTTTTCATGCCCTTTCTGCACAAAGCCACGGGGCTGAAAAACATACACTTCTTCATGCAAGTCACCATTCAGAAATGCTGTTTTAATGTCCAAGTGATGTACATTCCAACCATGATGGGCTGCAAGTGCACAAATGCTCCGAACAGTAGTCATACGGCATGTAGGTGCAAAGGTCTCATCAAAATCAATGCCTCTTTCCTGTGCATAACCCTTTGCAACAAGCCTAGCCTTATACCTGTCAACAAGCCTAGCCTTATACCATCAGGTTTACGCTTCAGCTTGTATACCCACTTAGTGCCAATGGCCTTCTTGCCAGGAGGCAAGTCACATAAAGACCATGTACCATTCTTCATTATAGCATCATATTTAGATTGCATAGCAGCCATCCAATTTTTTGAATTTTGTGCTTCATCAAAAGAAACAGGCTCATTTTCATCATAGAGACTAGATGCAGCCATAGCATAGCAATCTGATGCAAAGGAGGCACTATGAGAGCCTGAACGAGTACGATATGACAAAGGTGCATCTAATTTGCTATCACGCAAAGTCTGCACCAGCCATTTTGGCATAGTTTTTGCCTGCTCAATATCAGCTCTTTCATCAACAAGTGCATCATGTAAATCTGCATCAGAAATAGAATGATCTGCATCATCATATGAAACCTGCAAAGGCTGAGAAGTTGCCTCATTAGGACAAGCACTAGACTGTCCACTTGTAAAAAGAGGCATCAACGTATCATACATGTCTTTGGAGCTAACAGATGTCTCCTTAGTACATGAAAGCAATGGCTGAATAGCATCTTCCATAAAGACAACATCACGGCTAACCAGAATGCGTTTAGTATGTGGATGATACAGACGATAGCCTTTACTTTCAAAACTATACCCAACAAAAATACATTTTACTGCCTTATCATCCAATTTCTGCGATGTTGTTCAGGCACTAATGCATATGCCAAACAACCAAAAACACGCAGATTAGCAACAGATGGCTTGCGGTCATGCCAAGCCTCATATAGAGTGATAGACTGCAACGCTTTAGTGGGACACCTGTTCAGCACATATGCTGCACACATGTCAGCCTCAAGCCAGAAACTATGTGGTAAAGCCTGACTTTTGACCATGCACCTCGCCATCTCCATGAGTGACCTGTTCTTTTGTTCAGCAACTCCATTCTGTTGAGGTGTATACGGCACTGTACACTAGTGTTTTATCCCATGTTCAGCCAGAAATGCATTAAAATATGAAGACATATATTCCCCCCCTCGATCAGAACGAAGGGTGCCCATTTTACATGCTGACAGATTTTCAGCCAAAACCAAAAACTGTTTGAAGCACATGAACACTTCGGACTTTGCTTTAAGTGGATATACCCATGCATGCCTGGAAAAATCATCAATGAAAGTCACGAAGTAAAGGTAATTTCCAAAAGAGGGTGTCTGCATAGGACCACGGACATCACTATGTACAAGCTGCAATTTCTGCGTAGCCCGAACTGAACCATCTTTTGAAAAGGAGGAACGCTTCATTTTGCCCAAAATACAGCCTTCACAAACATGTTTTCCAGGTGCCTCAAGTTTGGGCAAAGAGGACACCATTTCAGATTTCTGCAGGCGTAGCAAACTAGCAAAATTCAGATGACCAAAGCGTGCATGCCAAAGCTTTGCATCTTACATAGCCTGAGAATCATGAACTTCACATGGCGAATCATTCACAGATCTTTCATAGTCTATGAGCTTATACAACCCACGACATAAAATGCCAGAAGCAATAATCACATTGCCATTTGACAGATCATGAACTGTACACCTGTCATCAACAAATTTCACAACCAAGCCAATCTTGGCTAATGCAGAAACTGATAAGAGGTTCTTTTTTATCCCTGGCACAAATAAAGCATCTAACAAAGTGAAAGAACTACCATCAGCTGTAGTCAGAATGATCTTACCAACTCCCATAACAAGATAAGAGGAGTTGTTGGCACATGTAACAGTATTCCCTGTAGGGGCAGGCTCGAGTGAAGAGAAGAAACTCCGCTGCGAGGTAATATGTTTGGTTGCCCCACTGTCAAAATACCAAACATCTGAGTCTACTGCAGACATGCACTGATCATGAGAAGATGGGTCAAAACTGCAGACAGTAGTAAACGCCCATTCTTCTTCCTGCACAAGATTTGCAGACTCTGTTTTTGGTGTAGAGGCCTCTGCAACAACCATTCCAGCCTCTTTCTTCTTTGCCTCTTTAACAACCAGTTTTGGACAGTTCTTTATGATATGATCATTTCCTTTACAGTACTTGCAAAACAATTTCTGCTTTTTTTATTTCTTCTCATCTTTATCCTGGTTCTTCGATTGTGCAGCATTTGCAGATTTCTGCTTACTAGTAGAAGAGCCCCATTTTCCTTTGCCCTTCTGACTAGCCAGGAAAGCTTGATCTGCAACTCGCATAATGGACATGTTCTGCCTGGACTGATCTTCCTGCAATAGAACAGAGACTAACTCCTCAAATGATAAGGCATTTGGATTGCCTTTCATCATCAACCGAAGAGTAGAAGCAAAACTCTGATATGAGTCAGGAAGACCATTCAGAATGGTCTACACAAGTGAGCTATCTGGTATAACCTCATCAGCAGAAATCAATTGTTCCTTCAAATCTTTGATCTTCATTAGGAAACTGTCCATAGAATCACCTTCATTCATGTGCTCACTCTCCAACTGTTTTCGGAGGTAAGCAACACGAGCCTCATTCCTAGCTTGGTACAATGTGGTAAGTGTATCCCAAGCATCCTTTGCTATTCTACAAGAGCGAATGTGAGGAATAATGGCATGTTTGACAGACAAAGCTATCAATGCATGTGCCTGGGCATCTCTGCCATCCCAGCAAATCTGCTCTGCAGTAGGTGCAACAGAAACAACAGCACGAACAGGAATCTGCACAACATCATCTTCGACACCATCTTCATCAGCTCGAGCACCTCCAGCACCTGTATTTGCAGTACCTGTAGTTGCAGGTGTAACAGGACGTCTTTCAACACCATGCACAATGTTCCACAGTCCTTTTGCAACCATTACATGTCGCATCATATAAGCCCATAATGGGTAGTTGGTACCATCCAACTTATCCTCAACAGCCAACATACGGAATACATCACTGCTTTCAGCCATGGCCGGTGACTAAAATACCTTGATGCAGAAAATTGACTGTATCTCAAAAAGTTGAACGGAACTGCCTAGACCAGTTCTGCTAGACCTGTAGCAGACTTTGAGACGCTTAAACTGGCGAACAGAAACTGGTATATACCTTTGGCACAAAAAGATGAAATAGCCTGCACAAGTGCTGCGATAGTGCGTTCGGAGGCCGAAACGAGCTCAGATCGCGATTTCGGCACCACAGAGCAAAGATGTTTTGATCTCGGAAACACCCTGTATGCTCACCAAATTTCGTGCGAATCTGAGACTGCAAACGGAGGAGTGTCGATGGCACCCTAGAAGAAGCGACGACCTGCTCTGATACCAATTGTTGGAGATAGACGTCTTTAGAAGCACGTGAACAGCACAAGGAAGAAGAAGAAGCTTGGAGCACAAACACACAATACTGAATGTATTACTAGAGAATGTACAAAGATAAGTAGCCCCTTAGGGCAATAGGCGTATATACAAGCCGGGGCAAAAAAACCTCCTAAAGAGGGAAAAAAGTGCCCCGGCGGTCCTAGAGTGTTCACACACATCACTACCTAAATATATCAACATGTTCTGCGTTGTAGGAGGCTACAAAAAGAAGAACATAACTCAGAGTGGCGGCAGGCGGGATTCGAACACGAGATCTGGTCGATTCCAACGCATCATCTTGTCCAATTTACCAAGTGTCCTACTTTTTTCTCTTGCAGATTTAAAAAAAGAGGTCATAATTGTTGCTACTTGCTCATCACAAGAAAAAAGTGAAGAGTAGTCACAATGAGGTATCGAACTCATTACATCCGCGTATGCAGGTCATCGTCTTACCCAGGACGGCAGTCGTGTCGGATGAAGAGGTGCATTCATCAAGTTTATTCTGGTTCATTAGCTATAGTAGACAAAGATAAAAATAAAAGGATACTCATACACGGGTTTTGAACCTCTGAAGTCCTGAAAAGAGGAGTCTGTAGTATCCAATCTACCAGAACTATTCACATGTGAGGCCTGCTAAACTAATATAATGGGTAAAGTTGTCGACGCTGCAACCTTCTAAAGCAGATGGAAAATGAACCAGACGAGATTCGACCCTGAGCACTCACGAGTCGAGAGTAGTGCTCAACCATTTCGCTAGGCGATTTTTCCATTCATGCATATAATCACCTCTTGTTGACCCAAGCCTTGAAGCCATGTCCCATATGGAGTAGTTCCTTTTGCAACTATTCCAGAAAGAACATGGAAGGCATCTAGGAAGCATAAAGATGGTCTTTGTATGCTACATGGTTATGTGAAATGGAGACCAAAGGGTGGAGAATGGCTCCTCGCAAGGATCAGAGGATGGACGAAGCTATGATCAAAGCTAAGTATTTTTCAGTTTTTACTTGGCTTTAATTCTTGATTTGTCTTGTTTTCATTATTCTACACGT
Source organism: Ceratopteris richardii (assembly GCA_020310875.1). Lineage (NCBI taxonomy): Eukaryota > Viridiplantae > Streptophyta > Polypodiopsida > Polypodiales > Pteridaceae > Ceratopteris > Ceratopteris richardii. The sequence continues at coordinate 74,009,109 of CM035429.1, read as the reverse complement.
AATCCTAGATGCACATTGAAATAGCCAAGATTTCAATCGATTAAGTCTAGATTAGGATAATGAAACAATCCACTTCTCATTTCAAGCATTAGTTTGCATTAAGGAAAGACTTGATTTAAAAAAGGATCCTTGTGCATCAAAGAATGTATTTTGGTAGTTTAATTCCAGATTTCCTTTCCATTGAGTAAGCTTTTTATTGCACCACAAGGATATGTTTTTATATCATAGTGCATTAGGACAAAGAAAAGGATATACATGCATCAAGATTGCATGATATACATTCTTAGTACAAGGAAAAGTCATGCATCAAGCTCATGCATGATTGTCGCATTATTTTTTGGGCATGCAAAGAACATGCATGCATATACATGTGAGCATATGTATTTGCATGTAGGCACATGCATTTGCATGATAGAACGGGATGTTGTTTGCAAGTAGATATGATAATGTACTCTCTTAGTATTTAGCTTACTTTATAAAGCTCATGGCTTGACATTAAGGAAGACAGAGGACTAGTTAGTTGCAAAGACATGCTAGTTCTAGTTTGCAGCTCAAGTAATTAATCGATTCCTTCCCAAGTTCATACAATGACAATTAAGTATGTTTGATGTCTTACTAGGTATAAGTAGGCACTAAGAGAAAGTTAAGTATTAAATTTTCTTGATGACCAAGAAAATTTAATTACTTGCAAAGTTTTTGCAATGAATGATGACTCTAAGTCCCGGATGTACTTAGGGAGTCATGAAGATAAGCTTATAATGATTACTCTAAGTATAGGTGATATTTAGAAGTCATGCGGATAAGCTTTAGTTGATTAGTTACGTAATTTATGTAACTTCTCAAGCATCCCAAGATTGGATGATAACTTCAGCTATATTTCCAAGTTCCATGAGCACTCGTCGATTCCGTGGAACTCAACAACCAAATCGATGAACTTAAATACAAATTGAACTTTGAAGTTCAATAGATTTGTGTGTCATTCATGTTTTGCATCTCTACTAATGATGCATAGGGCCACGAAAACATGGAAACTTTGGAAGCACTCTTCTATTTAGAAGATATCGAAAGTTCTAAGAAGTCTCTTTGTGGTTTCAAAATTCGTATCTCACGATGAAACCTCGGTAAGTAACTTTTAGGAATTGAGATATTTCCTAAAAGAGAAACACTAAAATGAAATAGTCAAGCCTTCTATTCAACGTGTGATCATTTTCCTACCATGTTTGAGATGAATTTATTTCTGGGAAGGCAGACATTCCAAGTAGAGGATCTTAGTTGATTCATGAACTCTTCCCAAAATACACATAAATTCATAATATATGATGGGCCCAAGGAATGATGATGTTCTAATAAAAGGTGTATAAAGAGATAAGCCATTGGAAAAATGATAGCTTAGACCTCTTGTTAAGCACATCTTAACAAAAACGGACATACCCATCAATCGGGATATAATTGATGGATTGGATAGATAAAGATCAAAACATCTACAAGTTATGGATGTTTTGCAGAAAGATGAAGAAGGCAAAACCTCTTTAGGATATATATGTTTTTCCAAGATATAAAGTATGCTTGATTTTGTTTAAGCTAATTTGAGCTCAAAGAAGAAACCCAAGACAAATTAATCTTTGGGAATCAAGAAATTTTCCTAAAAGATACGTCAAAGTAATCTTTAGGAATTAAGCTACTTCCTAAAAATTAAACCAATAAAGGAAATGGCCTACTTAACTATTTCCTTCATTAAAAAGGAATATCTTTTGGACAAGCAATAAAGCCTTAAGTCTTGTTCTTGTTCAATAGTCAAGATTTCTTTTAGAGAGATTACTCCAGTAAAATTAAGGATTTCAAGATGAATCATTGGACTGGAAAGCGAAAGATTCCAAGATGAATCACTGGCTTAGTATTACTTGATTCCTTGACAGGAATCTAACGTTCTTGAAAGAAAAATCTCCCTCGATGTGAGACTAGAATCTTTCAAGAAAAGTTTGATAGCAAGTAGTTCCCAAAGCTTTGGTATTGGTAATTAAGTCCAAATATTGATATAACCTAAAGGTATATCAAAGATTCTTAGCTTTGGAATCTGAGAGGCATCGGAGTATGCCTGGACTTGAGACAGGGAAAGATCTCTAAAAGCTCATGGGTAAGCAAAGAAGCTTTAGATAGTTCAAGAGATCTTAAAACTAAAGACTAGTCTTTATTCTAGTCGCAAGATCAACCAGACTTGATCAAGCTTGGCCATGATTGTCCAAGAATTTGTGATTGGAACTACTCTATAGATTGCCCAAGTATTGGCAATAAAATTCCTTTTTGTAAATTATTCACTCAAGTTCCATTTATCCAATAGAAAAGTATGAAAAGAGCAAAGTTGTTCCAAGTCTTGAACAGAGTGAAGAAATTCCAAACAATGTAGTCTGCAACCATGAAGACGGTACTTAAGTCTGTGGAAGGTAAAACATAAAATGTTTGCCTATCCTTAAAAGGGATTTTTGGTACAAATCTAGAGAGCATGAGTAGATGCTTAGACTTAAGCAGTAGAGAGATTCCTGTAAAATTCTCGGCCGAGATAGGTACCTAAAGCATCAGTAAAGAAGGAATCTGAAGATAAAGAAGTCAAAAAAACTATTATCACTACAAATTGGTCAAGAACAGACCAATTGAGCTTGAATCTATGAAAATTCAAGTACTTGGAATTCAAAACTGGTTTTCATTTGAAAACCCTAGCAAAGAAGGATGGAATGATCCATCAAAAGGTTTTTTCAAGTTCCCCAAAGAAAGCACAAGATCATGAAACGATCATGTGAAGGGATCAAAAACCTATAAAATTTAGTTAGAGGTAACACTTGAAACTTCAAATCTCTTGGAAAGAATTGAAATAAGAAGGTACTCTATCAAGAGATGTTTTGAGTCTAGGATAAGTATCACCCACACATTAATGTGAATATAAAATAGGATGGTATGGGACACAAGATTTTATACTCAGATTGATGTAGGAAAGATGGTATGGGACATCGGATTGTGGATGATAATTATCTTTTAATCCTAGTTTGGATCTTGAAGTTAGTTTTGATCAAGGGAATTAAGACTTCAAAGAAGGAGTTTAATCCAAGAAGGATAAAAGTAGTATCTCAAGATACTTCAAGATAACTTCAAGATAAAGGAAACAGAAGATATGAAGTAAGTAACTTCCAAGATCTTCTTGAAACACTTCAAGCTAAAGTGTTGACGATTCAAAAATATTTGATAAATTTATGAAAGAGTAAGACTTTGACTTTGAACTGATTCTTTCAACTAAGGATTTTATTGACTAAGTCAAGCATCAAGTTCCTAGTATAACTTGGTAAATTCATTCTTTTGACTCAAAGAAATGCACAAGAAATGCATTCCCAGTAAGGAGTCAAAAAGAATGAATTTGACCTAAACTTAGTCTCAAGTGAAGCATTATTTGAATACAAAACTCATTAACAGAACATCAGTGGGTCGACACACTAATGTTGGTTACCACGCTAGTATCTTGTGGATTGGATGATGTTTTTGATTTGCTCTGAATCTTTTTGAGAATCCAACTTATTCCTCTTAAAGATAGAAAAATGCTTCAAAATATTGTTGAAATAGATTATTTCTAAATTAAAGTCCCGAGTCATCTAGACTTTGACTCATAACAACTTTATGTATCTTTGAAGTTTAAATTGGTTGAATAGAGTTTTAGTTATTTCTTTTTGCTTTCCAAATCTTTTGGATTTGACTCAGATATAGTATCTGATTCTTTTCATAAAAGTCACGGGTCAGCCGGTTAGAACTAGATAACTAAATTCAACATCCTAGATAGATGTTATGTACAATAAGCTTTTCAATCTTCAAAAGATAATAAGTCTAAGTGGACTTATTTATCTGACTTTACTTCAAGTTATAGCATAAATGATTTTCTAGAGTTTAGTATACTCTAGAATAGAGAAGTTAGGAATTGATCATCTGATTCACAATTCCCAAGAACTTCTAGTTGGACGATTTTCATTGTGAATTTGAATTGGTCAAATATATAGTATGGTGACTTAAAGAAAATGGTAAACTTTCTTCTACAGTTTACATAGGATTTTAAAACTCATTAGGACAAAGTAGTCCTCTGGTTGAGTGAAAAAATCAAGTAATTGTTGGATAGAAGTAAACCATTGGACAAACATCCAAGTTAGATGTTTGGGATAACCAAACTTCAAGTTCTATAAAACAAATTCAAGTGAATCTTGTGAGTCCATGCACCAGTTATGCCCAAAAATGGACTAGTAATTTGAATTCACCCAGTTCACATGTTTGTGCCTAGACCGCACATCGAGAAACTGTGAATTGGCTAGGGATGTTTTTAGAATCCACCCTTATTATTCATTCACTACTTTATACTTTGACAAGTTTATCAAAGTGCAAAGCAAGACCGTATTTTGAATCATTTGGGCAAGGATGTCACCATAGAGATGAGACATGTTCTTCGAGTTCTAGAACATGACCATGTTCTTCCAGTTTTAGAACATGAGGCTCGGGGGTTGCCTACAGTATGTATATAGCTCTATTTTCGAGGTAAATACTTTCCAAGGGGGAAAGAATGTAATAAAGTAAATCTATGATCTAAGGGTCCGGCCGGTTCAGTCAGATATGAAATCGGACATTGTTTGGTCACCCGTGTGTATGACCAAAGATCTCGAGTTTAGACTTACTAGGAGGTCTTGTGCTCTTTTGAACAAGTGAAGTTGGTCACAATATTTGTACCTAAGAACCCATCTTCTAGAGTGTCATGAGCTATCCAACATGCCACATATGATCCTCTTGCTTAAATTGTTAAGCAACCCATCTTATTCCTGATCCGTCAAGCCACTTCTTTAACCATCTGCATGTGGAAATCCTCCTCTCCTACTTTCTCTTTGGCCCCAAGAACACCCAAAAACAGGTGTTTTGTCTCTTTGTGAGAGTTCACAAAATAATGTTCTATAGTCATTCCATGCAGGCATCTTTCAAGAGTTTATATACTTGCTCATAAGGAATAAACGGAGACAAGAAGCAATCCCTTGGAATCTATGATGGAGCAATGATCAAGGACAATTGAAGCCTCTATTGGTGAAGCCTTCAAATGAACAAGAACTAAAAAAGAATGCATTCAAAGGGCCATCATTAAGGATGATTTAGGGAAGTATCATTTCATTTTGCTCTTTGAGTTACATCATAGTTACATGAATTTTTTCTACTAAATCATAAGATTGGGCACCTTATTCATGCAATAAGAGAATGCATGAATTGTATTTGCATAAGATAAGATGTTTAGTGGAAGCTTAGCTTAAGATTCTTGCATAGCTCAGGCTGCAATTGTATGGCGCCGATAGTGTTTTGCGGGGTTCTTCTGTACTCAGCCTAAGGAGTCAGTGACAAATCTTCATGTGGACTTGTAAATTTATAGATGTAAGAGAAAGATCACAAAAGTTATTATTGAGACTCCAAGGCCACCATAGCCTAGTGGTTATCGTAACGCAGATTTAACACAAAATGATAATGATAAGCTACTGGAACAATTGCTACATCGAAAGTTGTAGAGAAGAAACAAAAAGAGTGGACCGAACAACAATGTATTAAATAGATTCATATAGAACAATAGTACATGGAGCGTGCTAGCACCAATGCTCAATGCACGAGCCTTCCTGATTTTCCCAAGAACCTCTACACAAAGCTTGCATACACGAACCCAGGAGACAAATAATCACCAAAGTCGATGTAAGAGTTATGATACTCCTCAGATAGAAAGGAATGACATTTCAAGGTCATCATATAGATGCTAATCACCAAATGTCTCTCTGCCCTGATGGATGCAACCAAGGTTGGGGGATCAAGAGGAAAAGGAGTCCTACTTACACCTAAGGATCTGAAGAAGGGAGATCAATGGGATCTATTTAGCAAATTGTGTCTTCTTATGAAAAAATGATAAGGCAAGTCAAATGCAATTTATACGAGTTTTGGTGTCAATGATAGTCTAGGGGTGATAAGCATTGAGTATAGAGACGTTTACAAGTGGCAGAAGCTCATCTTGTAGACTAGCAATTTGAACTGCTCCTTGGCTCAACAACATAATTGATTTGTAAGGGTCTTCTCAAATAGGGGTAAATTTTCATCTGTTTTGCGTCTACTTGGTAGGATTGTACTTCAATGCTTATGGGATAGTGATCAACTCTTATAGCCCCATCTGAGCCTGTTTTTGAAATCCTAGAACAAGCGATTATCTTTTCTACAAGGGAATGGATTTTTCTTGTAGCCTGGTCATTTTCATAACTTGTTTTCTTAGCTCTTCAAAATTTTCTTCTAGGTTTAGTGGCTCAAACTTACTCTTTTTGTGTTTGTAATATTTACCTTTGATTAAGTGTTTGGTACTGCATGGACATCTTTGTTCTTGTTCTCCTAACTCATGTTTTGTAGCAAACCTAGAATAGTCTCTTCCATGAGCAGTTGCACCATCTCGATATTTGTTAGTAGCTTCCACTCCTCTATATTGAGCTTGTGCCCTTCTTGAACTAGATTCTTTCTTTTGCTTGCTCTATAATGTGTGGATACTCCTTGCTTAAGGAATTTGATGTTGGAGCATTCCCCTTCATATGATTAGGGTTTGCTATAGATCACAACGTAACACTGAGGAGATTTTGCACCCGTCCATCTCAACAAGTATTCATCTTCAAATATTCAATTTAACCTCAAAGAATTTGGATCTTCTTCTTCAAAATCCACTAATGAGATGGCAAGTCTCATTCTTGCATAGTCAGGCCCTGTCTCCATCTATAGCTGCTTTGTCACATCTCAATTGTGCACCCACATATAATGGCATCCCCAATCATGGATCACCTTGGCATACCTGAGCCAAGGTCATCCCAGGAGCAAAGGAAAAACCACCTGGTGAGAGAGGAAGCTTTAGAACTACAAAATCTAGGTTAAACTCAAATCCTTGCACTATTAGGAACACTCATTCCACGATCTTGATAGGTTTTACCTTGCTCTGGTTTTCCATTGTCATTGTGAATTGTGTGTCCTTGGAGGGTCAGAGGCCTAACCTCTACATTGTTGCTTTAGGAATAAGATTAATACGTGAACCACCATCTTCAATTACTCTTGTATTTTCTTGATGGGCCATTTTACTGCTCTTGTGGGCTAATATATTGGTTAGCGAGGCTTGTGTCACAAAACAAGTGCCATGATCACTACTTATGGATGTTGGTGCACCTCCAGATGCCACGAGGTTCAACATCTTGGTCCAGAATTGAGTGTCCATCTTCAATAAATCATGGCGACTTACCTATTGATAGGTGTTCTTCAATATGTTGTTGACAAAAAGGAGTCATGGGTATGCTCATTGCCAACTTTGGGGTATTGTCCTCAATGTCCTATTGGACCCTTCAAAAGGCATCATTAATAGTTCACTTTAGGTCTTGATCCTTCTCCATCATCTTCCATAATTCAACAACCTATTCTGATATGAGATTTCCTTGTTGTCTTGTCTCGGATATTGGATTTTCTTACTTTATGTAATATTCCTCACTGCGACCTTGTTCTTTTCGTACATGGTGACGTTTCAAAGTTTCTTCCTCTATGCTAGATGCATCACTGCAACCTTGCTTCTCCCATAGGCTGACTTCTCTAGCTAGAACCTTTGACCATGGAAACACCAAAGCACAAAACACCAGAAGGAAACATAAGACTCTGGAATCACCTGGCCATGGAGGTTGCCAAGGGATACCAAAATTGTAGGACATCGAACTTGTCAAACACCAAAACTTGGTAGTCACTCAAAACCCCTTGTTGTGAACTCTAGATGCCTTTGACTCGCTGAATATTGTTGAACGACATTCCAAAGGTCCTACACTTGTAATGAAGTTATAATTTTATGCTTATCAAATTAAATATGCACAATGATTCATTGATATAGAGATGGTTGTATCATTCACAAGATGGAGGTACTAAACACATAGTAAAAAACATTTATTCTTTCTAGTTTAAAGTTTGACTTATTATCCAAATTTACTTTTTTATCTTAGATGTATTCTTTGGAGTTTGGAAATCAAGTACGAAAATTGAGTTTGAGGAAGCTATTCCCCAAAGTAATTTAGGAGAACTCCAAAGTGGCATGTTTAGTCATTGTCTCTAACTAGTGACTGTCTAGAAGCCATTCAAGTTTGAATGCATGGTGGTCTCTCCCCAAGATTTGAGTTTCAAAGATTTCTTGGTTTCTTAGAAAGTTTATCTTGCAAGCTTGACATAAAGATCTCTGGAATCAAACTAGTTTTGATTGTTCTGCATCAAGATATAGGGTTAAGCTATCAAGTTTTGGTAGTTTCAATTATCTTTTGGTGCATGAAAAGTTATAAATGTGAAATGATTGTGTGTTCACATATTTTATTCTTGTGTAATATGCTAGAGTTTATTGGTGTGGTTTAGGAAATGCCTTGATTGGTAACTTAAATTAGTTTTATTGTTCAAATTATTATAAATGTGTTAATTAGAAGCACATCATATTTTTGTATATTGCTTCATCCTTATAGGAACCACATAGTTCTATTTGTACATGACAGAGCAAGAAATGCCTACTTCAAACATTTGATTGTATTTTCAATTGAGGAAGTGCACAATGCCTACCTCGAGCATTGTATTTGAGCTAGGGAATGAGTGCATCAAGAGGGGATGGACACGGGTGGGTGCACATGCACAATTCACTATTGTTTTCATCATCATCCATAGATGCACCATAAAAGCATAGGATACTTATGTGTTAGAAATATTCTTTGCAAATAAAGAGGAATAAGTTCATTCTAACTATCACAATTAGGAAAGAGGATAAAAGTAAAAATAACCATGAAGATAACTAGCTTCTTAGTGCAATTATCTTCGTAAATGTAATCATAAAGACAATTATCTATCTAGTCTTGTACTTATTCCAAGAAGGTTTATAGCTAACCTTGAAGTAAATGTGAAAGTGGTAGCAACTATTCATGCTCAAGTTGTAGTAAATTCAGTTAAAGGTTGAAGGTAAGCCCTTAAATAAAGGATAAACGTGTCCTCAAGGATAAATATGAGTAAAAGAAATGGAGTTAAGCCAAAATCAAGTAGTTTCCAAGTAATTCCCAAACCATAGGTAATGGTACTTAAGTCTTTTGATTAGTATAAAAAAAAGGGGTATTAATTTTCTAAAAGATTCATTAAGTTTGAAGATAAAAAAGTAGCCTTTATGTTTTTTTTTTTCTTTGCATGAAATGAAAATCTCAACCTTGGAGCAAGGTGTTTATTTACACATCGGATCAAAGTTGTTAGAAATTGGCACATTGATGAGTTTACAGTCCACGGTTTTGAATTTAATGAAAATTAACTCTAAGAAAAGTTCATAGCATGATGGTGTGGATATGGGCTTGATGGTCCATAAAATTAAGTTCTGCACCAACATCATGTTACCATTAGTATCCTTGTGAAAGGTCAAATGGCAACCAAACACTTTTGTATATGTTCTTTAATGAAACATGCAACAACCTCGTCTGCATCTCTTGTGCCATTTGCAAATCTCTCCAATTTATGTGTCATCAGTCTCCATTGTTTTTTCATATTTTTGCTTTTGAAAGGACAAGATTACAATCAAAACTTCACACTAATGAAAGAAAAATATTTATATATACATTTGAAATCCTTAGACAGACAAAAGTATTCCAACTTTAGTGAAGGCTTTTATTCTATAATTGAAACACAAACTTATTACCTTAAAAGAATTTTGTAAAGTATTCTTTATCATTTTTGGGTCTTTTATGCAAAAATTTATCTTAAAAAATAAGCCTTGGTGTGTGTATGTGTCTTTTTCAAAAATTTAAACTAAAAAGAAAATATTTCAATAATTTATCTACAAAAAATAAGAACAAAACTCTTCTAATTTCTTCTATCTCTTTGTTTTCTTTGTAATGCTTTCATCTGGACTACTTGTATTTTTTATTCCTCTCCCTCCTAATTCTCTTTGATAACGAGAATTTAGGTAGGTTTGTTGAAGATCTGCTTTGTATTGAATTATGTACCTCTGATGTGTGTAAAAAATGAACCTTTCAAATGCTAAAAGAATTTTTCTAACTGATTTATTAGATTTGTGCATTTGGTATTTCCTTAGGTGCTTGTTCATATATTTAGGTGGTGATGTGTGTGAACACGCCAAGACCACCGGGGCACTTTTTTCCCTCTTTAGGAGGTTTTTTCCCCCGGCTTGTATATATGCCTATAGCCCTAATGGTTTACTAACTTTGTATATTCTAGTGTTAAAACATTGAGTATTGTGTGTTGTGTTCCAAGCTTCTTCTTCTTCTTTGTTGTTGCAGAGCAAAGAAGCACAAGAGAAGAGCCCCATAATTTTCAAAATAATGGGCATAATTTTTCTTCTTCAAAGTCTTAGAGAATTCCCTCAAGCCATGTAAATGCACTAGAGGAGTCCTCTACTTGCATAATCCCAACTTGTTGTAAAAATATCCCTTGTAAATTAGTAGGAATTTCACTTTTTAGTAATAAAAGTGCCGGTCTCTTATGTGAAAGGACCAAACTTAGGGCACATGTATATAAGTCACTTTGTGACTCTTTGTAAAGACTTTTTTCCATTGTGAAGAAGGAGAGCTCCTGATTTTCGAAATCGCTTCTTTCTTGCAGTTTTCCATCTTCTCTTGGATCTTCTATGTGTGTGTAATGCTTGGAATGTGTGTGTAGGATTGTTGTCTACCCCTCCCCACTGTTTTTGAGCTACTGTAATGTGTGTGTGAGCTTGTAGAAGTTGTGGAGTGAGTGTGGGTGTTTCCCACCATTCACTATTTTGGTCATAACTTGAAGCACGGTTGTCAAAATCGAGTGAAACGACTTCCAATAGATGCGTCTTGTCGAGAGCTTTGAAAAAAGTCTGCTATTGACTATATTTAGAGTTCGGAGCTAGGAGAAATCCTCGATTTATTGAAAACTACTGTAAGTGGTATCGCGGCAGACACTTTCAATATTTCAATGAGTTGAAGAGGTGGATTAGTCTTTTCTCATACATATAAGCTGAACCACTTCATTTTCCATCGTGTGTGCACATGTCCTCATACACTTGGTTAGGTCGTTTGATCGGATTGACAAGTAAGCGTGTGTCAATTTCCCACTATACGCACTTGTGTTGCAATTGAGGTTTAGTCTCTTTGGCATAAGTCCTTAAGTCTTCTTGACTTAAGTAAACACGTTTTTGGCACCGTTGCCGGGGAACACTCAGCCAAGGTTCCTTCGTGATGGTTATAGATCGAGTGTGATGAAATCGTACTTGTAGAAGTGAACTCGTTCAGTGGCAAGTAGTCAATCACTTTAGCACTTGTTACTTCACATCCCGGAGGTGTGTGTAATGAGTTTTTAGGTTTAGGGTTAGTAGGAAGGGAGAGAAGAAAGAGTTAGGGTTAGGTTAGAAGGAGAGGAGAGGAGAAGAGAAGTGAAGTAGGAGTAGGCCAAGACCAAGAAAAATCCCAAAACATTTGCTAAATTAGTGTAATTCAGTTTCAGTCACCAAAAGTATAAAAACCAAAAATTTTAGTTCAATTCTCAAATGTTCTGAAAAGCAGTATCGTGTGCGAGCAGCGCTAGGTATCACGAGTGTGGTATCGTGTGTTACAGGCTATCAAAGCTAGTGCTTGAGCTCAAGGTGCCAGCAAGAGATCACAGAGGTAAGTCCCCATAAGATTTCTTTGGCAAAAACTCCTTAGAAGTGCACAAAAAATTGATTATTTGCGCATCCGGTATCGCGGGGGGGAAACAGAGAGTTGAGAGGACTTCTTTTTGTGAAGCAAGGGTGTAGAAGTGAAGAGGGGCAAGAGAAGTGCAAGGGGGAAGGAAAAATTTTGATTTTTGAGATATTTTGGCTTGAGTATCGCGATCGGTTGAGCTTTTGGTATCGCGATACCAAAAATTCCCTTGTATCGCGATACTCGCCGAAGTATCATATCGTTGATTGCCAGCCTTGGTATCACGATACCACTCGTGGTATCGTATTGCCAAGTTGGTATCGCGATCGCATTTTACCAAAGTGGTATCGTATCGCGGTCCACTTTTGGTATCGTATCGTCCCATGTCCTAGTATAGTATCGCGATACCATAGTAGTATTGTATCCTGCAAGTAGTGGTATCCTATCGCCACTTGCATTGGTATCGTATCGTATTCTGTCAGTTTCGTATTGCAATACCATACCAGTATCGTATCGTCCCATACCCTAGTATCATATCGCGAGAATCCCAGGTATCATATCGCCCAATTGTTGGTATCGTATCGTGCAAACCCCAAGTATCATATCGTCTCTTTTACGGTGTTGTATCGCGATACCATCTTGGTATCGTATCGTCCCTTCATTGTAGTATCGTATCCCGTGAGGAGATAGGTATCGTATCGGGCAAACTCTAGTATCGTATCGGAAAAACTCCAGTATCGTATCGTGCCCTTTTTGGTATCAGATCATCCAAAAAGTGGTATCGTATCGTCTGGGTTTCCAGTATCGTATCGTCTCACTTTTCAGTATCGTATCGTCGGAATTCTTAGTATCGTATCATGACTAGGCCTGGTATCGTATCGTCTATTCCTCAAGTATCGTATCACCAAGATAGCCAGTATCGTATCATGATCAACAGCGGTATCGTATCGTTTGTTGTTGCAGTATCGTATCGCCTAGTTCTCAAGTATCGTATCGTGAGCGGGTGTGGTATCGTATCGTGGCCAGTTTGGTATCGCCCAGGGCAGTATCTCCTGGTGTGGTATCGCCCAGAGCTTTTGAAGCATTTTGAAGGGCAAACTTGAAGCATTGGAGGAGCCACGACTGAAAGATTTTTACATTTTTGGAGAGTTTTGTTGAGAACTTCATGAAAAATAGGAATTATCTATTCCAATACCCGAGCGCAAAAATGTAGCCTCTTGAAATAACTCAAACTCGCTACTACAAATAGCTTTTCTCCCTAACCCAAAGGGGGGTTTTAATAGAGAAAAAATCCATTTTCTAAGCTTGAATTTCCTCATCCTATCGATGCCTCAAGGGAACTCATGATTCATACTTATTATATTTTATATACAATGTATGTGTCTAGAGGAAGAAGGGCAAGCTACCAAGGTTCTTAGCTTAGGGGATAGCCAAGGAAGAAATCCATGGATCTTATGATTGGTGCCTATTCGTGATGGCCGAACAAATAGTGCGACCATATAGAGGATTCTAGATTGTGACTATGTGAAGAGTACATAATTGGTTGGGTGGTGAGTCTCAGGCATGTCATTATTTGCTTTTAGATTTGTCGCCCGACATGCATGAGCTACCAAGCATGAAGTAAAAACCACTAGTGGACACATAAGTGTCATAACAACTAGCCTAGTTGGAGTCAAAAAAAGCATGTAAATCTGGGAGTAGAGATCTCCCCTTGGGATAAAACAATCCACATAGCCAAGTACCACTCAAGTAGCGAAAGATGCGCTTAACAGCCTACCAATGCTTGACACCTAGGCAATGCATAAACCTAATCATTTGTGAGACAACAAATTGAATACCTGGCCAAGTAACACATAAGTAAATCAAGCAACCAACAGTCTATTGATAGAGAACATCATCAAATGCATTTCCAGCATCATGAAGACTCAACCGTAAACTTGTCTCCATAGGAGTGGCAATAGGTTTGCAATCTTCAAGGCCAAAATGTTGCATTAATGTGTCAATATATTTTGTTTGACACATAGCTATTATGCCATCAACTTGCATAAACTGAATGTCCAAATAATGGTGCAAATGCCCCAAATTTGACATCTCAAATGAGGCCTGCAAATCAGCCTTAAAATCAGCAATATGCTTCTCATGAGGACCAGTGAGCAACATGTCATCAACATAGACAACAATGATCAGAAGCACATCATTTGCAAGCTTAACATATAAGGTGCTCTCAGTTGGATTGTTCTCAAAACCATGTGCAATCAAGTAGGCATGTATCTTTTCATACCAAGTGCGTGGTGCTTGCTTCAAACCATATAATTCCTTTTTCAATCTGCACACTTTGTTTTCATGCCCTTTCTACACAAAACCATGGGGAAGAAAAACATACACTTCTTCATGCAACTCACCATTCAAAAATGCACTTTTAATGTCCAACTGATGTGTGTTCCAACCATGATGAGTTGCAAATGCACAGATGCTACAAATAGTAGTCATTTGGCATGTAGGATCAAAGGTCTCATCAAAACCAATGCCTCTTTCTTGAGCATAACACTTTGCAACAAGCCTAGCCTTATACTTGTCAACTGTTCCATCAGGCTTACACTTGAGCTTGTATACCCACTTAGTGCCAATGGCTTTCTTTCCAAGAGGCAAGTCACATAAAGTGTGAGTACCATTTTTCATAATAGCATCATATTCTAAATGCATAGCAACAATCCAATTTTCTGAATTTTGTGCTTCATCAAAAGAAAGTGGCTCATTCTCATCACAAAGACTAGAGGTAGCCATAGCATAGCAACTTGATGAAAAAGAATGATATGATAGAGGTGCATCTAATTTGCTATCTTGCAAAGTCTACAATAGCCATTTAGGCATAGTTTTTGCCTCCTCTATCAATTCTCTCATCAACAAGTGCATCATGTAAATCCGCATCATCATGTTAAACTTGTAAAGGTTGAGAAATTACCTCATTTGGACCAGCACTAGATTGTCCACTTGTAAAAAGAGCAACAAAGCATCATACATATCTTTGGAGTTAACTAATCTCTCCTTAGTACATAAAAGTAATGGTTGAATAGCATCTTCCACAAAAACAACATCACGGCTAACCAAAATGCATTTAGTCTATGGATGATATAGACGATAGCATTTGCTTTCATAAATGTACCCAACAAAAATACATTTCGTTGTTTTATCATACAATTTCTTGCGTTGTTGTTCAAGCACTAATGCATATGTCAAACAACCAAAGACATGCATGGGAGCAACAGATGGCTTGTACCCATGCCAAGCTTCATATGGAGTGATAGACTGCAATGCTTTGGGGGGACACCTGTTAAGTATATATGTTGCACACATAACAACATAAAGCCAGAAACTATGTGGTAAAGCCTGACTCTTGACCATACACCTCACCATCTCCATGAGTGACATGTTCTTCCTTTCAACAACTCCATTCTATTGAGGTGTATATGGCATTGTACATTGATGTTTTGTCCCACGTTCAACCAAAAGTGCATTAAAATCAGAAGACATATATTCCCCTCAATCAAAACGGAGGGTGCCCATTTTACATGATGATACATTTTCAGTTAAAACCAGAAAGTGTTTGAAGCACATAAACACTTTCGACTTTGCTTTCAATGGATATACCCATATTGCATGCTTGGAAAAATCATCAATGAAAGTCATCTAGTAAAGATAGTTCCCAAAGCAGGGTGTCTACATAGGACGACATACATCATTGTGAACAAGCTACAATTTTTGAGTAGCTCAAACTAAACCATCTTTTGGGAATGAGGAACGTTGCATTTTTTCCAAAATACAGCCTTCACAAACATGTTTTCCAGGTGCCTCAAGTTTGGGAAGAGAGGACACCATTTCAAATTTCTGCAGGCATAGCAAATTAGCAAAATTTAGATGACCAAAGTGTGCATGCCAAAGCTTTGCATCTACCATAGCCTGAGAATCATGTACTGCACATGCTAAATCATTCACATATTTTTCATCATCTATGAGCTTATACAACCCATGACATAAAATGCTAGAAGCGATAATGACATCGCCATTTGAGAGATCATGAACTATACATCTATCATCAACAAATTTCACAATCAAGCCAATTTTGGCTAATGATGAAACTGATAATATATTTTTCTTGATCCCTAGCACAAATAAAACATCTGACAATGTAAGAGAACTACCATCAACAATAGGTAGAATGATCTTACCAACTCCTATGATAGGATAAGAGGAGTTGTTGGTGCATGTGACAGTATTCCCTATAGGGCCATACTCAAGTGGAGTGACAAAACTGCACTGTGAGGTAATATGTTTGGTTGCCCCACTATCAAAGTACCAAACATCTGAGTCTATTGCATACATACACTGTTCATGAGAAGATGGGTCATAACTGCAAATAGTAGTAAATCCCATTCTTCATTCTGCACAAGATTAGCAGACTATGTTTTGGGTGTAGAGGCCTCTACAACAACCATTCGAACCTATTTCTTCTTTGCCTCTTTTGCAACCACTTTTTGGACAATTATTTATGACATGGTCATTTCCTTTATAGTATTTGCAAAACAATTTCTACTTCTCTATTTTCTTATCGTCTCTTTCATCCTTCTTTGATTGTACAGAATTAGTAGGTTTTTGCTTACTAGTAGATGAGCTCCATTTACCTTTGCCCTTCTGACTAGCCAGGAAAGTTTGATCTACAACACGCATAATGGACCTGCTCTGCTTAGATTGATCTTCCTATAACAGAACAGAGACTAACTCTTCAAATGTTAAGGCATTTGGATTGCCTTTCATCATCAATCAAAGAGTAGAAGCAAAAATCTGATATGAATCTAGAAGACCATTAAGAATAGTCTGCACAAGTGAACTGTCAAGCAAGACTTCATCATCAAAAATCAACTGCTCCTTCAAATCTTTGATCTTTGTCAAAAAACTATCCATGGAATCTCCTTCATTCATGTGCTCACTCTCCAACTGTTTTCGAATGTAAGCAACACAAGCCTCATTCCTTGCTTGGTATAAAGTGCTAAGTATATCCCAAGCGTCCTTTGCTATTCTGCAAGAGTGAATGTGAGGAATAATGGCATTTTTGATAGACAAGGCTATCAATGCATGTGCTTGAGCATCTCTTCCGTCCCAACAAAGTTGCTTTATAGTAGGTGCAGCAAGAACCACAACACGAACAGGAACCTAAAGAATATCACCATCTTCAACACCATCTGCATCACCTTCAACAACTGTGTTTGCATGTGCAATAGGATGTTTTTCAACATCCTGCACAATATTCCACAATCCTTTTGCAACCAATATGTGGAGCATCATATAAGCCCATAATGGGTAATTGGTAGTGTCAAACTTCTCCTCAACAACCAACATACGAAATACATCACTGCTTTTAGCCATGGCCACTAATTAAAATACCCTGATGCATAAAAATGACTATATCTTGAACACAACTACCCTGTCAAGTTCTGCTAAACCTGTAGAAGAGATGCTTATCCTAGAGAACCAAAACATGTATATATGTTTGGCACAAAAAGATGAAATTGCCTTCATAGCCGCTGTGATAGTGCATTCAAAGGCCGAAACGAGCTCAAATCGTGATTTCGACACCACATAGCGAAGCAGTTTTGAACTCCTAATTGCCCTGAGTATGCTCACCAAATTTCATACGATTTTGAGACTATGACTAGAGGGGTGTCGACGACGCCCTAGATGAAGCAGCAACCTGCTCTGATACCAAGTGTTGGACTTTGAGGTTTATGGAAGAACATGAACAACACAAGGAAGAAGAAGAAGCTTGGAGCACAACACACAATACTGAATCTACTATCAAAAGAATGTACAAAGGGTTATAGGCATATATACAAAGCAGGGGACAAAACCTCCTAAAGAGGAAAAAACGTGCCCCGACGGTCCTAGTGTGTTCACACACGTCGCTAGCTAAATATATCAACTATGAATCTCAAAGAGGATGCAATATACTACAACATGATGATGGTTCACTACCCTTTTCAAGAAGATTCTTCTAAAGCTTTAATGAAAATGTTTTCTATATTCATAAGGCAAAGTAAGGGGAAGAGAAATAATCATTCTTCACATTATACAACCAAGAAGATCTTTTAAGTAACCTATGCATTTTGTATGGGGCCTAAAAATAAAAATCTTGTAGTTAGTGGAATATTGAGATATCTATCTATAGCTATAGATTTTTGAACCATAACCAAGGTTGATGGGTTTGCATAGCATACATGAAGAAGTTAATACTCTATTAATACACTCAAAGTTTGGAAAAACCTATATTTATAGGGGGGAAGGCTACCATATGGTTCATACGAGGATCAAAACCATCCATATCTACAACGCTTATTCATATCAATATAATATTCCACA
Source organism: Ceratopteris richardii (assembly GCA_020310875.1). NCBI lineage: Eukaryota > Viridiplantae > Streptophyta > Polypodiopsida > Polypodiales > Pteridaceae > Ceratopteris > Ceratopteris richardii. The sequence continues at coordinate 73,990,975 of CM035429.1, read as the reverse complement.
TAGTCAAACCCAATCAAACACTCATGGTGAGAGTGATGGAAGTGATTTTTGCTATAAGAACAATGTTAGGATAAAATGGTTGATGAGTTTATCTTGAGAGCATGAAGTTAGAAACTCTCTGAAATAATTTAGAAACCCTCTCAGATAAATTGCTTTGTCTCTAAGAAGGAATTGTATGGAATAACACATGCTTTGAAGAAGTGGCATTTCTACTTAATTGGTGCCAAGGTTTTGAGAATATTTGATGAAGGGAACCTCTAGTGGTTCTCTAATATAAAAAACCCTAAAGTCCATAAGGCTTGATGGGTACAAACCATTCAAGACCAGGGAAATTTAATATAGTGTCTTATTTGCTTAATCACATGCCTATGCTTAATGGATTGAACTTTACTTTAATGGCTGGTGAGCTAATTGAGTCCATTAGAGGAAATGCAAGGATGACCCTATATTCTTTGTTATATAGGAAACCATAGAGAGTGGGGTTCCAATTGTACATATTTCTTGAAAGTTTGAAACATCCATATATATTGAAAGAAGAATCGAGAGTGAGAATTATGATATATGTTCTACAATAATATTAGAGTTGGCTAGGTTGTTTAAAAAGAACATACTGATTATATGATCTAACTTTAGAATTGTGTTTGATTGAGATATGAGTTTTATTAGACATTTTTGGAGAGTTGTATATCAAAGGGTTGGATACAAAACTTATGATGAGAACAATTAAGCATCCATATGTGGGTGAGAAAATGAAATTTGTTAACCAAAAGGCTATGCTTCGTGCATATGTTAATGAATGAAAAACTAGTTGTGAATAGTACTTGCCTTTTGCATATGATATCCTTGAGCACTCTTCCACCAAACACAATCCATTTTAACTTATGCATGGGTTCGGCTTAGAGATCCCTATGCAATAGGATTTCATTATGAGAAAGTCCAAGCTATAGAAGACTTCTTGGAAGCTATGAAAAGTATGCTTATATTCACAAAAAAGGTATTAGGAAAACTCTCAGGAGGGATAGAACCTATGTTGACCCTCAAACTCTCCCTCAAACTAGAGATATCAACTTTGAGGTATGAGGCCAAGTTTGTCTTTGAGTTCCATCTATGATGATGGGACCTTATCTAAAATCACTTGCAAGGTATTGAACTTCTTTCACAATACTTAAGAGAAAAGGAACAATTGCTTACCAATTCCAACTACCACAAGTTAGTCGGATCCATCTAGTCTTTCATGTTTTAGTGATTTGGCAACCACATCATTGATAGTGAGGTTATAGAATCTATTTCTATGCAATCTCATCTACTTGAGCTAGAGATAATTCTACACACTTAAAGAAAGGAACTAGAAGTCATTTATATAAGAAGTGCTTAGTAAAGAGGAAATTTAGCTCAAAAAATAGTTCTACATGGGAGAGGGCAAGTACTATTTAGAGATAGTTTTCCAATTTTGACTTCTCTAGTTTCCAATAGGTTTCTTAAGGGGAAGGAAAGGGGAAACAATACATGTAGACAACTATCTAAATGATGTGCGTGGTTTAGTGGAAGCAACCATCATAACCTCTTTCTCATATACCTCTCAATGAGTTTTTGAGGAGAAAGGGGAAGAAAAGGCCATACAATAAAGTTAAGGGCAAGAATAAGAAGGTTGTCAACACATTAGCTAAGTGTGTGGATGAATGTGGATTGTGAAAGGATTTTGAAAGGGCCACTCAAAAAACGGTTGTATGGGAGGG
>CM035429.1:73974239-73984239 GCA_020310875.1 Ceratopteris richardii | reverse complement strand
AAATGGAGGACCCAGTGATCCAGTTAAGAAGGGAGCTGGAGGGCTTGAAAACGAATAAGCCCTACACAGAGGAGGAGACTGCTCTGGCTCAGCTGAGAAGGGAGATTGAAGCATTCAAGCTCCAAAAGGAGGAGGAGGCCCAAGCAGAAGAATTAGCTCACCTGAGGCAGGAATTGCAAGAACTCGAAGGAGGCGGTCTCAAGAGTGGACTCTGGTGCTCCATGTGCAGCAAGCAAGGGCACATAGTAAGTGAATGTCCTCTGCTAAACGTGACTTGTCAATTATGAAGGAAAGTTGGCCATGAGGCCATGAATGCAAATCCAGGGGAATGCCTGCAACGACATACTGGACACAGGGAGGACCTCTGCCACCAGCAAATGTAATGGAAGCCGTAGCAAACCAAGGTAGCAACTATAATCCTAGACAAAGGAATAATTTTGCAAATGGGCCTAGAAGGCCCATCATTTGCTTCAGATGTGGAGAGTGCGGGCACTACCAATCTAGGTGCACTCTCCCAGAAAATGCCCCTCCTTGCAGGAACTGTCCAGAGGCCAGGGATCACTATACAAACTGTTGTCCTAAGAATCAAGCCTCTACTTCCGGACCCCATCTCCAAATGATCTCTGTATTCAAGGAGGAAACATTACCTCAGGTCAATGAGCCCTCACCGTCTACCAGGGTGGTACAATTAGAAGAACTTGAATCTTTTGCAGTGAAGACAAGAAGCAAGGGGAAGGCTCACGTGGACGTAAATCAAGAATCAATAATTAGGGGATTGAACAAAGACAGAGTTGCATCTGAAGACAAAGCCACCACAAGTGCAGACACAAAGCAAAAGGAATATCTCACAGGCACCAGTGATGCCATTGGGCATGCCTTCAACAGGGCTCAAGAAGAGTTTGGCAAAGCAAATGAAGCTCATTCTCTTAAAGAGTCAGAGGCTTCAAAACTACTCAAGTCCATGAAGAAGGAGGTTAGTATTTTTGAATTAATAAAGATGGATGGGAAATTCAGGTCAGAATTATTGCAGATAATTGATGAGGCTTCTACTACAAGCTTAGTGGCAAAGACTGCTAATTTACATAAAGGGATAATTATCGGGGAAGCACCCCTTACAGATTATAAAAGTCCTCGGCTGACAGTATATATCAAGGGTCATGAATTTCAAGGAGTTATTGTGGATGGTGGTTCTGGCATTAACTTGATGCCTGAACATACAATGGAAAAGATTGGACTCCACCCTTCAAGGCCTTCAAATTTCACTGTTACTTTGGCAGATCAGAGCAAAGTAAGGCCCGTGGGGGTGATTCCAAAAGTCCCAATTGAAATACAAGGTAATGTGTTCATACTGGATTTTGTGGTTTTAAGATTGCCCCATATTGAAGGAGGATTTCCCCTCTTAATTGGGAGACCATGGTTGAGACACGCGAGTGTCATTCATGATTGGGGCAAGGATACTATGTGGGTACAAAAGAAAGGGCAAGAGCTGACACAGATTCATTTGGAAGAAGGCCCAGATAATCAAAGAAACACTAGCATGATGCAAAAGGTTGGCATTTGCATGGAACCAGAAACAGAAGATCAACCCCACATAGATTTTGAGGAAGAAGAGGATATTCTAAAGTGGCTACATGCAGGCAACTCTTCTTCTTGTTTTGGAATTTTTCTTAATAATTCTTGCACCACTGAAGGTTATGATGAAGATGACAAAAAAATCCAGGTTGATGGATTGGGAGAGCCCATCACAGACCACAGAAGGGGCAGGAAGATACACCTCAACTACAACTCAGAAATTAATATGAAATCTACAGATAAGGAAGATAGGAAAGCTGAAGGCAAGGTAACGGACTTTAGTGAAGAACGCTCTTTTCCTATTCAAGAAATACCTGCAGGATGGATGCAGGAAAAAGAGGAACACATTGAAATTCAAGTGAACATGCTTATGAAGCTATGCACAAAGAGCTAGTGGAAGAAGACAAGGAAGGAGCTGAGTACAAAGAAAGTATGGTAGAGAGAAATCCTGTCAAAGAAATGCATTTAGACACTCAAAACAATAACCGGCCAGTTTTGGTGGCCACTTTGCCTTGGAACCACCCAAGGCTCCTGGAAAAGGTAAGAGCATTTTTGAACCACTACACATATGTTTTTGCATGGCACTACAAGGATCTAGAAGGAGTACCACCCATTTATGGAGAACACAGAATTCCTTTGGTAGAAGGAGCAAAGCCCCTCAGAGTGGCTTTCACCTATGGTTATAGTACCAAAGAAGAATACTAATAAAATCAGAATTTGTGTTGACTTTAGAGCTCTCAACAAGGTGACCATTCCAGATGGGTTCCCAATGCCTTTTGCAGAGCAGGTCATTGAAGAAGTGGCTTGACATGCATTATATAGCTTTATGGATGGATTTAGTGGCTATAATCAAATATCAATACACCCAGAGGATCGTGAAAAGACTGCTTTTATCACACCTTGGGGAACATATGTGTATGTAAAAATGCCATTTGGGCTCAGAAATGCTCCAGCCACCTTTAACAGAACGGTCAATCTCATTTTTGGCCCCCTATTGTTGGAGTCACTTAGAATCTTCATGGATGACTTCTCTTCATTTTCAAGTTCTCATAAAGAAACTCCTCTAGATTGTTTGGACCATCACTTGAGGCAGCTGCAAAATGTTTTCAAAAGATGCAGGGAAACAAAGCTAAAGCTCAATCCAAATAAATGTCATTTCCTTGTGACAGAAGGAACTCTCTTAGGACATGTGGTGTCGGCTAAAGGTATGGCCCCAGATCCTGACAAAATCATTTCTATATTAAAGTTGCCTAAACCTAAATCCCCTAAAGAGATTCAGAGTTTCTTGGGGCATACTGGATACCATAGAAGATTTATAAAAATGTATGCAGAGATAGCCAGACCACTGGCTAGACTTACAGGTAAGGAAGTGCCCTTTAAATGGGAAGAAGAGGAGGAAAAAGCATATCAAACATTACGGTCAAGGTTAGTGTCTGCTCCTATTTTGATCACACCTGAGTGGTCAAAAATCTTTCATATACATGTAGATGCCAGTGCCTATGCAGTAGGGGCAGTTTTGACTCAACCCAGTGAAGAATTTAAAGTAGACAGACCAATTCAATATGCCAGTAGAATCTTGACCAAGGCTGAAAGGAATTACAGTACTACAGAAAAGGAAGCCCTAGCAATGGTCTTTGCTGTCCAAAAATTCCGTCATTACTTACTGCGAGTAAAATTTATTATTATAACATATCACCAACCACTAAAATACCTACTCAACAAACCACACGCCACTGGTAGAATATGGAGATGGTTATTGTTATTCCAAGAGTTTGATTTTTCCGTAGTCCATAAACCAGGTAAAGAAAATGTTATGGCGGATCACCTATCCAGAATCAATATGATGAATCAAACTAGTGGAATCAATGATGATTTTCCAGATGCTCAATTGTTTGCTGTACAAGCTCAAGGTTGGTATTTTGATATTAAAAATCTCATTAAAACTGGGTTGTATCCAGAAAAGGCTAGTGCTGTGCAAAAGAAGAGACTGCTAATCAAGAGTAGACCATATACCTTCATTAAAGATAAATTGTATAGACAGGGCAAAGATGACAGGTTTAGGAAGTGTTTGGAAGAACAAGAAGTGAGGGAAGTCCTTCACTCTGCACATGAAGGAACAGGTGGTGGGCACCTTCTAGGGCATATTATGAGTCAGAGGATACTGGATGCTGGTCTATGGTGGCCTACACTGTTTAAGGATGCAGATGAATGGGGAAAGGCATGTGACATTTGCCAGAGGTGTGGACCTAAGCCAATAAAGCAGAGGCATAACCCCTTGATTATTTCCGCTTCCTGGCAACCATTTGAGAAGTGGGGGCTTGATTTCGTTGGACCCATCTACCCTCCGGCTATTCCGAAAAGAGAAAAATATCTATTGATAGCTACAGATTATGCCACCAAGTGGGTTGAAGCTATTGCTTCACCCAATTGCACTGCCCAGACTGTTGCTGATTTCATTTATAGTAGCATCATTTGCAGGTTTGGATGTCCACTTGAAATTTGTACTGATCAGGGTACCCATTTTGTCAATAAAGTCCTGCAAGAAATCTTCAACAGGTATAGAATTCTTCATAGGACCTCTTGTGCTTACTATCCAAGAGCAAATGGACAGGCTGAATCGACAAATAAGGTTTTAATTTCAATGTTAAGAAAGGAGTGCATGTTGCAGCCCACTTCCTGGGGCATTGCTTACCAAGGTACACTAACTTGTTTATGGCATATTACCCATCGAGCCATTTGAATTTTTACATGGATCACCTAAGATAGCATTCATGCAGGGAAAGAAGGATTGTGATGTCTCTCAGAGGCTAGGAGCACTACATAAAGTGGAGGAGATTCGTCTACTAGCGACCAAACAATTGATAGAGACTCAGATGAAGAGGAAGGAGGCACATGATCGATATCTGTGGAACAACAACATTGAAGCAGGCATGTTAGTTCTTCTCCATAAACCTAACCCTCATACGAATGCAAAAGGGAAATGGATCCTTCATTGGGAAGGCCCTTTTCGCGTTCTGAAGATGTTGCATTGGGGTGCTTTGCAGTTAGAAACACTCAATGGAGCCACCCTGCCGCTAGTAAATATTTCTAGACTCAAAGCCTATCATAAAAAGTTATAACATCCCACTCCATTGTTCTTAGGTCATTTTGTTTTTCTATTGTGTCTCTTTAATCATTGCTATTAATTGCTCTGAAAAAAAAAAAAAAATGATGCTCTACACAAAATTTTGGCGCAAATTTTTTGATGGCTCTTAGTTCTACACACTAGCTTTTAAGGCTAGCCTTTTCTTTGTTATCTCTCGGATGGATGAGATTAAAGTTGGCTTCTCCTCTCTTTTGAACACTCTTTTATGCTAAACCATCCCTTGCTGTGAGGTGAGCCCTTAATCCTCCTTGCTATATAATGGGAACCCTCATTCATTCCGCCTTCAACTCCATCTTGCTGCAAGATCATCTCAACTGAACTCAGAAGTCTTCAATGCCCGAGTCCACAGGGGCTACCCGACTCTTCAGACACATGCGTGTCTTTTTCGCAGGAGCACTGACCCTCCAATTCGCTTTGGCTTTCCTCGGAACCGCTGACTCTCCGAATTCCCCTCCACCACCACCACCTCCACTTCTGTATCCGCCACCACCACCACCTCCACTTCTGTATCCGCCACCGCCGCCCCCATAGCCGCCACCACTGCCACCATAGCCACGCCACCCACAGAGCAGCCTCCATTGTATCCACCACAGCCACCACCACCATATCCTCACCTTCCTCCCCTTCCGCCCCCTCCTCCACCACCGTCGCCACTGCCTCCTCGCCTTCATCCAGGGACCGTCCACCAGCCCAACTCTCCACCCCCCACACCCCCTCCCACCCACCCACCAGCCCACAAACTCACCCTCCACCCCTCCCACCCGCCCACCCTCCCTCTCGATCCACGCCTCCCTCTCCACTCCACTCCTTCCTCCCCTCCACACCCCCTCCCACCCACCCACCCGCCCCCCAAACCCACCCTCCACCCCTCCCACCCGCCCCCCCCCCCTCGATCCACACCTCCCCCTCCACACCCCCTCCCACCCACCCACCCGCCCACCAAACCCAAACTCCACCCCTCCCACCCGCTCCCCCCCCCCCTCGATCCTCGCCTCCCCCTCCACTCCAATCCCGCCTCCCCTCCACACCCTCTCCCACCCGCCCACCCGCCCAACAAACCCACCCTCCACCCCTCCCACCCGCCCACCCCCCCCTCGATCCACGCCTCCCCCTCCACTCCACTCCCGCCCTCCCTCTAGCACCCCCTCCCACTCACCCACCAGCCTACAAACCCACCCTCCACCCCGCCCACCCTCACCTTCGATCCACGCCTCCCCCTCCACTCCACTCCCGCCTCCCCTCCACACCCCCTCCCACCCACCCTCCCTCCCCCCCCCCCCTCCCTCCCCCCCCTCCCCTCCCCCCCCTCCCCCCCCCCCCCCCCCCTCGATCCACGCCTCCCCCTCCACTCCACTCCCGCCTCCCCTCCACACCCCCTCCCACCCACCCACCCGCCCACCAAACAAACCCTCCACCCCTCCCACCCCCCCCCCCCCCCCCCCCCCCTCGATCCACGCCTCCCCCTCCACACCCCCTCCCACCCACCCACCCGCCCACCAAACCCACCCTCCACCCCTCCCACCCGCCCACCCCCCCTCGATCCTCGACTCCCCCTCCACTCCAATCCCGCCTCCCCTCCACACCCTCTCCCACCCGCCTACCCGCCCAACAAACCCACCCTCCACCCCTCCCACCCGCCCACCCCCCCCTCGATCCACGCCTCCCCCTCCACTCCACTCCACTCCCGCCTCCCCTCCATACCCCCTCCCACCCACCCACCAGCCTACAAACCCACCCTCCACCCCTCCCACCCGCCCACCCTCACTCTCGATCCACGCCTCCCCCTCCACTCCACTCCCGCCTCCCCTCCACACCCCCTCCCAACCGCCTCCCCGCCCACCAACCCCACCCTCCCGCCCCACCCACCAAACCACCCGCCCACCCTTCCACCCCACCCACCCGCCCACCCGCCCACCCTTCCACCCCACAGCCCCCTCCACTCCACTACTGCTTCCCCTCCACCCCCGCCCACCCCCCTCCACTCCACTCCCGCCTCCCCTCCAAACCCCCTCCCACCCGCCCACACGCCCACACGCCCACCCACCTCCCTCAACCCCATCTATCTCCACGATCACCCGCCACAGCGCCCACACTCCTCCCCCTCCACCCTACGCCTCTCTCAACCCCCCTCCAACTCAACACCTGCACAACAACCACCCTCCCCCGCCCACCTCCCCGCCCAATCGCCATACACGCTTCCCCTCCACCTCCCCGCCCACCCTCCACAAACACTCCCCCTCCACCTTCCCCGCCCACTCGAACCACCCTCCCCCGCCCCCCCTCCACCCATTCCCCTCCACACTCCCCTCCTTCCCCCCTCCATCCTCCTCTATCTCATCTGCATCCCTGCCTGCCGTTCACACGGGCAGCCTGCGCGGAACTGGTTCTCGTTCCCACGCCACCCACGATCATCTCCTAGATGTGATACGACTCCTTCAACGCAAAAAGTTCAACAACCTGCAGCTCCTTGCCATCTCTCTACCGGGTCCTTTCTACGCAGAACTCTATGGCCGATCCCACCGCACCGGAAGACATCTCGGAACTCAATCCTTCAGCACTGCATACAACCAATCCAAATTACCCTCCTCTTGCATCTTCCACACCCACCACCGGCCTCCACTCCCAATTCCCTACGTTGCCCTTGTCCACTGACCCACAACATGATGCATCTCCTTCCTCACTTCCTCCTGCAATCCTACATATTCCCACTTATTCGGTTCAATCTGATTCCACGGATATACATTCTCCACCTCCACTCCCTCGCCTTCCTTCTCCTTCTCCTTCAGCTTCTCATACCTCGCAACCAAATTCGCCCTCAGGAGATTATATGCGACTTTTTCGTCCGCCTGATTTAGATATGCAGATTCGTATTCATTTATCTCTCCCAACCATTGAACTCCGTCGCCTTTTCTCTGTCGACAATCTTCAATAGGCGGGTCTCTGGGGCTTGGCCAACGTTTTCCTGAATGATCCCTCCAATTATAGTGACGTCTATGAAGCTATCCGCCTCTTTCCTAATTTTCGCACAGGCCCTCTCTCCATTTCCGCTCTTGCTTCCAGCCTCGGCTCCTGCCCCGTCGATTTCCGTAATCCTCCGTTCTTATATTCTGGATTGTCAGCCTCTGCCACAATTGCCTTTTGTAGAGATCGCTTCGACACTAATGCCCGATTTTCCATCCGCATGACGTCCATACTTAATGCATTCATTTTCTTCTTTTTGCTTCGTAGTCCCACATCTTCACTCCCATGGTCCGATATTCGTCTTGCTGATCCGCTTTTTTGCTTCCTAAATAGCCGCCCATACCCTTATGCCGCCCTCATCTATGGTTCCTTAAATTTGCGCTCTCGTCGCCTTCGTGAAGCTGTCTACAGGGGCTCTCGCACATTCTCCTTATATTCTGGTCCCTTCATAGCTTGGCTTTATCACATACCATCGAACTCTTACCCTAATTCCCCTCTACTTCAGTCGAAGACCAGCCCTGTTAGCCAACGGAATAGTCATCCCTGTATACCTTCCACTTCAATTCCTTCCCCCTCCCCTATAATCTCCATCGACTCGGCTTCTGCTTCCACACCGCTGTCCGCTTCCCCTGATCTCAATTCCCTCCCTCCACACTCTTCTTTGAATTCCCTCCCTCCACACTCTTCTTTGAATATCTTTTCCGCCTCTTCGGCTAATGCGCCCATTCCTACCCCTGATCCCGCTCTGGCACATGGCCCTTCTTCCACACAAGCTTTCCGGCCGCTCGTTCAAACGCAGCTCAACACCCACAACCCGACCTGTACACCACCTCGTCCTCCCCTTTCCGCCCCCACTCCGACCACTGCGGTTCCATTCACGCGACCCACTCCGCCTGCATCTCCTCTCAGTCATCCAGATCCACCTGTTGCACCCTCCCCTCCAATTGATCTCCCTTCCGCTCCTTCCTTTTTACATTTACTCCGCGACTCCAGTGCAGCTGCATCTTGCAGTGCTCATGCCTCCAAAGTGTCCTTGGATTCTGTATCGGCCGCAGCTTCTATTCATCAACAATACATTTCTACCATAGACAACATCAATCGAATAGCTCATTCTCAATGGCAATCGCTAAATGAAACCGCCCGCTTACTCAAAGACGAGCGAGACAAATATCGAGATATGGCCGACTTTGCATTAAAGGCCTTATCCGATCTTCAAAATCGCTCTTCCTTAGGGTTATGTGATAATGCTACTTGCTTTCGTATCAAACGCGAAAGGGACCACCTTAGGCAGTGCCTTAGTTCTCTCCAGCATATGATTGAACAAGCTTCTGCTCCGCTGCCCTCCTCTCCCCAACCCTCAGCTGCAGATCTCAATCCCCCTTCGCAATAAATTACTTCACTTCGTATTTAGGGCTTCAGCTTCAATTCTCGAAATTCAACACATCTCATCATCCTTCTCCTTTTGTCATGATCCGGGTTAATCAATACTAGTAGCACTCTTTATCTGTTGTTTTTTATGCTTCATCAATAATAGCAATCTTTCTCTATTTCCTTACCTCCGGTTCCTCTGTGGTTCTTCTGATGTTTTCTCTCTGTTATTGAAGCCTCCTTGCATTGTGTCATTGTGGTCTCTCCGGGACGGAGAGCACTTTAGGTGGTGGGCATCTGTTGAGCCCTAACCGGTTAAAACTAGCAAAGTAAAAGGTCACAGCTATGCATAGGCAAGAGTAAAGTAGCTATGCATAGGCAAGAGTATAGTATCAAAATTCCAGGGTCAAATTGGGGAAGTATTGCAGAAGTATTTTTCTAATTCCCTTAAGGTTCAAAGGGTGTTTTAAAGTCTTAGGTGCAAAAGTAAAGAATTAAAAGGAAAAGGTGAAGGTATGGGAAGCGGCCGTGTACGCAAAGGTGGAAATAGGGCCTCCCAATCAAGAATTTTGCTTTAAGTCTAAAGTCACTATAGGACAAAGTAGTTAGTCGTTGGCTCCCACTTAAAAGGCAATCTTGGGACATCGAAAGGGTACCAAGATTGTATTTCAGTTAGAGTGCACGGAACCGGCGCACTCAACAAAGAAAGGCAAAAGCTATTCTTGGTGACACACTTGAAGTAAGAGAGAGAGAGAAGTGTAAGAGACACCAGGGTACGACGACACAGAGAAGGGGAAGTGAAGAGTGCAAGAAGAGTGGCTAAGGAAGAAGGCAGAGAGTGCAAAGCGAGACCCCAAGGACCTCAAGGTCTCTGTGCAGTGTGCATGCCGACAGAAGATACTCATTCCTCATCTTGGTGGAAGCTTGGTGCAAGGTGTGCACAAGGATAAGCTT
>CM035429.1:73949239-73961739 GCA_020310875.1 Ceratopteris richardii | reverse complement strand
TGTATTCTCTCTTTATCTCATTCATTTAATTTTGAGTCTTAAGTGTGTAAGCTAAAGTTCATGTGTTGGAAGATCCTATAAACTTGTGAGTAGTATTATTAGGGCCACCTCACTTCCAACAATGTGGACATCTAAATTAAACTTTGGGATGAAAATTTTCATATTGGAGAACTTTTACTCGCCATTAAAGAGAAAAAGAAAAAAAAAAAATATATATATATATATTATTTATTTATTTAACCTGTGAGTAGTATTATTAGGGCCACCTCACTTCCAACAATGTGGACATCTAAATTAAACTTCGGGATGAAAATTTTCATATTGGAGAACTTTTACTGGCCATTTATTAAAAAAATTAAAAAATAATATATGCTGTCTCCTCTCTCTCAAATGTCGCCATGCCACTGCACTGTCTCGACTCATGAGCAAATGAGAGAGAGAGAGAGAGAGAGAGAGAGAGAGAGAGAGAGAGAGAGAGAGAGAGAGAGAGAGAGAGAGAGAGAGAGAGAGAGAGAGAGAGAGAGAGAGAGAGAGAGAGAGAGAGAGAGAGAGAGAGAGAGAGAGAGGGAGGGAGGGAGGGAGGGAGGGAGGGAGGGAGGGAGGGAGGGAGGGAAGGGGGGGGGGAGGGAGGGAGGGAGAGGGGGGGGGAGAGAGAGAGAGAGAGAGAGAGAGAGAGAGAGAGAGAGAGAGAGAGAGAGAGAGAGAGAGAGAGAGAGAGAGAGAGAGAGAGAGAGAGAGAGAGAGAGAGAGAGAGAGAGAGAGAGAGAGAGAGAGAGAGGAGAGAGAGAGAGAGAGAGAGAGAGAGAGAGAGAGAGAGAGAGAGAGAGAGAGAGAGAGACTCGGCTCTTACATAATGCTCCTATGCTTTAAGAAAAGAAGTTGTGTAAATGTATTTCAGAGGTGGATGAGATTTTATGCAAGTATGCATGTGGAAAGTGAGTATGGCAGATAAAGTGCTCACATTCCCATCACAATTTAGTTTATAGAAGTGAGAAATTGTTGGCAAACTGTGGATGGTTATTTTTTGTATACACATGCTATCATGACGGATTGTTTATATATATATATATATATATATATATATATATATATATATAAGCTAAAATGAATATGTTTTTGCATTGTCTTTCCATGATCACTTTGAGATAGTGTATGTACAGATGCAGCTTTTGTTGAGGCTAGTGTCCTTCCAACATAACACAGTGGATGTCCTGACCAGCTGCAAACATTAGATGTGTGAGACATTGAAAATGCATTTATCTGTAGCTCAATGCTTTTGCAGTGTTTTTTCGCCACACACTGCACAGAACTTGTCTTATCTTCTCTCCGTTATGTGTTCTCTAGGATCTTAGAAAATTATGTGCATAATATATCTATGGACTCGGTCGTTCTCTTGTCATTAATAGTGTTTAAACTTGTTCAGAAGAGACAATATACTAATTGACTCATATGTTTACTTTTTGTACATGTGCATGTGTGTGTTCTTTCTTAAGTTGGAACATCTTCTCAATAAACACATTCTTGTATGTGCCTATTCTTGGTTTTATGAACATTACTGGCAGTTGCATATGATGCTTCACTATGGAAATCAAATCAGAGGAGTATGTAACTCTAGCGTTTGTGAAGTTTCACCGAGTTGAATAGATTATGGTACTTTTTTGGACACATCATTTATCATTCAAGTAACAATGATCTCTTCTGCAAGCAATCAAATAGTTGCTCCTCGTATTGCATTGTCAGGACTCAGGAATCAAATTGTGTGCAATATGGAATAGCTAACTTGATTCTGTGTATATGCAGGCGAATTCTTTTGTTTCCCAAGGGCAATAATGTAGATTACCTCTCTATTTATCTTGATGTAGTAGATGCACACACTTTATCTTATGGTTGGACAAGATATGCTCATTTTAGCCTCACCATAGTCAATCAATATGACCCAAAGCTGTCAGTGCGAAAAGGTATTTCTTCGTTGCAATTGTATTATTGCTGTTGTTGTCCTTGTTATCACCATTATCATTCGTGCTAAGACCTACATAAGTATTGTTCCCAGCATAAAACTGGTTGGTTATTGGCAGATACACAGCATCAATTTAATGCAAGGGAGAATGACTGGGGTTTTACTTCCTTCATGGCTCTTCGAGATGCATATGATGAGAACAAGGGTTTTTTGGTAAATGATACTTTGGTTGTGGAAGCAGATGTAAATGTACGGAAGTCGTTGGACTATTGGGCATATGATTCAAAACAGGAGACAGGTTTTGTGGGTCTAAAGAATCAAGGGGCTACTTGTTATATGAATTCGCTTCTTCAGACTTTGTATCATATTCCGTATTTCCGAAAGGTGCCACTTTGAAGCTGTTTGTGTAAGGTTCAAATTGACATATTTTTTGAGCTTTGACTTATCAATTAATGACTCAATGCAGGCTGTTTACCACATGCCTACAACTCAAAATGACATTCCATCCAACAGCATTCCACTTGCCCTTCAAAGTCTCTTTTACAAAATTCAGTACAATGATACTAGTGTTTCAACTAAAGATTTAACAAAATCATTTGGTTGGGACACCTATGACTCATTCATGCAGCATGATGTGCAAGAATTGAATCGTGTACTGTGTGAGAAGCTGGAAGATAAGATGAAAGTAAGGGCCCCTTCATCGTGATGATGCCTTTTGTAGCATCGCTTGTATGCCGACAGAGTGTTTCTCTGATTTGCATTTTTTGTAGGGCACAGCTGTGGAAGGTACAATTCAGCTGCTTTTCGAAGGACATCATATGAATTACATCGAATGCATCAATGTAGATTACAAGTCTACCAGAAAAGAATCATTTTATGGTATATATTTGTTTATTGGTAGTGAGCTAGACAGCTGCGACGTTTCCGTTCTGGATGATAATAGGAAGTCTCTAATTTGGTGTTCCTGTGCTATATGCAGATTTGCAGCTCGATGTCAAGGGCTGTAAGGATGTCTATGAGTCATTCGATAAGTATGTAGAGGTTGAGAAACTAGAAGGTGATAACAAGTATCATGCAGAGCAGTATGGTTTACAGGTCATCATTTGCAATCTGCCGTAATATGTTCATCTTTCTTTGCTAGTCCAAAGAGTATTGCATGCAGTATGTGAGCCATTTGTAGGACGGTTTATCTTTGATATATATTGCAGAAGAACCTGGTTTTTTGTAGAATTCTGTGCAGATGGTCAATTATTGGAGTCAAAATAGATATGCAAATTATTTCATCCTTTATGCAGGATGCTCGAAAAGGAGTTCTATTTATAGACTTTCCACCAGTTCTTCAACTCCAGCTCAAGCGTTTTGAGTATGACTTTACCCGCGATGTCATGGTTAAGGTATGGGATTAAGACTGTGCTCCATTTATAATTATCTACAAGCAGAGTGTTGCAAGTTCAATGTCTGTTTGTTTCTTTTGTTATCAGATCAATGACAGGTATGAATTTCCTCTTCAACTTGATCTGGACAGAGAGAACGGGAAGTATCTTTCACCTGATGCTGACAGAAGTGTTCGGAATTTGTACACCCTGCATAGGTGAGCACCTAGCAGAAGCTCTGTAACTGTAAATGCCAAATTTAAGAGCTTACTTTTTGTGTTTTTGTTTTGCAGTGTATTGGTCCATAGTGGAGGAGTACATGGTGGCCATTATTATGCATTCATTAGGCCAACACTATCAGATCAATGGTGTGCTTTCTCCTATTTCAAACAATATATTGAATCATAGGTCTCTCTGTTTCATCTGCTGAAGAAGATGATAACGATGCTTACATACTATTTACTAGTCGAAAGTTCATTGGGTTTCCTTCTAGCAAGCGTCTTGGCTTGTTAGACAGTGGAGATCAAGTCACATATATTTCTCTTACTTATTGCCAGATATGGATGCCTTAGGTTAAGAATCTTGGCTTGTTGGACAAGGGCGATGAAAGCACACATGATTCTCTTAATGAATGAGCAAATATGAGTAAATTAGTTTAAGTCATTAATTTCACAAAAGATGTAGGAGAGCCCATCAATTCATAGTCTGGCACTAAGATTTCTGCTGCATACGGGCCCAGCATTAAGTTGATTAATTTGCCTTGTGTAGAGCCTTTTTTTATTGTTTATTTTGCTTGATTCGGTGGCATTTTGACAGAAACAAGTTGTTCGCTGATTTTTGTTTTTAGGGCTTGATAGAGTAATAAATAATGGCAACACTATGTATAAAAAATAATACACTCTCCTACTACAATAACAGTCATCTTTTTTAGTTTGTGGGAGTCCTTGGACCATCTTTACCGGTGTTTGCTACTCCCATGATGAAAGAATATTTCCAGGACATTCTTTGTGAATATCGTAACAAAGATCCAGCTAGGAAAGGTGATCAGAAAATATACATCAATGACACTGATTACGATGATGGATTTGTGACTTTGCGTTTCCAAAAATTTATGGTTTGTATCCTGGGGGAAGTGTCCAGTGTAAATGGAAACCCTGTCAAAGTATGAAGCTGCAGAAAAGGCGTGTTTCTCGGGGTGGACTCTCTGTGGGGTGATCAGGAAAGAACTGAAGGACAAGGATAACCTCATCCAGCACCATTCAAAACTACATATGTGCAGCCAAATGGTTCATGTCATGGTTTGGAGACCTATTCATTTTTACAGAGTAGTTGATAAATTTAGATATATTTAATGGTCACTGTCAGAAGATTTGTATGAAGTCTTACATTGATGTTAATGAGATAAATGAGAGCAATTTATTATGATTGTTTTCTAGGGAGTTACGGTGTTGGTTTTGTTCAAGAAGCATGTTCTTGGAAGTTATCATTATTTCAGATTAGTAATGGTGCTGCTTTTGGTTTGTCAGAAGACTCGTGGAAATTATTACATTGATATTAAATGAGACAAATGAAAGCTATATGTGCTGTTAATTATGAATGTTTTCTAGAGTGTTGTGCTATTGATTTTGTTTAAGAAGCATGCTCTTGAAAATTATGGTTATTTCAGATTATTATTGGATGAATTGAAAATTAATGGTTTATCTGGCAATGCCATTCGATTAGTTCGATCATTCATTGTTCCGTGGAAACTCTTACATTGATATTAAATGAGACAAATGAAAGCTATATGTGCTGTTAATTATGAATGTTTTCTAGAGTGTTGTGCTATTGATTTTGTTTAAGAAGCATGCTCTTGAAATTATGGTTATTTCAGATTATTATTGGATGAATTGAAAATTAATGGACGTTTTATCTGGCAATGCCATTCGATTAGTTCGATCATTCATTGTTCCGTGGCACTTCAATGGCATAGTGACATTTGACTGTATTTTTCTTTCTTTTCTCAGGTATAAATTTGATGACGAACGTGTAACGAAGGAGAAACTAAAGACTGCTTTAGAGGAACAATATGGAGGAGAAGAGGAGGTTGGGATTTCAAACTTTCGACATTGTTCTGATTTACTTTTTGTATACATTGAAGTCCTAGCAAAAAGATTTACACGTATTGATAGTTATGAGATGTCAAGCTTTTTTTCTCCTTCTTACATTTATTTATGAATTAGAATTTTGAAATAGAGTGAGTTTATGTTTACAGCTACCACAGACAAATCCAGGCTTCAACAACACACCTTTCAAATTTACAAAATATTCCAATGCATACATGCTTGTTTATGTCAGAGAAAGTGACAAAGATAAATTCTTTTGCAATGTGGATGAGCGGGATATCGCAGAGCACTTGCGGGTGAACTTTCTCTTTTGGCAGAACAGTCTTTTCATTGAAAATTTTGTCTTGATATACTGACATTGTCCTCTTGTCTGTTTGTTTCAATCAAAGACGAGATTAAAAAAGGAACAGGAAGAGAAAGAACGCAAAAGAAAAGAGAAGGCTGAGGCTCATCTCTACACTATTATTAAGGTTGTGTTTTTTTAAATTGAGTAACTTGTTATGAGCTTAATTGAGAAGTTAGTCAACCTGATGTCATTCTTTTTATAGGTCGCCCGAGATGAAGACCTTGAAAAACAGATTGGAAAAGAGATTTTTTTTGATCTGGTGGATCATGATAAAGTGCAGAACTTTAGAATCCAAAAACAAACATCTTTCCTACAGTTTAAGGTTGTTTTTAATCAACCATTGAGCTCAGAGAACTTCCATTGGGGGGATTCTTAAAGTTAACGTATAGTGCAGGAGGAGGTCGAAAAGCTGTGGGGAATACCTACACAACGGCAACGGTATTGGCTTTGGGCCAAGCGACAGAATCAAACCTTTCGCCCCAACAGGCCCCTGACTGAAACAGAAGAGCAATCAACTGTATGTTGATAATATATACAACCCTCATCTTTTGCCTCTTAGTTTCTGAATAAACATTGTTTTGCATAACAGGTGGGCTTTTTGAAAGAAGTGGTTAATAAAGCAAATAATGCTGAGCTTAAGCTTTTCTTGGAAGTTCTTCCTGAGCATGTATGCCTTCAAACCCAGCACAAATACTGACAAAAAACTAGTCATTCCTTTTTTTCGTTTTTTCATCCCTTCTTCACCCTCCCTTTTTCTTTTTCTGTCTCTCTTTCCTCCCCATTCCTTCTTGACAATGAGAACCACATAAAAAAAGGAGAATCTTGGTGTTGTTGTCCAAGAAATTGGAGAAATGTTGAATTTTTATCCTTATATTGGTGCTCCTTTTTATTCAGGACTCTCGAGGGGTCTACTCTTTGTATGAGAAAACAAAGGATGACATTTTATTGTTTTTCAAACTTTATGATCCGGAAAAAGAAGAGCTACGGTAATTCCTTTTTGTTTGATTTGTCTGCATGCTTAAACACTTGTTTTTTTTAACATGGATACTCATAGTGTTTTGACTAATGATAATCTTTAGAGATGATTTTTAGTCATTTTTTGATTCATTCATCTCTTTTAAAGGTCTTAGATCATGACAAAGAATAAGGCTTATGTGTTTACAGGGTATATATGCATTCTTTTAAATAAGCAAATATTTTAACTAGGTATAGATGCATTCTTGTTAATGAGTAAAAATATTAACTTAGGTCTGAAGTTCGATTTCAAATAGTTGATAAGTTAGTGCTGCTTATGCAGTTTATTCAACTAGTACTTATCTTGGATTAAATTAGAAAGTGAAATTGTCATACGTATAACTTCTTGTTTTGGGTCTAATGAAGTTTTCCAGATCCATTGAAGGCTGAGGTGATAACTGATAAAAGAAAGATTAATTATTATAATGAACTAAGAAAGCATAAAAAATAATTAAGAAATGAGAAAAAAAATAGTAGATTTCTTATAAAATTTAAGGTATTATCCTCCATTGTTTTTTCTCTTTCAATTCAAAGTAATTGGGTTTGTAATCCTCTTATGCTTTGGAGCTTTTGCATGTGTGGGTGATTTATTTATATTTTTTTCCAAGCATGTTTCAAGTTTTTGCATGGTATCTTTATTTTGTTTTCGTTTTTCTTTTTCTTTTTCTTATTGAAGTGTTAATTTGATATTTTTCTAACTTGCAGATTTAAAAAATCTAAATGTTGTGCGTTTCTTGTGAATGGTAAGTATAGAACATAGGTAAGTTAAATTCATGTTGAACTGGTGCATTGATGTGAAGGAATATGCTTAGATTCATTAGGAATAGCAAGTATAGAGCATTGATGATGCTGAGAAAGCCCAGATGCACCATTGTTGATAATTGGAACACCTATTAGAATGAGGGATAAATCTCCGGAAAGGAGATTTATAGATAGGCCTTCATTACATCTTCCCAAAGATTGTAATTAGAGCCATTCAAACATTTATCCTTGGCACGAACATCGGGGTCAAAAATGGCAAGATAATGAGCTAGAAGAAGTGGAGCAAGTGCCTCTCAAAATCGTAGACATGTAAAAGATGGCAGATGATTATGTACATGATGTATCGTGTACTTGTCATGCATGAACATGCAAATTAAAAAGATTGATATCATTGATGCTTTGCTTACTGTAAATGATGCATTGTCATAGACTTGGATTGTAGATTCATGTGCATCATTTCATATGATTCGTATTAAGAAGTGTGTCCCTTTTGTTTCATGCAATCACATGTGGCAAAGTCTACCTTATGATCATGCATGCACTATTGAGAGAATTGGCATCGTGCACTTAGCATTGAATAGTGCTAATAGGCTGCTTTTTATTCGAAGCTTAGAAAGGGTTGTAGAATAATTGTTATAGGTGGTGAAAAAGGGACTCTATTGTTTGCATGATAGAGCCCCCTTGGGAATTTTTAGTTTTGTGGTTATTAACTTGATTTTAACTCCCGTATGTGGGGATGTCATAGTATTTAGTTGATACTATGCATAATGGAGTTGATGGCTATATTGTGTTATGGTTGACTAGCATGAGCTTATAGTTGCACTTGCATTTGAGCATGAATTTGGGGTTCGCTTGGATTCATCTTGCTATATATGTTTGTCCTATTAAATGACATGCAATTCACACTTTTGGATTCTTCGTTCAAGTTGCGGATAGTTGATAGGTGGCATACACTGTCAACTATGCATTTACTTAAATCTTTCCTATATTTAGCTTGCTTCTTGTGCTAGGCTTCATTATGGCTGAGTTTGCCTCATCACTTCCGGAAGTGATAGAAACTCAATTGAAAGTTTGCAGAGCTTCCTTTGAGTTCATGTTGACACTGTGTGTGAATTGTGGGTGTGTGTGTGTGTGTAAGCATGGGGCCTTGACATGTCTTCTATGAATAAAATTGATGCCAAAGGCATAAATTTGAAAGTTTGTCTATGGAAAATAAGTGAAAGACTCTTATTACTCGTTGTGTGTTTCATAAATTAAATGTTCTTGATTTAGTGCATTTTGATGGGTGTAGCATGTCCATGAAATCTATAGGGTGACCTACCTACTCTCTCTTTTTTTTCGATGATTGCACTAGAAAAAATCGGGTTTATTTGTTGAAATCTAAGGATGAAGCCTTTGTTGTGTCTAAGAAACTTTATGCATTTGTGGCTACTTAATGTGATAAAAAGCTTAAATGTGTGCATATCAACAAACAAACTTGCTCTATAATTGACTTCAACATATGCCCTTGGGTGCATTTACTTATGTGCATGTGGAATAATAGAACATGTTTTTCCAAAAAGGTAAATCTATGTAAAGATGTATGTATATAGACATGTATGTCATACATACCTACTTATGTACATACATAGATTCATACATACATACATACATACGTACATACATACATACATTCATACATACATACATACATACATTCATACTTATGTATGTATATAGACATGCATGCATACATACATACATACGTACGTACGTACATACATACATACATACATCCATACATACATATGCATATGCATATGTATGTATGCATGCAGTAAATGTATATGAAACAACATGCAAGCTTGCATATATGCATATGAATATAGCAAATGTATGAAATAGCATGAACGCTCAGAATTCTTGTGTCCATATATTAGGGTATATTTTTTCTTTTTTAATTTTTGTGCATTATTTATGAGGTCTAGTGTCAAGAAATCATGCTTTTCTGTGTCCCGGTTGTTTCTGCCAATTTTCAAGATCTGGCTTTATCAATATTGAAATAGTAATACCTTGTGATAAATTCTTTGACATGCAGTTATGTTGGGAGGACATTTGTGAAGGCAAACGGAAAACCTATTGATGTTTTGGAAAAGTTGAATGCATTGGCTGGATTTGAACAAAACGATGATATTCAGTTATTTGAGGTCTGCAATTTGCATCTAGAGTTTCTGAATTTGTATCATGAAAATTTTATGTTTTGAGATATGAAAATGTTGTCCTCAGCACTGAGTTACTATATGCAGGAGATTAAGTTTGACCCAGCTGTGATGTGCGATTCGGTGAAGAAGGGGATAACATTTCGCGCAAGCCAGGTATGTTGTCAGCGTTTCTTTATTTGATAATTTGGAAGGTTGCTTTTCAGGCACATGAACTCTATTTCTTGGTTTATCTTATTTGCTGATTGTGTATCAGCTGGAGGATGGAGATATTATTTGTTTCCAAAAAGCAGTGACCCGTGAAAATCTGCATCAATATCGTTATCCAGATGTTCCATCATTCTTGGATTATGTGAACAATCGACTAGTAAGACCTTTACTTCTGGCCTTATTTGATTATCATATTACATATGTATTGAAGTGTTACCAGTGATTGGTGTCTTTCTGCTCTTCTGATGAATATTTGATGTATGAAGAATGATTTCAGTTTGTTAGTTGGCTAATACTCCCTCACTGCTTTGAAGGTGGTGCATTTCAGACGCCTTGACAAGCCTAAGGAGGATGAATTCACTTTAGAACTGTGAGTGTTCTGGAAGCTTTCTCTCTTTTTGCCTTCAGGCTATACAGATTTTATTCTTAAGATAATTTTAAAATGGTGGAATTTCTTTTAAGCAGATCAAAACAACATCTTTATGATGATGTCACTGAGAGAATTGCACAGAAAGTTGGTGTGGATGATCCTTCCAAAATAAGATTGACAGCGCACAACTCCTATGCTCAACAGCCAAAACCTCAGCCCATAAAATATCGTGGTGTAGACCGCCTTGTTGACATGCTTACGCATTACAACCAAATGTCAGACCAAGTAATGACTGGGATGAGAATGTTATTTGTAGCAATCGTGACTTTCTTTGTGGGTCTTTAATTCTTGTATCAATGTCAGAACTTAAAGCCAATGTGTGTTTCAGATATCAGATATATTGTATTTTGAAGTCCTTGATATACCACTGCCAGAACTACAAGGATTAAAGACCTTGAAAATTTCTTTCCATAACCAAAAGACAGAGGAGGTGAGAAGTTTTATTTGTTGAAGCAATAGTTGATTTGAGTCACATATTTTGGTTGAAATGAGAACCTTTTAAGTCATGTATGTTTTCTCTCTTATAAAACGAAAAGTAATTACTTCATGAATTTGAGCTAGAATTTGCTTCTTCCAATTTAATTCACTCATTCCTTGTTTCTAGGTCAGGGTCTCCCATGAGTCATTTATGATTCTTTAAAGCATCAAATTTTTAACATGCCATCCTAACATGCTCCACATGTTAGACTTTTGGAATGTTGAAAGAGGCTTCAAGGGCTAGCTTTTGAGTTTTGCTGCCAAAATCTGAGGCCATAGACTCATAGTTCTGTAGAGCTTGAGTTGAGGAAGTTGGTCATCGGGCCTTGTCTCTTGAGGTCACATGCAATCCTCACAAGTTGCAGGCTTAGAAGTTCGCAAATTGAAACATAGAGAGGTCTGGGGGCTTGGGAGTGTGGTCTATTAATGTCATGTATATCTTTGAAGGGATAAAAATCTCGATTTTTATTTTGGGTTTGATTTAAACCTTGCAATGCAGATCTCCTATATACTAGATATAGTGTCTCTGCCTTCCCCTCCCCCTCTCCCACCCATCCCTCCCAACAAAACATCCCCCACGGCTATGATTTTGAAGCGTAGAAGGTTCAACTTTGCTGTCCAGCTAAGCAGTTTTCTTGTTGTTTTCCAGGTTGCAGTGCACAACATAAGACTTCCGAAGCAGAGTGTTGTTGGAGATGTGATTACAGAGCTCAAGAAGAAGGTCATTAATGGACTGTTTCTTCAAGCCATTGCACTATATACCTTATCATTGATGGGTGGATTTAATCCTTCTTTTGCGTATTCTGTATTCTAGATGGAGCTCTCAAACCCAAATACAGAGTTACGCATTTTGGAGGTTTTCTACCACAAAATTTACAAGGTTTGTAAAGTTCTATGTGTCGACAGGGAGAAGTATTTTTCTGTGCTTTTCACTCTCTGAAGTCTCTGCAGATTTTTCCATTGAATGAAAAGATTGAGAATATCAATGACCAATACTGGACTTTACGAGCTGAGGAGGTACTTTTGTGAATAATGTATGAATTTAGGAATTTCTGTGTTTCAGAGGAGAAGAGAATCTTCCCTGACCCTTAAGGGCTTCATGATTTCTCATCTACTTTCTTGTACAAAAAAACAAAAAATGTATGAATTTCTGTGTGTTTCGTAGAAAAATACAGTCTTCCTGACCCCTTGAATCTAGTGCCAAATACAAATTTAAAAGTTAGAATGATTTTCCAATTATTTATTCATATATATTTATGTTTTGGAATTTAATGGTTGAATATGAAAAAAATATAGCAACTTTTTCAGATTTAGTGGATAAAAACAGAAAAAATCTCTTTCAAGC
Organism: Ceratopteris richardii; assembly: GCA_020310875.1. NCBI lineage: Eukaryota > Viridiplantae > Streptophyta > Polypodiopsida > Polypodiales > Pteridaceae > Ceratopteris > Ceratopteris richardii. Next base: position 73,949,522 of record CM035429.1, on the reverse strand, counting down.
AACTAAATGTGATTGTCTGTTTTTGTTTTGTGGAAATACATGTGCACTTGTAACTTCGTAAAGATTCCAGATGAAGAGAAGGATCTTGGACCTCAGGATCGCTTGATACATGTCTATCACTTCATGCGTGACCCTACTCAGAATCAAATGGTATGCATTTTTACTACTAAATTGGTTACAAGTTATCGCTCTGTCAGATGAGCTGTACAAAGAAGTTTGAAACTTATTGGATTTGTGAAGGAATAACTAGCCAATCTCTTTCATGTAATAAGACAGATAAATA
>CM035429.1:73931739-73939239 GCA_020310875.1 Ceratopteris richardii | reverse complement strand
AGTTAACAGAGTCTCATATCTGCCTCTAATGTCATCATATGCCCTACATCTGCATACAAAGTGCTCCTCATCCTCCATCTCTACTCTACATATCTTGAATATCCGCTCCTCTCTGCGGATGTTTGGGGCTCTGCCCATTTCAATCTCTAGTATGTGTGATGAGACCCTAACCTGGCCAATCGCTGCCCTCGAGCTATGAGGCATGTAAGTATCCATGTAGTGTGGTCGTTGGATGAAATCTTCCGCAAGTATGTCTAAGAACGGGTCTCGATAGTGTGATGGTCGTGATCCCATATGTGGTGTGAGTCATGTCTGATTAATGTAGAGCTTGCAGAGATCCTATCAGGACTCTGGGCACAACATTCCTCTCACTATGGGAGAGGTGGATGTGAGGTGAGCATGGGACATACTGAAAGGGTGGCAATCTGTCCATATCAAGTTCATGACTATCAAACTAGGCTCTAACCTGATTGTACCAAGCTCTCTCATATCCCGACTCAGATATCTGTATAGATGCCTCAAATGCTCTACGTGTGAGTCTGTCTGTAGGGAGATCCCTCATCCTTTGAATAAAGGAGATAGTGGAATAGTGCATCTACTACCATGGGTGGTGCAGCTAGCTCTGCCCTAATATCTCATGTGGGCATGTGGCACTGATGTGAGATCATATGTACTTGTGGCCTCTCAATCGCACTCCACTTGGTGTCTGTGAGGCTTGGGGACCAAACTGTCGTGGCATACATCATAGCTGCTCTGACTAGTGTGTCAAATAGCTACCCCTTCGTGCAGGGCTCATGGAAGTGTCCTTGGTGACATCTCTGTTCTAACATGGCTAAAGCTTCTTATCCTTGTGTGAGTCTGTTGGTGGCTGCCTGCCCCATGCTGAAGGGGCCAGGCAAGCTCGTGAATGTGACTATGAGGTAGACATAGGAAGTGACCGCCTCTATCTGTCCGCCGGAAGCTTTGAACCCTGCCCCATTCCTCACCATGGGGAAAGGTGTGGAAGATCATGACCTTGGTCTTTCCAAGGTTTATTGTCAAGCCCTCTGTGTATAGAACTCATCCAAGGCAGCCAGGTGGCGTTGTAATCCTTCGGATGACTCTGAAATCAAAACAATGTCATCGGCATATAATAAAATGTGGACATGTGTACTTGCGAGGTTGGCACCTTCTCCTCCAGCTTGGAGAATGAAATCCTCAATCTCATCGATGTAGAGACCAAATAGAGTGGGGGAGAGTGGGCAGCCTTGCTTAACATGGATGGTGCTAGCAATGACCTTAGATAACCCTCTTGGACACTAAACTGTCCGAGTCACCTACTCATAGAGTGCATAGATGGCCCAAATCATCTTGATGGTACTCCAAAGCTCTAGAGGCGACAGAAGAGACTCTCTTGTGGCACTGTATCAAAAGCTTTGCGAAAGTCCACAAAGCAGCAATATAATCTCCTCTTCTGCACCTTTGCCCCATCAATGAGGCAGCGCAGAATGAAGATGTGATCAACAGTCGAGAAAGCCCATCAAAAACTTGACTTGCATTGTGCTTGTAACCCCTCAGTCTCTGCATATGAACTTAGCTCTACCTCAAGTATGGCCCCGTATAGGTTGGCCAATCATGATGGTCTCGAGGGTTTTGCCAAATTTGTGGATAGGCACAATGGTGTGCCTAGTCCACTCCTCTCGGAAGCCCTCTCCTATAGCCCAATTGAAGACGTGCAATCAAGGGGCTATAGTGGAGGTTGCGTATATGAGATTGTTGAGCCCATAAAAGTCATATTAGTCAAAGTCAACCACATTCAAAGTCAAAGGGTCAAAGTTAAAGCGGTCAAAGTCAACATGTTCAAGGTCAAAGTCAAAATGGGTGAAGTCAAAGCATTCAAAGTCGGGTGTCAAGATGCACAGGTAGTGCACAAGTAATTGTTTACAAAGGGTATAATTGGAGAAAGTGGGTTGCAAGTTGCAGAGGTTTTTCTGTAATTTCTCTAAGATTCAAAGTATTTTTGAAGTGTTTGGAAGGTTCATGTGAACCCTCTCTTAGGTGCGTATTTGAAGAATTAGAAGGAAAAATGTGAAGCGGTAGCGTACGCAGAAGTGAAAGTATGGCCTTCCAATTAAAATTTTTGTTTTAGTCTAAAGTCACTACAGGACAAAACAGGGATTCGTTGGCTTCCCACTTTTGGAGACAATCTTGGGACATCAAAGTGAGCACGAAGATACTCTAGCAGTTAGGATCATAAGTGAACCGATACTCAAATCAAGGAAAGGCATTATTCTTTAAAGACTAAGAAAGGTGAGCATAGTCTAGACTAGAGAGGAGTAAGAGACACCCAGTGTGTGTGCGATGCAGAGAAGTGAAGTGCAAGGTGTGCATTAAGAGTGACTTAGAAGTGTGCACTATTGAAAGCTCGAGTGCAAGATGTGCACAAGTGCAAGCTTGGAGAAGGTGGAGGTCTGGTGCAGAGAAGGTCGGAAGCAACAAGAACCTTGGGTATTTTGTACTTTGTGATTGTGCACTCTTTGGGATTTTGCACAGAAAGCATTTGGACTGTATTGCACATCACCATTGTACTTTTCTCCTTATAATCAATCTACAGAAGCTTCTAGTGTCTGTATCTTTCTTCTTATCTTTCTCCCTTCTCCTACAAACACTCAAATCCTTTTTTGCACAAGAATCCCCCAACAAAATTTGGCATGCATGGTGGTACCACAAGGAGATTTGAGCATAGAAGAAGCGGATTGCAAAGTGTAGAAGAGTTCAAGGGTATCGACACTACTGTACTAACTTAAGAGGTAATCTTCTTTCCATTGGAAATCTCTTAAACTAAGAGGAGTATGAATAGCTCATGACCGCAACCCGGTCCAAAGCTTAAGGGTCCCTTGCAAAGCAATAAGAAGGAAGGTCATTCGAAGATCAACTAGCCCATTGTCATCGACATCATCAGTAAAGAATATGGCAACCCAAGTACATTTGGAAACTTTACTTTCTAGATTGAATATAAAATTTTCATCTTTCAAAGGTTTAGCTCAAGAAGATCCGGACGAGCACATTAGGAGATTCTTAGCATTATGCAAAACAAGAGGTTTGATGGGAAGAGAGGATTCCTTTTTGATCCTCTTTCCTTCCACATTAGAAGGGCTAGCAGATAAATGGTTCAGCCAGTTTGCTGAAAACCATTTCACCACGTGGGATTTAATAAAAGAGGCATTCAAAACTCAATTCCAGCATGGGAACACCACAGAGATAATCATAGAGGAATTAGAAAACTTGAGATTAGGTCCTGGTGAAACGTTTCCAGAGTTTGTAACTAGGGCCAAGGCACTAATGTCTAAGTTGCCAAATCCTCCACATGATTTCTTTATTAAGAAATGGTTAGCTAAACCACTTCCAGTGACTACACAATGTAAAATCAAGGAATTAGTGTTGCCAAGAGCCTCCATAGAAGAATTTATCAATACATCTACAAGATTGGAACAAATTAGATAGCAGTATGAGGCAAGCTCTTCCAATTTGTCATATCCTGCAGAACCTGAAGACCGAGTAATTCAGCGAAGGAAAGAGCTTGAGAGCTTAAAAAGGAATAAGCCCCATAAAGAAGAGGAGAGTGTTGTGACTGAGTTGAGGAGGGAAATTGAAGCATTGAAGCTACAAAAGGAAGAGGAAGCCCAAACAGAAGAACTGGCTCAGCTTCGACAAGAGTTGCAAGAACTCAAAGGGGGTGACATCAAAAGTGGGCTATGGTGTACCATGTGCAGCAAGCAGGGTCATGTAGTAAGTGAATGTCCTTTGTTAAGTGTAACTTGCCAGCTATGCAGGAAAGCTGGTCATGAGGCCATGACTGTCAGTCAAGAGGAATGCCTGGAACAACATGTTGGACACAAGGAGGAGCCCTACCACAAGCTAATGTGATGGCGGCTAGCTAGCTTCTAATGTGATGGTGGCTAGCTAGCTTCCAATGTGATGGTGGCTAGCTAATGTGATGGCGGTTGCATTTAATCAAGGTAACAATTACAACCCTAGACATAGGGATAACTTTGGAAATGGGCCAAGGAAGCCAATTATTTGTTTTAGATGTGGAGAATGTGGGCATTACCAAAGTAGTGCACTCTATCAGAAAATGCCCCTCCTTGAAGGAATTGCCCAGAGGCAAGAGATCACTATACTAATTGTTGTCCTAAGAACCAAGCATCTTCATCTTGGCCCCACATTCAAATGATTTCTGTGTGCAAACAAGAAATGGTAGGTCAAGTCAATGTGCCATCACCATCTATCAGGGTGGTGCAGTTAGAAGAAATTGAATCTTTTACAGTGCAAACAAGAAGCAAGGGGAAGGCTCAAGTAGAAATAGGTCAAGAGTCAAGGATTAATGGATTGAACAAAGAGAAAGAGACATCTGAAGACAAAGCCACCACATGTGCAGATACACTGCAAAAAACAAATCTCATAGGTACCAGTGATGGCATGGGACATGCATTCAACAGGGCTCATGAGGAGTTTGATAAATCAATTGGAGCCCATGCTCTTAAGGAATCAGAAGCTTCAAGACTACTCAAGTCCATTTAGGTATATCTGCATGTCTGCCCTCGTCCGATATATGTAGAAAGTGCTCATGGTAATAGAGCATTTTCGGTGGCAATGTATCCCTAGGGCTCACCCATGTCCTTTGTATGTATAATGTATGTATGCCATATCTTCTTGTGAATGACCCTATTCCTCCCCTGATGAGAGAGAGAGAGTAGGTAGGTGCCTGTAAGTCATATTGTAGTGGTGGTAGCCTATCTATGTCAAGACCATGGTGGGCCAACCAGTCTCGTGTCTGTGCATACCATGAGGAGGTGTTGCTTGCTAATTCCATATCACATGATCCTTGGAAAGCACGATAAGCAATGTGCTCTCTATCCATGCTCCGAAGTCTCTGTAATAGGCATATTGTCTGGAGTATTGCCTCAACTAGCATCGGTGATGCAGCGAGCTCTCCTCTGAAGATATCATGTGGGACTGTAGGCTTGCTGCGGATAAGTCTGGCAATCATGAGGATCTGTGGCCTCTCCAATGCTGTCCATACTAATGTAGCTAATCCCGGCCCCCATATGGCTGCCCCATACATGAGCGCTTGCATAACCAAAGTGTCGAAGAGCCATCCGTTGTGCGGTGCTCTTGAGAATATGCCTGGTGACAGTGTCTCTCCATCAAAGCTAGTGTTGCATACCCACATGTGATGCGGTCACAGGCTGACTGAGGCATAGAGAAGATCCCAGATGCTGCTGTAAATGTCACATCTAAGTAAACATATGATCCGACCACCTCGATCGGTCTAGCTATTGCTGGGAACAAACTATGTCTTCGTACCTGTGCTGATGTATGAAAGATCATGACCTTGATTTTACCAAGGTTCACAGATAACACTTTGTGTTTGCAAAAGTCATCTAGGCCATGTAGATGATGCTGTAGAACCAATACAATATCATTAGCATATAAAAGAATATGGATAGTGGACTCGTGCACCTCAATGCCATCACCCCCTTACTGCTGTATGAAGTCCACTATCTCATCAATGTAGAGACCAAAGAGGGTGGGTGAAAGAGGGCACCCTTGCTTCACCCTGATAGTGTTAGCAAGTGGATCAGATAAGCCTCCTAGATAAGCCTCCTGGACATCTGACTCCACCAGATACTCTCTCCTATAAGGCGTAGATCCCCCATATCATCTCCTTTGGAGCTCCGATATCAAGTAGTCGTATGAAGAGTCGTTCCCTGGAACTGTGTCAAATGCTTTGCGGAAGTCCACAAAGCAGCGATATAATCTCCTCTTCCTCACTCTTGCTTGGTCGATCATGCATCTCAGGTTGAAGATGTGGTCAATGGTAGAGTAATCTCGTTTGAAACCTGCCTGACTTGGGGCCTTGTTACCCTTCCTCTCAGCGAGAGTACTCAACTCTGTCTCTAGTACCGCACCGTATAACTTGGCCAATATAGGGCCAATCATGATCGTCTGGTATGTAGCTTGATCCGTAATATCACCTGACTTATGAATGGGCACTATGGTGTGCTCAATCCATGAGTCAGGAAATCCTTCAACCAATGCGCGGTTGAAGAGGTGGGCAATGAGCGGTGCGAGAGTCGTGCCTCTATATATGAGGTGCTCTGCCTGTAAACCGAAATGGTCATGAGCCCTTCCATGCTATAGACGGGCAATAGCGCGTCCCACCATAGTGGGTGTGAAGAAGTCAGAGGTGGTAGGACGTGAGCTCTCTAGCCTGGGAATGGGAGGCTTGTATGGATCTCGTATAGGCTATGTGCATAGCTATGCCAAGTGCCCGGGTCTCGGATGGGTATTTGCTGTTTCCTCTCTCTCAAATGTCGCCACGCCACTACACTGTCTCGACTCATGAGCAAATGGTAAATATCCCAGTACTCTCTCTCCTCCCAATCTCGCCGTTTGCGGCGAGTAAGGCTCTGCATGCGACGCTGTGCCTGTGTGTGTGTAATATCCCCTCTATGCTCTAAAATCCGTAGGTGCTTCCGTAGCTTACAATAATTTGCATCATACAAGCGGTTCTGGGGCATGGATCTTGTGCGTGGAGGGTGTATATGTGTGCGGTATGGGAAGCTGCAGAGAGCTCAGTACTGTAGGATGGTGGTGATATGTGATGTAAGAGTGTCCAAGGGTGAGTGGATCGAGGGAGAGTAGACGGGTGTGTAAATGGTGTGCATAAACGTATGAGAGCTTCTGTGTGAAGTGTATCGTGGTGTGTCTCTCAGTGGGTGAGGGAGGGTCTAATGGAATAGGAGATGAAAGTGTGAATGTGATAAATGTATGGTCAACACCAAGAAAGGCAGTCCAGTGCGTTCAATTCGGTGCGTGTAAGGTGCGAGAACCGAATGGTATAGTAAGGTGCGTCGTTACAAATACATATAAATTCATAAGAATCTAATATATAGTATATACATATATATCATGCATATTAAAAGTTAAAACTTAAAAATAACAAATCACAAACAGAATCCATAATGAAGTTTGAACCATTCATGATTCAACATGTGACATAAATCATAAATGATAAAACACAATATAGTCAAGGTCCGATGGAGAAAATACAAAATTTTGAACTCTGAGTCTCTGTCATCTGATAAATCATAAATGATAAATATGAAGTCAAAAACCTTGTATACTGTCCATAATCCAGTGTCAAAAAGTATGAATCCAAAAAGTAACATGATACATCGTACATCGTAACTCATGAGTCTATATCTACTATCTACTCTAGATCATCTGTGCCAAAGGACTCATATGATGATGAAAGAGAGATATCGACTCTAAGAATGACATTCCCTTCATCATCATACTCTGGATCCACAATAGGAACCATCTCTGCAAACCCATGATCCTCTAGTGCATCCTCGACAATGTCCTCGAACTGAGCCCCTGACACCATGGACTGGCCTTGACGTCGTGGACACATCTTTCGTCACCTACAATTATCATTGATCATTAAAGTTTATT
>CM035429.1:73851739-73926739 GCA_020310875.1 Ceratopteris richardii | reverse complement strand
TCCGTAATCCGAATGTGGAGTCTTTGAATGTGTCGAAGTCTCTCCTCTTCTAGTGTATCTTGAACTCATGTGAGTTCTTCCTTCTTCATGTCTTCCTTGACTTCCTTCACTTCTTCTTTGACCTCCTTTTTAATATTTTTATTTACCATTTCCACTCAACTATTTTGTGTTCCTTCTATCTTTGATCTGCTGTGTTCTTGTACACCCATCTTCCAATCATTTTTGATTTCTTCTTTCAAGTCATCAAGCTTTGTTATCTCTCCTTCTTCTTTGGAAATCCTGAGCTGAATGATTTCTTCTTGAAGCCTATGTATCTAAGCTCTCATTTCATCTCGTTCTTCTTCAATAATTTTGACATGCTCTTCTAGGGCTCTTATTCTATCAGTGGACTTCCTCATTTCCTGATTAAGTGCCGTATCTGCCTCCTCCTTGGCCTCTCTGACTGCGTCAGTAATCATGTCTTCCACGTTTTTTTTTTCGAGCTGAGCCAGGGGGGAGAGAGAGAGAGAGAGAGAGAGAGAGAGAGAGAGAGAGAGAGAGAGAGAGAGAGAGAGAGAGAGAGAGAGAGAGAGAGAGAGAGAGAGAGAGAGAGAGAGAGAGAGAGAGAGGGTTAGGGTTTGGGTTCGAGTTTGCATTTGGGTTTGGGATTTAGGGTTTTGGCTTAGGGTTTGGGTTAGTTTGAGAGGCTTAAATAGGCATTTTGGCAACGGTGGCATGTTAGGTTTTAGTGTTTAGGATTAGAGTTAGTTTCGGGTTAGGGTTAGGGTTAGGGTTAGGATGGGGTTAGGGTTAGGGTTAGGGTTAGGATTAGGGTTGGGGTGGGAGGTTAGACTAGGCATGGTGATGGTTAGGTTAGGGTTAGGTAGTTGGGTGATGGTGCAATATTAGAGGGTCGAGACAAAGCTGATCGATGGGCCGATTAGGGTTGCGGGGAAGGTTCAGGAGGCAGCGAGCAGGGTCGTGAGAGAGCAGATCTGGTGCAACACAGGTAGAGTATGGGCTATGGCGATGAGCAGATCTGACGGCTCGGGTTTGCGGGCTATGGCCGGGAGTAGAGCACTCACTCCAACTGGCGCTGGCGGGCAGGCTCCGACCTGACAGGCAGAGAGAGAGATTCAATAGCAGCGGGCTATGGGCGGGAGCAGAGCACCCACTCCAACAGGCGCTGGCGGGCAGGCTCCGACCTGATGGGCAGAGAGGGGGCGGGAGCAGGTGCAGCACACACACACACACACACACACACACACACACACACACACACACACACAGAGAGAGAGAGAGAGAGAGAGAGAGAGAGAGAGAGAGAGAGAGAGAGAGAGAGAGAGAGAGAGAGAGAGAGAGAGACTTTTTAACGTCTATTAGAGGCCAAAATCGGCCTATAAGACAAAACATATACATCAGCATGATCCGATCCACTGGTATCCCAAAAGGAAAATAAAATGTGAGTACAAAACAAATAGCTGGCGTCGAGGGTGTGTGGTGCTATGGGTATGCACTCTATATGCTCAGCAGGTGAGATACAAATATGATATGCATAGGGAGGGGAGAGTGGGTGGAGTCATAGCCCTATATATATATATATATATATATATATATATATATATATATAGAGAGAGAGAGAGAGAGAGAGAGAGAGAGAGAGAGAGAGAGAGAGAGAGAGAGAGAGAGAGAGAGAGAGAGAGAGAGAGAGAGAGAGAGAGAGAGAGAGAGAGAGAGAGAGAGAGAGAGAGAGAGAGAGAGAGAGAGAGAGAGAGAGAGAGAGAGAGAGAGAGAGAGAGAGAGGGGGAGGGAGGGAGGGAGGGAGGGAGGGAGGGGGGGGGGGGGGGGGGGGGGGGGGGGGGGGGGGGGGGGGGGGGAAAGGTGTAGAACGGGACCTAAGATGTGCACAAGAATACACAAGACACAAAACGAGCCATTTTGCCAAGACAGCTTTTTATATTGCTTTGAGTAAAACATTCAACATAGGCAAGAACGCTTGGGCAGGAGTGGGGGAGTAATGGCTTTGAGGAGCTCTGATATGCCTTGTAGCGCAAGAATTTGTTGCTGCTTGGGAAACCACCCAGTCACAGAAAAGAGGCTGGATAGAAATACAGGGGTGTGACAGGAGGAAGGGAGGGGAAATGAAATGATGTTTAATGTCTTCAAAAGGGGAAATGATTTATGAGACTGAAACATTATAACATGGTGTATCTGATATACTGTCTGGATAATAACATAATTTTTGAAAGAGAAAAGGGCACTACTAGGAAGTGCAAGAGGGATGGTAGTGGAGAACTACATGGAGCAGTGAGGGAAGGAAAATCACATGCACACATACATGCACTTATGCACTTAGGCGCCTTTGACAGGCATAGACTGCCTTTGATGCCAACTTAATGTGTATGGTTAGTGTCTTAGGCTATCTTGAGTGTGAGAGGGCCCATAGGCTTTGAGAGGTGCATGAATATTAGGATTTTCAGTCATTATCATAAACTGTACTATGCAGGAGTGCTTTGGGGTTGATTTTTGTAGAACCAATAGAGAGATAACAGGTCTTTGCAAAATGTATTTACAACGCACTTAGATATGCTGTCCAAGAATGGTCAAAAGTTATGCATTTATTGTTTAAACACCTTCACGACCATGAATAACTGTAATGTGCCGTGTCTACAATGGGGAATCAAATAGTTCTCGTAGCACAGAGGGTTTTGTAAGCAAATAAATGTTTGCTGAATCAGATAACAGCTAACAGTTGCATACACCATAAAAGCCTTTCTACCCATTTGTGGAGGAGACTACTCACATAACAGCCAAAGAGCATGGCTACAGAAATATGAAAGCTAGTGAGGAGAGAAATCCAGAAGCTTGAGTGAGCTAAATGCTTATGCTCTATAAAGTTCTGTTGGGTTTAGGTTCTTCGTTGCAACATTTGGTTGGTCCGATTAAGGAGGAGAAAGTTCTGTCTCAGGGACACTTGAAACTAAAGACTATGTGCTCATGCAGACCGTCACGAGTGTGCTCCTACCTCCTACACACGAAGGGCTTTGCTCTCAAAAGGGGGGAAATCAGCTGTATCTTTACTTCTTTTGATTAATCTTTGTCGTAGGATATTTGATTTCAGTTTTTCTTAGGTAATTTTTTGTTTTGGTATCAATCCTTTTGTATCTTCCTCTCAGTTGAGTAGGGCTTTACTCTCAGAAGGGGGCAGATTAGTTGGATCTTTATTTCTTTTGATTTCTTTCTTGTAGGGTATTTGATCTCTGTTTCTTTCAGATAAGTTTTTGATTCTGTGTGAATTCTACTATATTTTCCTCTATTTAAGTAATTTGAAGTATTTTCTTTTTTTAAACGGAGGTGTGCTACACATGTACCCTGTGCTCATGCTAAATGATGGCTCCAATGCTATATGAATTAGGTACAAAATTTTGGGGAGCCATTTCTGCTGGTTCTAAAAGAAGATGAAAAATTAGCCTCTGTCAGGGAACGTATTCAGAAAAAGCTGGAAATACCAGATGAAGAGTTTTCAAAAGTATGTGTTCTTCGTTAACAATAGAATGCATTGGAATTTCCAAATATCTTTTCTTATCACTAAGATACTCTTTTTATATTCCAGTGGAAATTCGCATTTGTATCCCTAAGTCGACCGGAGTATTTTAGTGATAATGATGTCGTTGGTAGCAGATTTCAGGTAATTAACCGTTTCTTTAAAATTGTTTGCATGGAAGTTTTCTTACTATATCCAGAAATTGTTTTCTTTAAAATTCCAGAATAAGCTGTGGATACTTGTGCACTGAGTGAGTCTGGGTGTTTAACAATTTTTTTCACGTGGTTTTGCAATGCAGAGAAAAGAGACACATGGTGCCTGGGAGTATTATCTGGGCTTAGAGCATGTGGACAATACGCCAAGGAAAGCACATCAGACGAATCAAGTATGATTTGTCTTTGAGATGAAAGCCTTTTGGTTGTCGGTTCTCTGTTAGTTGAAGGTCCCTGTCCTATGGATATAAATGGTTGAATCTGGTGCATTTTTGGTTTTTGTGGATGCAGAGCCGACACGGCCTTGAGAAAGCTGTAAAAATATACAACTAAGGGGCCACTGTTTGTGTATGTACTTCTTAAGGGGTATTTACAGACTGGTTTTCATGGAAGTGCATAGAAAGTAGTCGTTTAAGATGGAGCTGCAGTATAGAAATGCGTAGTGGTGTATAGTGATCCATTGCTAAAAATCTCAGCTTGTTTGAAGCCGCCACATTATCACTCGTAATGTATGCAGCAACTCAAGCAGAGCTTTCGCCGTTTTGGAGTGTGTTTATGGTATGTATTTGCAGATGCGGTAATTGTAGGTGCCTTTTGGAGTGTGCTGATGGTGTGTATTTGCAGATGTAGTAGGTGCCTGCTTACTGGGGCTTGCTTACCTGCTCAAAGCTCTGGTTTGTCTCATGTTCCTCCTATAGATTTTGATTTGTGGAGCTGGAACATCGAAGTGGATGCCTGTTCTTGTGTAATATTCGAAACACAATTTGTTACATAAAATCCATTCTTTTTCCAACTTGAGTAATAATGTATCATAGAATTTTGATCAAGGATCTATTATTGCTTCTGTAATGGGTCATGTGGGGACTTTGTCCATTGTGGAATATCTTTGTTCGCCAAATACTAACTGCACTCTTCTTTCGTGTAGTAATTACATTTGTGCATGAACAGCTTTGCATTAGCAGAAACAACTAATCTATTCACTTTTTCGAGACAGCATCGATACTCATATACGAGTTTATCCAAGAGGTTAGAAGTTGGTGGTGTCCTACTGAATGTTTCAAGAGTTAAAAGTTTGTGAAGACGACAGGCATAAGAGCTAGAATTACATATGAGAACATTCAATAAGGCAGCATGATTAACTGAGAATTGAAATTGGAGGGAGTGATGATGTTTGGTACCTTCAATACTGTGTTTGTACAGTTATGCATATACATGTGCGCGCATGTGCACACACACATGCATACATACATACATACACACACACACACACATACATATTACATACATACATACATACATACATACATACATACATATGTACATACATACATACATGCATACATACGTACATACATACATGCATACATACGTACATACATGCATGCGTACATACATGCATGCATGCATACATACATGCATGCATGCATGCGTACATACATGCATGCATGCATGCGTACATACATGCATGCATGCATGCATGCGTACATACATGCATGCATGCATGCGTACATACATGCATGCATGCATGCGTACATACATGCATGCGTACATACATGCATGCGTACATACATGCATGCGTACATGCGTACATACGTACGTACATACGTACGCACGCACATGTACGTTTGTAGGTACATGCATACGTGCATACGTATGTACGTATATACATATGTACATACATACATGCATGCATGCATGCATACATATATACATCATGTGCGTGCGTGTACAGGCGCGAGCACACACACAGATGGATGCATGTAATTATGCACGTACTTGTATGTGTGTATGTATGCACTCACATGCACTTGTGTACTCACATGGATGTATGTATGGATGCATGCATGTCTGTCTGTTTCTCTCTCTTTTTGTCTATCTATCTATCTATCTATCTATCTATCTATTTATCTATCTATCTATCTGTCTCTGTCTTATGCATGCATGTATGTACATATATAATCATGTTTGCATGTGTCTGTGCATACAAGCGTGCATGCATGCATACATGCATACATAGGTACATATGTATGTCATACTTATGTGCATACATACATGCATACATACCTACATATGTATGTACATACTTATGTGCATACATACATACTCTCTGTTATTCTGCCTCTTGAAGGTTAAGACTACACAAGGAAAATCTTCCTTGTGTTGTTTGCAAGTCAAGTATCTACGAAGTTCTCAAGTTAGATGCATGTGTAATTGAGGCAAGGGGGCTGTTTGAGTTATGCACACAAAGTTTTTGCTCTTTAGGAACTCTAATTAAATGAGGAAATAATAGAAAAAAGATGGAGCCATTGCAAGCATATAAGCTCACACATGGGAGGAAGCACAAAAGGGTGAAGGAAATGATGATCTTCCATACTCTTGACAGGCAACATATGCTAGCGAGCCCCAATAGAAATAACTTTGGAGCATATCCAAGTATCCATCATGCATATCAAGAATAAAATAAAGCAAAAAGCATGAGATTCAATGAGCATTATGTTTTTGGTTTGTTATCTCATGCATAAGGATCTTGCTTCAGCCCACACAATGCTTTTTTAAGCAAACAGTCATACTAGATTGTTTTGTGTGCTTTTATATCTTCTTCTTTTTGTATTTCACTATACAAGAGGACATCATTCACATCCATTTGATGCAAATTGCATCAGTTTGTTGTAGTTAATGTAGTAAGTAGATAACAATAGCCATTTTAGCTTTAGGGTTGAATAATGTTTCTTCACAATGTGCTCATCCTTTTGCTGTTAATCTTGCTTTGTTCTTATGTTACCATCAGCATTATTTTTCACTTTGTAGATCCATGCATACCTTATGCCCTCCCTTTCTTGGGCAGTGGTATCAGCTCTCAAGTCTCATTCGCGTAAAATACAAGCATTTCTTCATCCATATGGATTCCTTACTGTCTTGGATCTTCTTGGCCCTGTGTTACTTTCTCTTTTATGTTGTTTGCGCGTGTTTTTCTTATTCATGGAGTTCTCATGCATGGTATTCCAAACATGAACACTTGATTCATCACTTACACCTTCAAAATATGTAGTTTTAGGATTGTCATCAATTTTTTCTTTTATCCTTTAGGTACATTTGATGAATTTATAGTATTGTTTTTTACATCATGGATCACCTCATGGATTTGAACCAAAACATTTGCTGAGTGACATATCTAATTTGCTTAGAAGTTGTGATTGCATTTGCACTCTGTCCATTTACTTTTTCACTTGATTCTATATCAATACTGTTCCTCACAACAAGGTACCAACTGGCCATTTCATTCAATATAACAGCTGTAATTATTTTCATTTGCTGTGTGACATGATTTTCATTTGATGTGTAACATGATTTAAACTTCTGTATTCTATTTGCTAAAGGGAATTTCCTATAAATATGCATTTTTTTCTCCATAGGGACATGAACACATGCAATACATCAAAATGCGTTCATGTGTGATGAATCTGATTTCTTTTTTGTAACTTCTCTTTGTGTAACTTAATGTATAAGAATAATTGGATTCTTTTAATATAAACTATAGCGAATATCATCTTTGTCCAATAGTAATAACAAGGCATGTTTCCTTTACCATTAAAGGTCTAGTTCATCCTTGCTTCTAGGAGTGCAATTTTTTGTAGTGTTGGTTTACATGAAAGGTTCTTCATGATTCCATGATTCTTCAAGAAAAACTCACTTGTGAAATATTCTTGTTCATGTCAACTTCATGTTTGTGCATATTTTCTCGTTTGCTCTAAAAGTTAAATACCTTAGTTTTCTCTTTCATGAAGTAGACTCATGTTATTTGTGTATTATCATAAAATGTGATATAAGACTACAATTTGTAAATATGTGTATGCATAATCTATAGCACATTATTACTAACATGTTTATCATGCAAAAATGATGGCCTTGATTGCTTAGAAAATTGACATGCTTTATATACCTTTTTGTATGTATGAAACTGTGAATGATGTCAATTGATAAGTTCTTTAGATTGCACCAACCATAAACTTTTGTGGATTTTTGTGTCTAATATTTGTCAAATTTCTTTTTGATATTTGTCAAATTTCTTTGTTTGTGCAAACATAATTGGTTTCAACTAATCAACATTTACATTTCAAGTGAACCTTTGATTCATTTCAAGTCTTTCATTTTTCTTAAACTCTTCTACATAGTTCATTTGAATTGAGCCTAATTTTGTAATCCTTGGTCAACCATTTCTCCTACAAAGACAAGGTTCTTGGTGTTGTTCGGAACATGAAAATCATCAACAAGATATGTAACCTTTTCATCTTCCACAAAAAATTATGTTTTAGGTGTGTGTAATGGAATGTGCTATATAATGTCCAATTTCAATGAAACCAAGAGTGACTAAGGTCTATAGACTTATGAACTCTGTTGCATGATTGTCATTTGATTCAAAGAATCTAATTTCATATACTAAACATTGTCACTTGACTTTGAAACTAACACAAAAGTGGTAGATGCATAATCATTTTGTTGTTTTTTATTATTTTGCTTTTTCTAAGTATGATCATGCTCAAAGTGGCTTGGTTTTCCATAATTTAATATCATTATATCATAATCACTTCTTATGAAAGTTTGTATAATCTTTTGGACCTTCCTACTTTCTAATATCCTTCATCATTTGTATTTATATGTCATTGTTATTGATTTTGGTTGTCTTCCATGCCTATTACCAATATATATCTCTCTTCCTTTGCCCCAAAAAAATACTTGCTCAATTTATTTTTCTTTAGTTCATTTCTCCAATTATTTATTTTATTAAGTTCTTTTCTTGGATTATTATTGTGGAGAGAGAGTCTAAAAATTCGAGATTGGTTTTGTTGCTTTGGATAGATGTTTTAAATTTGCTTGTGCAAGAATTAAAGCATATAGTCAAACTTTTATCTTATTTTCATCTCTGTAACAATACCAATAGATCTAGGTGATCCATATATACTCTTACTTCATGAGGCACATTATTGACACATCCCACTCGTGTTCCTAGAATGCTACAAAGCTTCGGAAGGCATTATCATCACCAGCATGTGTAATATTGCCCTTTTGTACCAATTCTTCTTTACTTTTTTTCTCACCAATAATAGTGCCATATGGTACTTTTGTGTATTTTTTCAAAGTAGTAGCTAATTTGCATTAGGAAATATTCATTGGCCATTATTGAGAGTATTTAAATATTCCACATGTGATTTTTTGAGGATAAGTTTGATGACTCTGAGTATTGTTGAGTGTATACAAATTGCACCATGCATTTGTTGCAAAGGGATTGTGGAATACAATGCAAGGTGTTAAATACATCTTATTGAGGCTCAAGATGTTACACATTTAAATTTTGGTGCAATTGTTATTTGTAGTTTAGTTATAGCTCTTGTATTGACTTTGTTAGGTGCATCATCAACAATCCCAACCATTGCAAAGTAGCTTTGATAGGATGATAGAAATGTACATGCATATGCCTTGATTGCTTTGTTTTTCAAACATGTATCCGACTTTATTTGATTTTTTCATCAGTGGGTAGTCAAAAGTAGCTCATAGTGGGGAAACTTTTCAACCTATGTAGGCTTTGAATGATGATATAGATAATTTCATTTTTGATGCAAATATATATGACACACTTATTGATAGGATGGCAAAAATTGATGAGGCAATAACTATATGACAAAAATGGTTCGAGCAAACTATGAGAGAGAGTAGTTAGATGAACCTTTAAATTACTTAATGAATATCAATTTCTATGAAATGATTATTTCTAACCTTTGCTATGAGAATTAGAGTGTCTCTATTGTGGAATTATTGAAAAAAGAATGATATATACTATGCAATTAAATTTTAATGCATTATGAAAATACTAATTGATCTTTATGTGTTTTCCCTCTTGGAAAGAAGATCATTGATGATAAATGGGTCTATAAGTTGAAAGACAAGCTTGATGGTATTGTTGATTACTATGTGGTTGGGCTTGCTACCAAAAGTTATGCTCAAGAGATGGGCATTGATTTGCATGAGAAATTTGATTCTACATATTGTATGATGAATATTCATAACATGTATGTATTTTTAACTCCTAATGATTAGAATGTACATCCTTTGGGAGCAAGTTTATGCCCATGGTTTTATGTGCATGCTAGATGCATGGTTACATGATAGGTGGTTCATATGGTTTCTTCTGCATCAAGACATTTATGATATGAGTTGTGCATATGGATATGCAGGTGTGATCCTATTAAACGATAGAGTATTGTTTCTAGTCTCTTGTTACATTGCTAGTCTCTTGGATTGCGAGCATTGTATATTCTCAGTTTGATAGCTATGACTTTTCGACGTGGAAAATTCAGATGTGGCATACATTGGTTTGTGTAGGTTTACACATGTATGTGCATAGAGGTGCACAAAGGCCTCATGACATGCCTAACCTTGTATGGATGGATATGGATGCATTGGACAACACCACTATCGAGTTACAACTTGTGGATTCTATATATGAGTATATGATGTATGAGGGGACGAGTAGTGCACTATGGTAGAGATTTCACGAGGTTGAGATATCAAGCTCAAAATGTGATGATCCAAGATGAAACATATCACTTTTTCATTTCTCTGACATGTATATTGATCACTCTGGTATATGTCAAGGATACTTCATTGAGCTTTACTAGATTTATCTACGGACAATGATGGCATGTTTGTTTCCTGGTAGCTCACTCATTTGCAGACATTAGGATTTTCCTTATGTATTGTTCTTTATATATTGCACTATTTATATTCTTGTATTATGTCATTCTTGTATATTCCTTTTACGTATTAGAAGAAGAAGGAGACCATTCTTCCTTGCCTCAATCTGTGTGTGCTTCTCTTTGAGTGTGAGAGTATGTGAATAGCTCTGTTCCGTTAATCTCTTTTCCTTGACACGAGTTGTTTGGGAGTGAGAAGACTCTTGTGAGACGTAGATCACATCAACAACTTCGATGTTGGCTCTATGGCCGTGAGGGTCATACTCGATGATCTTGCTTCAAGCGGATGTGATAAAGACATCAGAGACATGCATGTGATGTAGATCATGTTGTGTTTTTAGGAGAGCTTATGTTGGTTGATTATGCTAGTGATGGTGATGTCACATTCTGCTACTGTGCATCTTGCGATTCCTTTTATTCATTAGATAGAAAACATATGGCTTGGTTACTTGATGCATTAGCCACTGTCCAAGCTAATCCAATTTGTGAGTGGTTTTGTGGATTCTGAAGAGAGAGTTGTGGATGTGTGCACATGCTAGATTGTACAGCATATGACATTGAGGGTGCAAGAGATGTATGTCTTATGCTACCTAGTGGAGCATCATTTACACTTAGACATGTACGTTATGTGCCTTCATTCCCTATGATCTTGATTTTAGTTAGCTAGTTATAGGAAACCAGATGTTATGCATTCCTTGGTGAGCATCATTTTTAGTTGCGATTGGGGAAGCTTATGCTTGTTAGAGGTTGCAAGGTTGGGCACACATATCTAGTGCAAGTACTCCATGTGAGACACAATCTCGTCTCAATGGGAGTTCAAATTTATGAGTGATATGATACTTGCCATGTCTCATTTTGTCTATCTATAGATAGATCTATTGACATTCATGATGGACATCTATGGCAATATTCAGATGCTTAGATGGATGTACATGTAGAGCATGCTTTGGATGCTCATGATGCTTATGTGGAACATGATTTTTTTGATCATATGGATGCTCTCGTGGAGCATAATTTGGATGATCATACCCATGCTTTGGAGCATGATGTGGATTCTTATGTAGAGCATTGTGATGATACTCATTGAGAGTTAAATCCTTGGATGGACCTTGGTGTTAATGTTGTGCAGTTAGCTATGCGGTGTGAGATTCATAATGTCTCATTTTGTATACCTATAGATAGTTCTATTGATATTCATGATTGAAAAGATTGAGATGCTCATATGGATGCACATATAGAGCATGCATTGGATGCTCATGATGCTTATGTAAAGCATGATATTGTTGATCATATGTATGCTTTTGTGGAGCACACTTTGGATGATTATTTAGATGCTTTGGAGTATGATCTAGATGATCATGTCCAACATTGTGATGAGAGTTAGATCATTAGATGGACCTTGGTGTTGATCTTGTGTAGTTAGCTCATGTGAAGCATGATGATACACTTGGTGTGCTAGAGCATATTAGCTCTTACGATGCACAACTAGACACATCATAAGATAAGAGGATGGCTGATTTGGATGTTGATGAGTCAACAATTATGCAATCATTCTTGGATTTGCTCATACCAGATGTTGACATGGATATGTCAAGACATGTTGGGTTTGATGATAGTGCTTTGGATGCATTGGATACGGGAAGGGCTGACATTATTAGGTTAGAAAGGATAGCACAAGTTTCGTTAGCATTTAGAAGCCTGATGTATGAGTTGTTATGCTCGACATTAGACATTGTAGTTGCTATTGGAGCATTTGCACTTGGAGGTTTTAATCATTTGATGATTGACACATGCATAGAGAAAGTGGGAGCTTTGCAAGAACATTAGTTCTTGCACTAGTCATATGTGAGCTTGACTCTTATCGATATGAGTTTAGATCAATTCGAGGTGCATGGATACACCTTTTTTGAGGCACTTGGTTTATGTGATCTATATGGGTTGAGATTTGGACTCTTTGTGTACATTAGTGTATAACATCATTCTTTGTATTTTTTCCCACTTAAGGTCACATTGACCCTTAAGTGGGGGATTGTTAAGGATGTAAGGATCATGTAAACCTACCCCTATGTTCATATACATATATATTTTATACAACATTTGCTCAGAAGATCATTATGTGGTTTTTGAGGCTCCCATGCAAGTATATGCATCTCTCCTCCCTCCCTATCTCTCTCTCCCTCCATCTCCTCATTGAGATCCTTCAAGCGAGACTTTGGTGTATTAAATTATCTTAAATTTTCTTCCAATCTATTGCATCCCAAATTGGCATGTGTCCATGTTTCAAATAAGCAAATGATAACTTCTTTCCAAAAGACAAATCTCGGGCTACAAATTTGTCAAAAGAATTCTCTGCTCTTAAGTTCCTAATAGTGTATTTTAAGCTCTAGATTGTTCTGAGATAGATTTTTTACCCCCACTTGCAATTCCTTTGAGGTGTGCATATTTGCAAACCACTTCATAAGGACGTCTCTCTCTACTATCTTCTCTCATATGCATACTTGTTAATCCTTTGTATGCTCATCATTTTGTAGTGCTTTTTAGAATAGCTATTATAAAGTTTGGGTAATTACTTGTAGGAAATTCATCTCTCAATCATGCTTTGAGAACACATGTATTCATGTAACTCTTGGAGGAAGGCCCTCCCAAACATCATGCAACTACATTGATTATAGCATGTCATGCAAGGTCTATTGCATAAGTTTAGATATCCAGATTAACTACATTTGTACGTATAAATAATTTTAGAATTGGATCCGAATTAATGAAGGTGCAAGAGAGATGGGCATGAAATCAGTTCTAGAAAGCTTATGATACAAAGTTCATAAGAATGGGTGCTCTTCGAAGAGACCTTTTTTTCATACGAAAAGCCATATCCTAATGAATAGAGACCATATTTTTATGATAATCCATTCACGTGGAGAGAATATTCTTGTGACTTCAATAGCCTCTAATCCCCATAGTTGAGCCTTTGTTCGCCCTCTTCCAAACTTAACTTTCATCCACGTTCAAAAAGACAATCTTTGAACTCTCACAATTTTAATTCGGCCATTTATACCTACCACCATAAAATATTCATTGCTCTCTCTCTCTCTCTATCATAGGAGCTACCATAACCTACAATCTCTCTCTCTCTCTCTCTCTCTCTCTCTCTATATATATATATATATATATATATATATATATATATATATATATATATATATATATATATATATATATATATATATATATATATATATATATATATATATATATATATATATATATATATAACATGACATTGATATAACCAAAAAAAAAAGAAAAAGAATCCCCCCCCCCCCCCACAATCAGGTCGACTTTGGTCTATAAGAAATGCATAGCTATGGTGAGATGTCAATTTACAAGTATGTGTGTGTGTGTGTGTGTGTGAGAGAGAGAGAGAGAGAGAGAGAGAGAGAGAGAGAGAGAGAGAGAGAGAGAGAGAGAGAGAGAGAGAGAGAGAGAGAGAGAGAGAGAGAGAGAGAGAGAGAGAGAGAGAGAGAGAGAGAGAGAGGCTTTGTATAAGCTTCCATGCACCAAGGAGGAATGTACACACACCTATTTCATTAGAATTATGGTTTTGCATAATAGACTTAACAAATGCCATGTCATCAAATCTCCCACTCAAACTCAAAATGAGCTTGAATATAAAATGAAATAGCTACATATGTCCATGCAGAATGAAATCAACATGAAATGAAATTTAGATACAAACTAAAACTTTCTAGCTCCTAAAGCATTTGTGAAGTAGATGAATATTTCTTTGGAAAGAGATTCCTTAAAAATATCGACCACTTTTTCTCTACTTTTGATGTGAATTAGTTCTACTTCTCCTTCAATGAACTTCTCACAAACAAAATGATAGTGAACTCTGATGTGATTCAATCTTGCATGATAGATCAGATTCTTTGATAGCATAATGTTGCTCACATTGTTAGAAGAGATGATTACCTTTCCATCAATGTAGACTCCCATGTCTTCAAGCATATACTTAATCCATTTTTCTTCACAAATGACTTGAGTAATGCCTCTATATTCATCTTCTCTACTTGAAAATGTGATAATTGGTAGCTTCTTGCTACTCCATGAAATGGTTGCACTTCCAGGTGAGAATGAAAATCCACTTGATGAACTTTGGTTTATGATATTCCTACCCAATCCACATCTGTGTATGTAGGATGCCCTTTCTCTCATAAAAAAAACCAAAATTGCATGTGGCTTTTATGTATCTTAATATTTATCTCACTAGATCCAAGTGCACTTTGCATGGTTTATGCATAAACTGACTCACCCAACCAACAACAAAACTCAAATTTGGTCTTGTGTTTGTTACATAGATCAAAATTCCAACCATTTTTCTATACAATTTAACATCATGCAAGTATTTCCCATTATCCACGAGTTTACCATTAGCATTAAGTGACATATCAACATGTTTGCAAGCACTCATACCAAACCATTCAAGCATTTCCAACATGTGGCATTGTATTATCCAAATTCCCTCTTGCATTGTAATCACTTTGATTCCTAGAGTATTTCAACTCTTCCAATGCTCACATCAAAAATTTAGATTTTACTTGCTGTTTCAAATGAGGAATTCTCCTCTTATCATTGCCAATAATGATCAAATCATTGAGATAAATCACTAGGAAAATCATTTCTTTCCCATGATTCCAAATGTATAGTGAATAAGAGGACTTTGATTGTATGAATTCAAGATTCTTCTCAGTCAATCTTTCACATCATGCATTGGTGCTTGTTTCAAACCATAAAGTGCATTCTTTAATTTACACACATAACAAAGATACTTTGGATGCACATAACCTTTTGGTTGCTCCATTTAAAATTCCTCATACAATCTACTATTCAAGAATGCATTCTTAACATCCATTTGATACAATGTCCAATTGTTGATAGAAGCCTATGCAATCACACCTCACCTCTGTGATTTTAACAATTGGACTAGATGTTTCATCATAATCGAATCCATATACTTGTGCATATTCTTTTGCAACAAAACTTCGTTTTATATCTCTTCGGTGCACCACCATTTTTGCACTTAATGTTGTAAACCCATTGACATCAATAGCATATCATTGTTCTTCAATGCTTTCAGTTCATCGTCCATTGCTTTGCACCAATCTTTTTTATGAGATGATTCATGAAAATTCGTTTGCTAATCTTGCCTTATTTTGTTTATCATGTATGCATAATGAAGCTTCATACACTTGTTGTATAGATTCAATCTATGCACATGATAGCTCACTATAATATATTTTCTCAAAGGCATTTATTCATATGATCTTGATCTTGTTTCATTCTTGCATATGGAGGAACACATTTCTCCTTCTTACTTTTTCAAATTCTAGGCATTGTTGGTGAGAACACTGCTAGATGGATCCTGTCTTGATTTTCTAATTTTCTCTCTATCTCTCTTAGATGCAATTGCCTAGGTTGTTGAGTCCTCTTTGCATCTCTCAAAAATTGTGCAATAATAGTCTCTCTCTCTCTCTCTGACTCAATCACCTATGCTGTCTAGGTCCTCTTTGCATGCCTCCCACCCTCTCTATCTCTTACTATCACCCTCTATCTCTGTATTGCATTTAGAATGTACTTCTTCTCTATAGAGGTAGAACACTGAGCAATATAGAATCCCAAACTCAATTATGCATTGCATAATATAAACATGAATATATAAGTCACCTAATTGCCTACACTATCTAGGTTCTCTCTACGTGCCTCCCCCCCTCTCTCTCTCTCTTACTCTCACCCTCTCTCTCTTTTTGTATTGCATTTTTAATGTCTTTCTACTCTATAGAGATAGAACACTGAGCAAAAGAGAAGCCCAAATTCAATTATGCACTGCATAATGTGAACATGAAGATATAAATTAGGGAACATAAAAGTGCCCAAACAAACAATGACATCTCTTGAACATAGTTTGACAATGTTTTTTCCACCTCTTAAAATAGGAAATCCTATCAATCAAGATGTAACATAAGGCCATTGGCCTCTTTTGAGCTCCTCTTACTCTCTCTCTCTCTCTTTGTCTCTCTCTCTCTCTCTCTCTCTCTCTCTCTCTCCGTGATTCTCCGAATCCATTCACTATGCACCATCATCTTGCTCTTCTTTCTCCCCACATCTCTCTCTCTCTCTCTCTTTGTTTCTCTCTCTCTCTCTCATCCTATATGTTGTCTTTGCATTCGGATCTCCATCTCTATGTAGTACTCCTTTGCTCTCTCTCTCTCTCTCCCGCTCTTTGTTTGCATGATTTTCAATAGAGGCAAGGGAGGGGAGAATACATTTATCTCCTTCTTTGTCTCTCTGTGTGCCTTGCATACACTTGTAGAAACCCATAAAATCCATATCATATGCATTCACTTAGTTATACACACTCTGGCACATACACACACAGGCACACACACACACACATTCTAATGATCGTTTGTGAGCATATTCACATGCATACTAATAAAAACACATGCACATCACTTACTTAACACATACACATAAATAACTAAAAGAAAACACACACATTTACTCACATATATTAATTTTTTTATTTTACTTTCTATTTAGTGTTTTTAAAAAATTTTCAATCTTGATTTTTTTTATCTATCTATCTATCTATTTCTCTCTCTCTCTCTCTCTCTCTCTCTCTATATATATATATATATATATATATATATATATATATATATATATATATATATATATATATATATATATATATATATATATATATATATATGTATGTATGTATGTATATACACACACACACACAAACTCATAGATATTTAATCACATATATGCCCTCACACACACATAGTTGCACATACATTTAGATATAGGGATTCATAACACACACACACACACAGAAACCATATTCACATTCATGCACATTTAGATACATAACCACTCATTCACATATACACAATGAACATAAGTAATCACATTTATGCCCCCACACACACACACATACACACTAAGATGAAAATTTAGATACAAGGATTCATTATACACACACTTGCATACTTACACATAATTTAGATACAAGGATTCATAACACACACACACACACACACAAATCATATTCACATGCGTGCATGTTTAGACACATAAACACTCGTTCACATGTACACAATGCACAAAAGTAATCACATTTGTTCCCTCACATATTCATGCATATATACACAAAACGTATGAACACTTAAATATAGGCATCCCCAATAACACACATAGGTACACACATATTTGCACATACACATATAATTACACAGGCATAGGCATAACCATATAGACACATATTACATACACATCCACGGATATAAAGACACACACACATGTATATATACATATCATAGGCACACACTCACACCCATTCATAAACACACTCAATCATATATATATATATATATATATATATATTCACATATCCATACGTAAATATACACATATTTATATATAGAACTCACAGACATACATATGCATTCACATAATCATTAATGCTCATTGACACACCATATTTAAGCATACATATAAACACTTTCACATATACATACAAATAAACATGGATGCATGCATATCATCGTAAACATGCACATAATCACATAGGTACATTAAATTAGATACGCACACACATTCATGCCACTCATTCACACACATGCATTTACACAATACACACCACAAATACATCATTACATACGTTCATGTTCACATACACATATGCCTAACATGCATATGAATACACATTAGCAAGTCCACACATACTTGAAAGCACACAAACACAAACATACATTTATACACTTGGGTCCTATTTTTACATTTTGCATCATGAATTATTTAACACGTTGCAAATCTTGAATAAAGTGTAGTTTCCCATTTTTTGGTACCATGAACCATCTATTCAAATATGGTGTTGATGATGGCTTTGAGGTTTGCATGTACATCTTCTCTTTTAGCAACCACATTAGCTCCGATAAATGAGCCTTTGGAAGTGGTATAGGATGAAGATTCCATGGAATAGGAACTATGAAGACAATCATGGGTGGAACTAACTTCAAATCTACATAGCTTATCTCATGTGGGAAAAGAGAAAAAGCTTTCCCATGTCTTTTGATAATCTCTTTCTGTACTTGTGTAAGAAATGAATCCTCTCTAAATTTGATTTGTTTGACTGTTTCTTTCGTAAAGAAATGCCCTATCTTTTGATGATCTCTAAGAATAGGGACTTTAGAAACTCTTTTAAGTTTTTCAAAGTTTTTTGTTGGTAATGGTTGAGCTATGGGTTTCACATTTTTATCAACGATTTTGTATTTCGTGTTGAAGTCAATTAGATGTGCATTCAGAAACTCAACCACCTACTGTTTTTAGAAACATAAATTTGGATCCATCACTCTCTTTCATGGCATTCTCTATTTTATTTTCATGTGTTTTTATGAATTTGTTTGGTAATTTTTCTCTTTGAAGATATTAAAACTTTGATGCAAGTAAAGAAATTGAAAAACTCTCTAAATTATGTATAGATTCAAGCAAGAAATCAAACCATCTACCATTGTTTTCTCAATGAATGGTGGAGTTTAACAGAAATTTTGATCAAAATATGACCCAAACTCCATGACTAGTGCATAATAATCACATATAGGAATATTTCTTGATTGCCTTCTATTCCTTGGATGGTTTGGATATACCATCATGACTTGAAGCATCTCTAGACCAGATCTGGATCAAATTCTTGCATATGGAGATCCATCATCTATTACCTTTGTTTCCATTCTTATTTTAACTATAAATGGGTTATCTTGGATGAAGTATATCAAAAGGCAATGCACCAGAGTACACTCTCCTTCTCGACAGCTCCACGATGATATCCTCGGAGTAGAAAACCAAGCTCCAAGCACCACACACGGTACTCTGCACAGAGACTGCAGAATACGCAGAAAAACACAGTACACAGGGAGCATGAAGATAGACTTCTTAGGTGTTACAAATGTGGTCGAACTTACAGTCTGTGGCTGACCAGACCACTATATGTTTTATTAAAGAACATATACAAAGAAGTGTCTGGTGGCCATTTGTCCTTTCATATGGACACTAACAGTAACAATCTCCCACTAAAGGCCAATATGGCCAAAGTAACTATGGGAGAAAAATAAAGAACGATAAAGAATACCTGAGTGTAAGTATACAGACTATACCCCCACCCGATGGGCATGTTACATAGTATACAAGTGACTGTATAAGATCATGAATCAAGTAACTTGCATCAAGTGACAACAATGTTGAAAGTTATCCTATGGTAGAGCTTTAGTCAAAGAATCTACAACATTATCTCGAGTGTGAACCTTCTCAAGAATAATGCACTCAATGGCTAAGCAATCTCTAATGAAGTGATACCTCACCTCAATGTGTTTGGTCTTTACATGATAGACCGGATTCTTAGCCAAAGCAATGGCACTCTGACTATCATTATGCAAACGAGGTACATGCTGAGGTAAACCCATATCACAAGCAAGATGAGAAAGCCACAATGCTTCCTTACATGCCTCACTTGCTGCAACATACTCTGCTTTTGTGGTGGAAACATTTGTACATTCTTAATGATGAGATCTCCAAGAGATAGCACCTCCAACAAAATGAATAATGTACCCAGATGTAGACTTATCATTGTCTACACAACTAGCATAGTCAGAATCTATGTAACCAATAATGGATGCTTTCCCTCATAGACACTTGTCCTAAGTGCCACTCAGATATCTCAAGGATGAGACATATATTTGCTCACAACTCCCATTGCAAATGCAATGTCTGGTCTTGTAGCTACCATAGCATACATGAGACTACCAACAACAGACTGATAGGGAATTTCGGTCATGAAGTGCTTTTCCTTATCTAATTTGGGGCAATCATCCTTGCTCAATTTCACATATGTGGGTAAAGGTGTACTCAATGCCTTTCCACCCTACATATTGAACCTGTAAAGTACTTTGGATATGTACTCACTTTGAGACAAATATGTGGATCTTTTACTCCTATCATGAGTAATGCGCATGCCAAGAATATGTTTGGCATCCCCCAAATTCTTCATATCAAATGTCTGACTCAACTTCTTTTTGAGAAGTAAAAAGTCTTAAGAGGGATCCCCAACAATCAACATATCATCGACATAAAGTGTAAGGAATTGAACTCACAACCTCTTGGTTGGGAATGTGATGGGCTAACCACTTGCCCCAAAAGCCATGGTTGAGGATTACTTCCTAATCCTCTCTCTTAGGGTGTAGTTCAACCATCTCCTTTCAATGAAGGGTGTGGTTTAACCATCTCCTACCTATCACTTTATTACATTCTTCCCCCCTTGGTCAATCATTGTCCTCAAAGATCTGCTCTTGTAGCCCTCTAGCCTCGGTGATCAACCCCTTGAACTCTCTAGGTACCCTTGAATTGATGTCATCAACCTCGCACATTTTCTTGAACCTTATCACAACCTTGGTCTCTTGAACCCTTTCTCTCAATCTTGGTGTCTTAAGCCTTCTTGTTTGCAACCTTGGTGTCTTGGGCCCTTGTTCTCAACCTCATTCTTGAACCTTGTTCTCAACCATGTTTGGTATCTTGAACCTTCAATCAAGTGCCACCCATGCTTTCCCAAGGGCTTTACAATTTCTAGCTAGCTCGATATATAGATTTGGAACATTCATTCTCAGAGCTTACCAATGGTATCTTACATGCCTCCATCTGACCGGATTGAGAGATACACCTCAATATTTGTTGGGTTAACTTGTGAAAGCGACATGCACTAATTTGTACCTTTTCATATAGAGGATGCCCAAGCCCCTTTTTGTATAGGTCATTAGGTCAATCAACCTTTCCCAAGCCTACTTCCTAGGCTCTGATACCAATGCAAGGAATTAAACTCACAACCTCTTGGTTAGGAATGTGATGGGCTAACCACTTGCCCCAAAAGCCATGGTTGAGGATTACTTCCTAATCCTCTCTCTTATGGTGTATTTCAACCATCTCCTATCTATGAAGGGTGTGGTTCAACCATCTCCTACCTATCACTTTATTACATAAAGTATCAAGCATATTGAGCTACCATCTGAGTATCTCTTTGTTAGAGACAATGATCCTCATTGCTTCGAGAATAGCCTTGAGAATTCATAAAAGCATCAAACTTTTGGTACAATTGTCTAGGGGACTATTTAAGTCCATACAAGCTCTTCTTGAGCTTACAAACTAGACTTTCCTTGCAAGAACTACATAACCCTCTGGTTGTTCCATATAGATCTCATTTGTAAGATCTCCATGCAAGAAAGCAATTTTCACATCCATTTGGACTAGCTATAATGCATCTAAGATAGCTTGAGAATCATGTACTAAACATGCTAAATCATTCATAGATTTTTCATAGTCTATGAGTTTATATAGCCCACGACATAAAATGCCAGAAGCAATAATAACATTGCTATTTGATAGATCATGAACTGTATATCTGTCATCATCAAATTTCACAACCAAGCTGATCTTGGTTAATGTTAAAACCAACAATAAATTTCTCTTGATCCTTGGCACAAACAAAGCATCTGACAATGTGAAAGAACTACCATCAGTAGTGGTCAAAATGATCTTACCAACTCCTGAGATATTTTCAAAATTCTCTTTATTCAAAATTTAAAATATCATGAAATTTGGAGGGCCAAAACTAAAAAAACATAGGTTTTTTATCCCAAGAAAAAACTCAGCAAGTGGACACTCTCATGAGGAGGTATAACCTGCAAAGTAACCCTTGTACACCTTCCAAAAGGTGAATTTTGTTGCTTCATGTTTGAACGTTTCAGACCTTTTGACCTATCAACAGAGCTTCAAATGGCATGAAAATTGGTGAGCATATTAGAAACTAAATCATATACTATTATACAATACGTCATAAGAAAAGGATTTTGCTACATGAATTTATGGATATAACAATAAGCAATAGTACCATTCCATTTTGGAAAAATATAAGTTCAATGTAGATGATTCTTCCTATGCATTTGAACTACTTTTTACCTCTAATTAAAACATTTTGATGGAATGGTATGAATGAATATATGAATTCAATAGTAATAAATGCAATACTTTGCAATAAATCATCAATCAAAATGATATTTTCAAAGCAAAATCAAATCATGCATTACTTCCACTAATGTCAAGTCACACATGAAAGAAACTAGATGATTAACTCAATGAACTAATTATTTTGAGCATGATTTGATTCTTAGTGCATATTGTTTAATGATTTTATTTTCCTTTCATGCTCAATCAT
The DNA here is from genome assembly GCA_020310875.1 of Ceratopteris richardii. Taxonomy (NCBI): domain Eukaryota; kingdom Viridiplantae; phylum Streptophyta; class Polypodiopsida; order Polypodiales; family Pteridaceae; genus Ceratopteris; species Ceratopteris richardii. Next base: position 73,903,933 of record CM035429.1, on the reverse strand, counting down.
TAGTTAATGCATTCTTATCAATGAGTATATTCATCCATCCTCTTATAATCAACCATTTCTTTTAGAAATTATGTGGATCATTAAATGCATTAAAGAAAAGAATGATTTTCAAAAGAAATGGAATGGAAATATAAATGCATATAATTTGATGATTTCATATGTGCATATATGATAAAACAAAAACTTATTTATGATAGAGTAATCTCATGACAAAGAAATAAATAATTCAAAATCTAATATATTATGATAGAAAAATAACCCAAAGCATCTTTTCTCTTTTCTTCTAGTTCCTTTTCTATGAAAGTTTTAGATATAAATTTGTCTTTATGATTCTAAATCAAGAGGAATTTAAGGAAAAGTATCTCCTATGAGATGCAAACATCCCCCATAAGCATATATGAGAAGATAATGAAGCAACTCAAGCCTCAAGGATTTCTGACAATCTTATTCAATCAACTTGTAAGACCTGTAAGGATGGATATCCCTAAGAGAAATCTATAAAAACTATAATTGGAAAGCTCTTGAAGCAAGGATTCCATGTGATTTTGGATTTCTTGATTTAGACATTCTTAGCTCAAGTTATGGCTATTTCAGTGAGTGTAGGTAGGTCATTCAAGGGGTCAAATTAGAGGCTTAAGCATTTCTATTTGTCTCTTTCTCCTCTAATTCATCCCTCCCTCCTCAGCGGAATGCGTCGGAGACTAGAAGAAAATCCTACGTATGGCCAAAATTTCGACTTTGAGGTCTTGATATAGTGAATGAGTTCTGTAGTTCTATTGTTTTGGGGAGGAAGAGAAGAGGATCTCTTTCTCTCCTCCTCCCATGGCCCTTGGATGGCCTTTCCCATGGGTGGCTATCTAATGATTCTCTATTGTAAATTTGATAGTGTTACATCCCTGAGGTGAGTGACATTTTTGGGGTATTCAAAAACCTTCCCTACTCGAATTCCCTTTTTTCACACTCCCCGAGGTGGTCACCTGCTCCACAAGAATTTCCTTTCTTTTCTTCCCCAAAAACTCAACGTGAGCTACTTGCCAAAAATCTCCCAAAACTTGATTTGCAAAAGCTCCTCAAGAAGAAGATTACTTGGCTTTGTCTCAAGGACTTTCCTTGTCTCTCACTCAAGTTTTGATCGCAAATAAATGATCTCAATTAGCCACCTACGAATCTCCTACCAACCTTAACTAGCCCTTTGCATTGCCACATTTAGAGTCTTCTCTAAGGTCCAGATACCCCTCGTATGGCCACTCTGATGAGATGAAATAACCTCAAAGACTCATGAGAACAATCATTTGAAAATACTAGAAACTATGCATAATGGTGTTCCAAGTGGACACTTTAGACTTGACTGTGTTATCAAAGCTACTCTATTTTTATATTGGTGGCCCACACTTTACATGGATGAGATGCCAAAAAGCTCAATATCCTATGCAAAAAGATGAGATGTCACTAAAACCCATGATCGGAGGTTGTGTATTCCCCAAATGGGGTATAGACATTGTAGGACTAATTGAACATGCCAAAAAGCTTAATATCCTATGCAAAAAGATGAGATGCCACTAAAACCCATGATTGGAGGTTGTGTATTCCATGCCAAAAAGCTCAATATCCTATGCAAAAAGATGAGATGCCACTAAAACCCATGATCGGAGGTTGTGTATTCCCAAATGGGGTATAGACATTGTAGGACTAATTGAACCAGCAAAAAGCTCTCATGCAGAGTACATCATACTTGCCATCGATTACCTCACTCAGTGGTTAGACATGAGAGCTACACATGCCAAAAGGCTCAAAATCCTATGTGATACATGCCAAAAAGCTCAATATCCTATGTAAAAAGATGAGATGCCACTAAAACCCATGATCGAAGGTTGTGTATTCCCCAAATGGGGTATAGACATTGTAGGACTAATTGAACCTCCACCAAAAAGCTCTCATGCAGAGTACATCATACTTTCCATCTATTACCTCACTCAGTGGGTAGACATGAGAGCTACACATAAGAATGATGTGCAAACCACAACTAGGTTCTTATTTGAGAATGTATTCACAAGGTACAAACTTCCAATAGAACTTGTTAGTGATAGAGGTACATTTATCTTGTATGATGTGCCTAAATATTTATTACAAGATTTTTGGGTGTGACAAGATCCTATATAATGTATTGACCAAACTCATATATAACAAATGATTTGATTGGGATAAACAACCACATCATATTGTTTGGGCATATTGTGTGGTCAAAAAATAGTGCTCAATGCAACTCCCTTTTAGATGTTGTTTGACCAAAATGTAGTCTACCCTTAGAATTCTTGATGCCTACATTGAAAGTAGAACATGTGAATCAATGGATAGGTCATGAGCTATCCTCTAGGATAATGGATCTAGAACATCTAGGAAAGAGAAGATTGACAACAACAATGGGAATATACACAACCAAGAAAATAAAAAAGGCATATGTTGACACACACATGAAATACAAAGGATTACAAGTTGGTGATTTAGTGTTGGTGTATACCTTAAAGAAACATTCTCATAAGGTATAAAAATGTGCTTATGGAGCTATGATTATCAATACACTTTCTACAAGTTGTGTAGTACAACTAGCCACCCTAGATAGAGAATTAATGCCAAACTACATTAGTGGATGCAAAGTAAAGCTTTATCAAGAACCTCTCACTGAAGAGATGCTTAAATGACTAAAGTAGGCTAAGAAGCATAGAGAGGAATAACAAATAATTAGAGAAGAGACATAGGTTGAGGCCCTAGAATGTATTAAACACATGAAGTTAAGAGGACAAGGCATACCGCCAAATCCAAAAACTCCAAGATATGACATGGTGATGCCACAATAAAAGGTGTACCTTCCCTAGCATAGTAGATAGAAGACCATTCATCTAAGTGGAGCTAAGACAAGACACTACAATTAAGATGATATGAGCCAATCATAGGGTTAGGAGTGGAAACCCCTTCTGTTGGTGAGGTGGAAGTTCCTTACACGACATCCCCTTGATAGTAAGGATATTATTTTTCCATGATTAAGATCTCATAGATTCTTTGATATTGAGCCCAATAATGGATCTAGGACCACTCAATCGATTTGAACCTTAGAAGAAAACTTCGTTAGGTTTGGGTTAATAAGAAATGCGTCATAGTGGAGGTGATATGATGAAAAGACATCAAAACCAAGTGATTTGACTTATTTGGATTCCCAAATACTCAAGGATGTCATACCCTAGCATTTGACGTATATGGTTGCCTAGGAATTGCTTGTAGGCCAATATGTCTTCTCTTAGATCATCTCTTGTAGGAATCTCTAAACCTTCTCACATTCATCATAAATCTTGACTTAAATTTCTACCACCTTCGAAACCTACTCATGTACATTCTTGTAATAAATCAACACAAAATAGACATTGCAAAATACACACGAATAGCCAAAAGAGTTTTGAGCTAATGCACATGTCCAAGTATGCATGCAGGTGTTCTAATGACATGCATTAGGCACAACATCGAGAGTGTACTTATACACGAAATGGGCTACACTACGGAATCATGTCAATATTGGAAAGGGACTGAGATTTAACCATACTAGGATCAACATCTATTTCAATATTAATTTGTTCCCCTTATGTTGGCAAATCTTAGTATTCACAAGCACCCAAAATGCAAACAACCAGAAATTTAGCAATAAGACACAACCACTAACTAGTCGACTATCGATCCATATCCATATCCATTACCCTCTCCTCCCAACACCAAAATTTATCGAATTTATGGGACCTATCCCAATCAAAGATCCACTCGCAAGAAGGACAAAGCATGTATGTGCCAAATCCCATTAGTTATAGGAACTTGTTGGCACCCTAGTAGATGCTACATTTGTTTGGGAGTCGAAATTAGAGTTTGATCACAAATGGGGCCGCTTCCAATTTTTCTCTCAAGACTTCAAGGAGATGCAAAACATATATGATTTAAAACCAATATGAGAGAAGGTAGGACTTAATGCTTATTTCAATGCACCACTCCCTACAATAGCTACTCTCCGATCAACCTCTAGAGAAAATCTAATTGATGCATAAGTTGGTGAGAGAAGCCATCAAGATGTTGGACACACATTTCTATGGATAAAGAGGCCTTAGTACCAAAAGAAATAAAAAATGGCGAAGCCTTGAAATCGACTTAGTAAGCATTCACCCCAAATTTGTGTATGCTTCTCAGGATGTGCATGCAACATTTCGCATTTCTATTGATATATTTAGGTAGTGATGTGTGCGAACACACTAGGACCGTCGGGATACTTTTTTCCCTCTTTAGGAGGTTTTTTTCCCTTGGCTTGTATATATGCCTATAGCCCTAATGGGTTACTTATCTTTGTACATTCTAGTGGTAATACATTCGGTATTGTGTGTTGTGCTCCAAGCTTCTTCTTCTTCCTTGTGCTGTTCGTGTGCTTCCATAGACGTCTAATGTAATAAAGCGATAGGTTGGAGATGGTTGAACCACACCCTTGACATATAGGAGATGGTTGGACTACACCCTAAGAGAGAGGATTAGGAAGTAATCCTCAACCATGGCTTTTGGGGAAAGTGGTTAGCCCATCACATTCCTAACTAAGAGGTTGTGCGTTCAATTCCTTACATTGGTATCAGAGCCTAAGAAGTAAGCTTGTGCAAAGTGGAATGATCCAATGGCCTCTAAAAAAGGCGCTCGGGCACTCTATCATGTGAAAGGGTAGGAATTGTGGAGGCGGCGCTTTGAACATTGGACCCAACAAAGAATCAAGTGTATCTCTCAATCCGTAGGTTAGATTGAGGCATATAAGATACCGTTGGAAAGCTCTTAGAACAAACTTTCCAAATCTACTGAGCTAGCTTGGAAGTGTGAAGTCCTTGGGAAACATTGGGTGGCACTTGATTGAGGGTTCAAGATACCAAACATGGGTGAGAACAAGGTTCAAGACTGAGGTTGAGAACAAGGGCTCAAGACACCAAGGTTGTGAACAAGAAGGTTCAAGACACCAAGGTTGAGAGAAAGGGTTCAAGAGAGCAAGGTTGCGAAACAAGTTTAAGAAACTCTACGAGGTTGAGGACATCAATTCAAGGGCACCTAGGGAGTTCAAGGGGTTGATCACCGAGGCTAGAGGGATACAAGAGTAGATCATTGAGGACAACGATTGACCAAGGGGGAAGAATGTAATAAAGTGATAGGTTGGAGATGGTTGAACCACACCCTTAATAGATAGGAGATGGTTGAACTACACCCTAAGAGAGAGGATTAGGAAGTAATCCTCAACCACGGCTTTTGGGGAAAGTGGTTAGCCCATCACATTCCTAACCAAGAGGTTGTGAGCTCAATTCCTTACAATGAAATGCAAGAAACTAACCATTACGACCACCATGTGCTAGAGAGATGACTCTCCTCCCAAGTATCTGCCTCTATATATAGATCTCTCTAGGGGAGTGCCTTCTTGGGTAGGTGGATACTAGCCAGCCATGTGTCGACCATGTAACTGCATGTGCGTCAAGTGTCCCAGTCAACTCGAGTTAACTCAAGTGGATGCTTCTAGAAGGCTCTAGATCTCTTTGGGCAAAATACTCTCCCCATGTTCCCCGTGGGGGTTGAACCCAAGACCTCCTCCTTCACATCCTTGAGACTTAACCACTAATCTAAGTGGATCACTTGTTCACAAGAGCACAAGACCTCCTAGTAAGTCTAAACTCGAGATCTTTGGTCATACACATGGATGACCAAACGATGTCGGATTTCAGATCCGTCTGAACCGACTGAATGCTTAGATCATAGACTTACTTTATTACATTCTTCCCCCCTTGGAAAAATATTTTCGTCCTTGAAAATAGAGCTATATAACTACTCTAGGCAACCCCCAAGCCTCATGTTCTAAAACTAGAAGAACATGGTCATGTTCTAGAACTGGAAGAACATGTCTCATCTCTGTGGTGGCATCCCTGTCCAAAATGATTCAAAACAGTGTCTCGCTTTGCACTTTGATAAACTAGTCAAAGTATAAAGTAGTGAATGAATAATAAGGGTGGATCTAAAAACATCCATGGCCAATTCACAGTTTCTCGATATGCGATCTGGGCACAAACAATCTGAACTAGATGGATTCAAATTACTAGTCCATTTTTGGGCATGACTGGTGCATGGACTTAGTAATGAAGGCAGGATTCTTATCCCTCATAAAACTTTGAGAACTCTTGATTCACTTGAATTTGGTTCAAAAAACTTGAAGTTTGGTTGTCCCAAACATCTAACTTGGATGTTCGTACAATGGTTAACTCCTATCCAACAGTTACTTGATTTTTTCACTCGACTAGAGGACTACTTTGTCCTAATGAATTAAAAAGTCCTATGTAAACTGCATGAGAAAGTTGTTCAAGAATCACTCACGAATTTGACGTACAGACAGACATAAAGAAAAGGAAAGATAAAGAGAAGCGGAATCAAATATTCAGAAAATCAAAAGCCTTAATGAAGGGATAAATTCACGGCCGTTATGTATAGCGCAAAATCTTGCAGAATCAGAGTTTGATAGAGTTCGTTACACCAAATCAAACTGTATATAAAGAGAGAACGTGCATAAGAATAATAAGAGGGAAGTGCGAACTAGAACCTGCGTGAGAAGAGCGCGCAGTTTAAATAGAAGACGCCAGAGATCGCGTATGTACAGAGAGATAGAGAGAGAGAAGTTCTCAGAAGACGCCAGAGATCGCGTATGTACAGATGAATAATAGAAATATGAAATGTCAGGTATTCAGCTGAGAGATGGTAAACAGAAACTACTCAGTGTAGGAGAGTTTCTATAGCTTGAGCAAGAAGAGGCCAAGCTTAATTTGTACACATCTTCTCTAATAGAAAACACATGTTTATGTGGAAGTTTACGCACACTGTTCGTATGTGAAGAACTCTGAGTATTTTCATGTTACGGTAGAAAGTTTCGTTAACAGTTATAGTTCGTTCAGTAAACGTGTTCCCAGTACTCTCTCAGTAACCGAATGTTTTCAGTTAATTACAGTTATCTCAATAAACGCATTTTCGGTCAGTTGCAGTTTTCTCACCAAACGAGTTTTCCGATAGGACAACAAAGTATATCTCGCAGAGTAAATTAAAGTTTTGTATGAGAGATAGCTTATCTTATAGCTAGACATCTCTACTATCAGTTCGTCAAAGATTTTGGTGAAATGGATATGTACACAAAGTACAAAGTCTAACCGAAAAGAGACATTCTGAACCGGAGAAGTTTTTCCTTAAACTTCAGAAAGTGTTCACTCAGTGAAGGAAGTTCACGCATCACTTCCTTACTTCTTGTATACTCACTTGAAGTAATTACAAACAGAATAGGAGTTGATTTTGATAAGATTCCGGTATAATTACGGTGACAGTCTGGTGACAATCCGGTGAAGTTCCAGTGAAAATTTTCAGTAGATTCAAAACACAGTCTTATACGTTTGAGCGATAGTAATTGTGCTGAGCTACTGCTGATTATAGAGGTGTTCTAATATCGCTCTAGCTTAGCATCTTTTTCGGTGGCGCGGCGATTTCCGCAGGCTTAACAAGGTTCAAGCCTTTGCCGCGACGGCCATCAACAAGTGGTCTCAGAGTCGTGAGATCACCAACAAGTGGTATCAAAGCTGGTTAACCACACAAGTGGTTTCAAAACAAGAAAGATTCTGAAGAGCAGAAAGATTCTCAAAAGTTCACCGGAAGTAACAAAAACAAGAAGATCATGGCAGATCATGTCCAAATTGATAAATTGGACAGAGATAATTATCCCGCGTGGGTAATGCGTATGGAAGCCTTCCTTATGAGATAATTATCCCGCGTGGGTAATGCGTATGGAAGCCTTACTTATGAGTAAGGACTTAATGATGTATGTGCGGAGAAGAAAAGAAGCCGATTTTCGAAGATGATAGTCAATCGGAAAAGGAAGAATTAGAAGCCTTGAAGCTGTGGCAGAAGAAAGATGCAACGGCAAGAGCTTACATTTATAATACCGTTTCAGACCATCTACTACCGCACATTAGAGGCCTGGAGAAAGCGGAGGACATATAGAGTGCGTTGGAAGATCATTTCCAAAATACTACGAAAGCTAGGAAGGCTAGCTTATGGTCCGAATTTACAACATTCAAAAAGAAGTCGAATCAAAGCATTAGTGACTATGTTACTAAGATGAAGGATCTAGCAGATAGTCTTGGATCCATAAATGAAGATGTCGAAGATCACAGATTGATAGCGCAACTGCTAACAGGTTTGAATGGAGATGAAAGGTGGAAACCTTTCATACTCTCGACTGAACTTTCTTTAAATCATTCTGTACCAGATTTAAATCAGTTGCTTGGTTTGATGCTCACATATGAGCAAGACCTGAAAGGAGATGTAGATAAAGGACAAAGTTCTGCAATGTACATGAAGAACAAGAAGAAAGATAAAGGCAAGTCAAAAGACGAAGAAGAGTCGAGTTCTCAGGCTTATTATGCAAGAGGTAAAGGCACCGACAGAGGAAGAGCAAGAGGTTTTGGAAGAGGAAGAGGTAGTCAGAATATCAACAAGAAGGCTTGATGGATTTGTGGACTCAGTAATCATCTGGCTCATGATTGTTGGCACAATCAACAAGGATCAAATCAAAATCAGAACAGTAATAGCAGAGGCAAAACGAAAGATATCAGAATAACTTTCAAAAAGGTAGACAGAATCAAAGAGGAGGCTATGGTAGAGGTGGAGCAAGAAGTTGGGGACAGAATCAATCCTACAACACCACCTACAACAACTACGCAAATGACACACAGAATGAAAGTCATACATCATTGATGATGAACTCAATCAGCACATCAGATAACGAAGACCTAAAGGTATTTTACATTGACTCTGGATGTTTTAATCATTTGTCAGGAAATATAGAACTGATGTCAGAATTGGAAAAAGGTAGTTCCAGTCATACTGTTCAAACAGGTGACAATACAAGACATAGTGTACATTCAATTGGAAAAGTGAAATGTAAAAGTGGAGCAGATTTGCTAACCAATGTTTTGTATGTTCCAACAATACCGAAAAACTTGATTAGCGTAGGACAGATAGTTGAGAAAGGTTTTCAGGTCAGATTTACAAATGAAGGAGTATTTGTAGAAGATCCCGAGAACGGATATAATCAGATCGTCTCTGGTAAGAAAGAAGGCAAACTCTTTACTTTAAGAGTACAAGGGAACATCGGCCAAGCGTTGCTCACACATGGTGAAAAGGTGATTACAAAACTTGATCTCTGGCATAAGAGATTAGGTCACTTTAATGAAAGAGGAATAAAAGCTATGATAGCGAATCAATCAGTACTGGGATTACCGAATGTACAAAACCAACATATGATTCACAAGTGCGAAGCATGTTAGATGGGAAAAGCCCACAGGTTACCTTTCCAGAAGAAAGGATTCAAACATGATGGAGTACTTGAACTCATTCATACAGATGTATGGGGTCCAACAAAAGAAGGATCAATCAGTGGCTCAAGGTATTATGTTTTATTCATTGATGATGCAAAAAGATGGATAACTCTTTATGTTTTGAAAGAGAAATCAGAAGTGTTTGGAGCTTTCAGGCATTTTCATGCATATGCTGAAAGACTCACAGGTCGAAAGCTTAAGAGACTGAGGTCTGATGGAGGGGGAGAATACTTCTCCCGAGAGTTTAATGACTATCTTTGGAATGCAGGTATTAAGAGAGAAATAACTTGCAGGTATACACCACAATAGAATGGTGTAGCAGAAAGAAGAAACCGAACTCTAGTTGAGTTTGCACGAGCTATGCTAAAAGAAAAGGATTGTCCAAACTATCTTTGGGATGAAGCCGTAAATACAACTACATACTTGGTAAACAAATTACCGTGTACAGCTTTAGATGGAATGACCCCGTATGAAGCTTGGTGGGGAAAGAAACCAACACTTGATCATTGCAAAGTGTTTGGATCAGTAGCTTATGCTTATGTACCATCACAACTCAGACATAAGCTTGAACCAAAAGCAGAGAAGTATGTGTTCGTCGGATACGATGAAAAGCAAATGGGTTACAGGTTATGGATTCCTCTAACAAAACAATTTACTGTTTCCAGAGATGTTACATTTGATGAACAGAAAAGCTGGTATACAGATTAGAATCATACAATGGAAGAATATGAAGAAGAAGTAAGAAGAAAAGATAAAGGGAAATCAATTGTGCAAGTGAACAGAGATGAAGACTATATGCAGGCAAGTACGTCCAGGATCGAATCAGGTATGAGAAATGAAGATGAACAGGGATTTGATGAAGATGTGTATTCAGATACACATGAAGAGTTTGAACCAAGAAGGTCAAGTAGGGTAAGGAAACAACCAACAAGGTATTCCTATGATACTTCGTACATAACTCAAAAAAATTATGCATATATGGTCAAAGATGATGAAGAACCTCAGAACTATGATGAAGCTAAAGGCAAGAAGCAATGGGAAGAAACAATGGAAGAAGAGTTCAGTGCACTAGAGGAGAACAAGACATGGGAACTTGTTCCGAAACCAAATGGTAAGAAAGTAATCGGAAATAAATGGGTTTTCAAAGTTAAGAAACTTGCAGATGGAAGGATAGTCAAATACAAAGCCAGACTGGTTATCAAGGGCTATGCTCAGACGCATGGCATAGATTATGACGAGACGTTTAGTCCGGTGGCAAAGATGTCAACCATAAGGACAATGATTGCTATAGCAGCATCAAAAGGATGGAAGCTAAGTCAGCTAGATATAAAGAACGCATTTCTAAATGGATATATATCAGATGAAGTCTACATGGAACAACCGGAAGGGTTTGTAAGTTCGAGATACCCAAAGTTTGTTTGGAGATTAAGAAAAGCACTTTACGGACTGAAGCAAGCTCCAAGAGCTTAGAATTACAAACTTGTGAAATATCTCAATGAACTTGGATACCAAAGTTCAAAGGCAGATGCAAGTTTACTCATCAAGAGAACAGAAGAAGGTATGATCTACATTTGTATTTATGTAGATGACATTATAATAATAGGTACTTCAGATGAAGGAATTAAAGAAGTAAAGAGATTACTCGAAACGGAGTTTCAGATCAGTGACCTAGGAAAGTTGTCATACTTTCTAGGAATGGAAATCACATACACAGATCATGGTGTATATGTTACGCAAGAAAGGTATCTCCTAAACTTACTGAAGAAGTTTAATATGGAGAATTACGAAGTATATCTCGCAGAGTAAATTAAAGTTTTGTATGAGAGATAGCTTATCTTATAGCTAGACATCTCTACTATCAGTTCGTCAAAGATTTCGGTGAAATGGATATGTACACAAAGTACAAAGTCTAACCGAAAAGAGACATTCTGAACCGGAGAAGTTTTTCCTTAAACTTCAGAAAGTGTTCACTCAGTGAAGGAAGTTCACGCATCACTTCCTTACTTCTTGTATACTCACTTGAAGTAATTACAAACAGAATAGGAGTTGATTCCGGTAAGATTCCGGTATAATTACGGTGATAGTCTGGTGACAGTCCGATGAAGTTCCAGTGAAATTTTTCAGTAGATTCAAAACGTAGTCTTATACGTTTGAGCGATAGTAATTGTGCTGAGCTACTGCTGATTATAGAGGTGTTCTAATATCACTCTAGCTTAGCATCTTTTTCGGTGGTGCCGCGATTTCCGTAGGCTTAACAAGGTTCAAGCCTTTGCCGCGACGGCCATCAACAAGTGGTCTTAGAGTCGTGAGATCACCAACAAAAGTTTACCATTTTCTTTGAGTCAACCATTCTATAACTTGACCAATTCAAATTCAAAATGAAAATTATCCAACTTAGGACACTTTTCTCAAAGACTTTAGCTAAAATGTTCTTGGGAATTGTCAATCTGCTGAGCAATTCCTAACTTCTCTATTCTAGAGTGTACTGAACTCTAGGAAATCATTTATGCTATAACTTGAAGCAAACTCAAATAAATAAGTCCACTTAGACTTATTATATTTTGAAGATTGAAAAGATTCTTGTACATAACATCTATCTAGGATGTTCAATTTGGTTATCTAGTTCTAACCGGCTGACCTTGGTCTTTTGCAAAAGCAATCAAATACTACATTTGAGCCAATTCCAAAAGATTTGGAAAGTGGAAAGAAAAAACTATGTACAACCAATTCAAACTTCGAAGATACATAAACCTGCTATGAGTCAAAGTCTAGATGACTCAGGACTTTAACTTCTCAAAGATCCATTTCAACAGGGTATTGAAGCATAAGATCAACTAAAAATCAAAGTCCAACTTTTTCAAAAATTTATGAAACATTTTTGAATTAACAACACTTTATCTTGAAGTGTTTTAAGAAGATCTCAGAAGTTACTTGCTTCATATCTTCTATTTCCTTGATCTTGAAGTTATCGTGAAGTATCTTGAGATACTTACTTTTAACCTCCTTGAATGTGAACTCCATTTTCGAAGTTTTAATTTCCTTGAGGATTAAACCTAACTTCAAGATCCAAACTAGGACTAAAAGATAATTATCATCCACGGTCCGATGTCCCATACCATCGTTTCTACATCAATCTGAGTATAAAATCTGGTGTCCCATACTACCCTATTTTATATTCACATTAATGTGTGGGTGATACATATCCTAAAGTCTAAACATCTCTTGATAGAGTACCTTATCTCTTTAATTCTTTTATGAGAATTTTGAAGTTTCAGGCATTACCTCTAATTAGATTTTCTAGATTTTGATCCCTTTACATGATCGTTTCATGATCTTTTACTTTCCTTTGGGAACTTGAAAACCTTTTGATGGAAAACCAATCAGAATTCCAAGTACTTGAATTTTCACAGGTTCAAGTTCAATTGGTTTATCCTTGACCAATTTGTAGTGACAAGAACTTTTAACTTCTTTTCTTTAGATTCCTTTCTTACTGATGCTTTTAGTTACCTACCCCGGGGATTTTATAGAGGAATCTCTCTACTACTTAAGTCTAAGCATCCGTTCATGCTTTTTTGATTTGTACCAAAATCCCTTTAAGGATAGGCAAACATTATGTTTTACCTTCCACAGACTTAAGTACCGTCTTCTCGGTTGCAGACTACAATCTTGGAATTTCTTACTCTGTTCAGACTTGGAACAGCTTACTCTTTACATAATTTTCCATTGGATAAATGGAACCTGATTGAATAATTTCCAAAAGGATTTTTATTACCAATACTTGGGCCAGATCATGTCTTTTACTCCTTTGGTTGTACATCTATCAATAACCAAAGGTAGAAGGTGCTTCAAAAAGTTATGCCAATCATGTGCCTTTAACCCAGATATGCTCCAATCATCCATAATAAACATGATCCAGAAATACGCTCCATGTCCTGTAGGTGTTCGAATCGATTGAATCCTATTGTTGATAGTTTGCATCTCTTTTGTCGTAAGTATCCAAGGAGTAGGTGCATGACTTGTTTACTGTCGAATTCTATCAAAAATTGGTCATTACTTTGGTTTTGAGTCTTGAGCCTTTAAATCATTTCTTGATGCTATTGTGTATATTAATCCAAGAATATGTTGCCATGATGAATAACCAATATTCTTAAATATATGCATAGGATCAAGAAGATGAAAACTCTTTAACTCTCTCGAATACTCCAAAGAATACCATATCGAAATATTCTCTACTAGTGTCAATTTTCCTTTACCTCTAATCTTCACATTCACATCATCTTCATCATCATTGAAGATTTTGGATTCTGGATCTATAACAGGGCCATCTGCACATTTTCGATACCAATCCATAGGTGTCATTGGTTTTGGACACTCACCTGTTTCTATCTTTCCATTAAAATGTATCACTTCTCTTGCATCTTAATGGATGATCTTCAAAGATAAATAATTTTATCGAGATTCTTACTATAAACTAATCTCAACCAATTCTCACAATAAGGACAAGAATTATATTTTCTTAGTAGATATTCATGCATCATGAGAACCATAAAAGCATAATTAAAATATCACACATACAAATGTATACATATTAAATAAGAAAAATTACATCATTACATGAACCGATAGTGTATCATTGAAAATCGTGTATAGTCGAAGCCATAGTTCCACAAACCATAATGTGGCTTTGATTCATGCTTTTTGATACATCAATGATAGTAATACCTCTCCATAACTCTTGGAGATCGTTAATGAGATGAGGCAAGATATATATTCATGTCTTTAACTTCTCTTTTTCTTAGGATTAAAAGTGAAAGCATTAAATGTTCCTTTTAACCCTAAGGTATGGCAGGAAATTGTAGTTAATGACTACTACTGACCATGGTGACCATTTACTAGATTTCATAAAAACGGACTAACTCCATCTAATGCAACTCTTAACTTTAGATTGTGTTGCTCTTGTGCAAAATCAGTCCATCTAGAATCAGTATGTTGAAAAATTGTACTATCTTTTGGAATTCTCATTACTCTATCAATACTTTTATGATCAAATCCACATGTCAAAAGCTTTGATTATTTAGGGCTTTGAAACATATGTTTAATTCATGGAGCCAATGGAAAATGCCCCAATACCGTTTTTGGGATTTTACCCTCTTTGTCCTTATATTGAGGAGATTGACATTTTGGACATATCAAAGAGTTTCTTGCCAAGAATGGAGACTCATCCAAAGGTAATAGCTCTTCTGCCCTATACACTGATAAAAGTAAGTCTAAATATAAAGGCAAGAACAAGAAAGGAGAGGATGAAGGCACTACCTCCAAAGCCAACTATCCAGGGAGAGGTAGATCATCAAGAGGAAGGGGCAGAGGAGGTAAGCAAGGTAGGGGGAGATCCTATAACTCCTCACCATGCAACATTTGTGGTTTATCAAATCATACTATAGATGAGTGTTTCAGGAATTACAAGAATCAGAGAGGAAGAGGATATCAAAGAGGTGGATACTCACAGTCAAGAGGCAGATTCAACCATCATCAAGGATACAACAACAACTACAATAACAACTACAACAACAAATATAATGACAACTACCAAGGAGGATTCAAATCCAGGAAGGATTACAACAACTATACAGAAGAGCAAGATGATTCTCTTCTGATTATGAACATGACTTCAAAACCAGGTACCAATGATGACCATCTCTTCTACATTGACTCAGGATGCTCAAATCATGTGGCTGGCAATGTAGCTCTAGTCTCTGACCTTGAAGAACCAAGAGTTAAGCATCAAGTACAAACAGGTGATGACACCAAGCACTCAGTAGTTAAAGTTGGAAATGTTAAGACTTGTGATGGAAACCAAAACTTGTTGAGTAGGGTACTATATGTACCAACCATTACAAAAAACTTGATGAGTGTTGGACAGATTGTGGAAAAAGGTTTGTAGGTCAGGTTCAACCAATTTGGAACATTTGTGGAGGATCCAAGACATGGGCTCAAGAGAATAGCTAAAGGAGAAAAATCAGGTAGACTTTTCACTTTTGAACTAGAAGATACAAAGAATATTGCACTCTACAATTATAAAAATCAAACACTTTCAGAGCTTGAGATTTGGCATAAAAGATTAGGGCATGTAGGAGAAAGAACCTTGAAACAAATATGCAAGGATCAATGTGTGATTGGAATACCTAATGTTTCCAAACAACACATTATTTATAAATGTGGTGCTTGTCAGTTTGGGAAGTCTCACAGGTCACCATTCTCAAGGAAAGGCTACATGCATGAGGACTACCTAGAACTTGTCCATACAGATGTATGGGGACCAAGCAAAGACCCGTCAAGCTCAGGATCAAGGTACTATGTATCTTTTATTGATGATTATAGCAGGTGGACTGTATTGTACTTTATGAAGCACAAAGATGAAGTGTTCAACTGTTTTAAAAAGTATCTTGTACTTGTTGAGAATCAGACAGGGAAGAATCTAAAGAGGTTAAGGTTAGATGGAGGAGGTGAGTACTTCTCAAATGATTTTGAAGCATTCTTGCAGGATAGAGGAATCAAGAGAGAAATCACTACAAGGTATACTCCTAAACAGAATGGGGTAGCAGAAAGAAGAAATAGATTGATTGTTGAAACAGCTAGGTCAATGTTGAATGAAAAAAAGTTACCTAACTATTTATGGGTAGAGAGTGTATCTAGTGCCACTTATCTCATAAATAGGTTACCATCTAAGTCCCTTGATGGGATGACTCCTTATGAAGCATGGCATGGGAAGAGACCCTCACTTGATCATTGCAGGATCTTTGGATGTGTAGCATATGTACACATTCCTTCTCAGATAAGAGATAAGCTAGACCCTAAGGCTGAGAAGTGTATCTTTATTGGATATGATCTGAATCAGAAAGGGTACATGTTCTACAACCCTTCAAATAAGGGATTCATGGTTAGTAGAGATGTTTTCTTTGATGAAAATGATTCTTGGTATGATAATGAATGCAGGAAGTTTAAACTACCCTATGACTTGGAGGAGGAGTTTCCAAGTCTTACTAAGGAGGAACCTATTCAAAGTGAAGACACCAATTCAGATGATGAAGACATTATCAATCTTGAAGAATTCAAGGCATGGAAGTCCAAAGGCAAACTCAAGATGAAGAAACTTGAAGACATACCTGAATCTTCAAATCAATCAATCAAAAGATCACAAAAGGAGAGCAGAAAACCTATCAGATATGGGTATGACACCTCTCTTGTTACTAAACATTCTATTTATCTTGCCAAAGACTTGTCAATTGAAGAACCAGGATCATATGAAGAAGCCATGACCAAGACAGAATGGAAGGAAGCTATGGATGAGGAGATTGAAGCACTCAAAGAAAGTGACACATGGGAACTAGTACCAAAGAAAGAGTCCATGAAGGTAATTGGATCTAGATGGATCTATAAACTCAAAAGATATTCTGATGGGTCAATAAAGAGGTACAAAGCCAGATTGGTGGCCAAGGGTTTTGCACAAACCCAAGGCATTGACTATGATGAAACATTCTCACCTGTGGCCAAGATGCCAAACATCAGGGTGTTGGTAAGTGTGGCTACATCAAAAAATTGGAACATGTATCAATTGGATGTAAAAAATGCATTTCTTAATGGATGGATTTCAGAGGAGGTATACATGTCACAAACTCTTGGCTATGAGGATCCAAACAAGGTAACATATGTGTGCAAGTTGAATAAAGCTCTTCATGAATTGAAGCAGGCACCTAGGGCATGGAATCATAGGTTGATCACATACCTTCAAGACCAAGGTTTTGCCATGAGCAAGGCAGACACTTCTCTATTCATCAAGAGAAGTAATTCAGAGGTAATATACCTATGTGTATATGTTGATGATATCATACTTACAGGTAATGATGTCAATGGAATCAGAAAAATCAAGAACCAGATGATGAAGGAGTTCAAGATCAATGATCTTGGTTTACTAAAGTATTTTCTTGGACTTGAGTTAGTCTATACTAACTCTGGAATATATATTACTCAGAAAAAGTACATACAGGATATGGTGAAGAAGTTTCATTTGCAGGATGCCAAAGTTGCAAGTACTCCAATGGAGGTAAACCTAAAACTAAGTGCCCATGAAGGTGATGAAATTGATGATATTACGTGTTACCAAAGCATAGTGGGAAGCTTGAACTATGCTACCTTGACAAGGATAGATATTGCATATGGAGTTAGTGTGCTAAGTCAATTTATGCACAAGCCTAGGGCACCTCACTTGGAGGCTGCCAAAAGTATGTGTATGCGTATGCATATGCATATGCGTATGCGTATGCGTATGTGTATGCATATGCATATGTGTATGTGTATATGCATGTGTATGTGTATGCATATGCATATGCATATTGAATGAACACTTTCTGTCCGCTCATCCATTAGAATCAAATGGGACTGTAGTGCAGGTATTAAGTTGATTGGAGAATGGGAGAAGCAAATGTATCTTGAAGATTCTAAAGGTGGGAAGATGGAAAGTGTTTATTCGATGCACTTTGGCATTATCACTTTTGCCTTACTTTCATTACATGTGTATGTATGTGTATGCATGTGTACACTAATAATATATACCAAGATTGTTGATTATCTTGTTCATTTCATCATGTGATGTAGGAAGGATATTTTTTCTTGGTAAAAACATTTCAAATAGGAACCTATAAGTTCATGAAAAACCGTTATATGAATGAAAATAATTAAATAAATATGCATGTATATGTGTATGTGTATGCATATATGTATGCGTATGCATATGCCTATGCGTATGCGCATGCGCATGCACATGCATATGCGCATGCGCATGAGTATGTGTATGTGTATATGTATGTGTATGTGTATGTGTGTATGTGTATGTGTATGTGTATATGCATGTGTATGCATATGCATATGCATATGCATATCGAATGAACACTTTCTATCCGCTCATCCTTTAGAATCAAATGGGAGTGCATTGCAGGTACTAGGTTGACTGGAAAATGAGGAAGCAAATGTATTTGGAAGATTCTAAAGGTGGGTGTACAGAAGTGTTCATTCGATGCACTTTGACCTTACTTTCATAAAATGTGTATGTATGTGTATGTGTGTATATGTTTGTATGTGTGTTTGCATTCATGTATATGTGTATGTCTATGTATGTATATATTTATACGTGTATGTGTATGTGTGTATATATGTAAATAGGTAGAAAATTAAAAATTATACCTTAATAGTGCCAAAATAGATACATTAATCCATCCAAAATGATTTTGAAGATTGAGAATAAGTAAGCTTGCACTTAGTCATATCAAGTGAATTCCTTCATATATATGCTTTAGATATTCTTCTCAAAGATGTTTCTCATTTTTAGAAATATCAATGCTTTTGTTGTCATTTTGATACTAATCCTCAATAAAATTTTTCATGCCATCATCTTCATCATTATTGCAAAAATCTTGTCCTTTATCTTCTTTTGAATATAGGTCTTTCAATATTGCATATTCATTAGGATCACTTTTGCTTAAGCTCCTTATGGAAGCTTCTCATAAATGAGGTCTTACTGGTAACTCTGAATCGTGTGGTGGAAGGTCATCAATATCATAAATTGAAATCTATACACATGAATAAAAATCATTAGTATTCAATAAATGAATGAAAAGTAAACTTTAAACATAAATTTAAATATGTAAAATAATTTGAAAAGAGGTTTCAATCAATTAGAGTTTTCAATGCAACACAAGATAGGTGAATAGAAAGTTTTCATTGCTCTCTAGCTAAAAGGTGCTCTTGGATGTCTATGTCATTCATAATTTACTAATAATTAATCACCAACATGTAATTATATAACATCATTGACAACTATGTATCTTGCTACATCTCTACTCATATATGGTGATTCATGACTATTTTCACGCTCCTCAAATGTGCAATTAGTCATTTAACTATTATATCCTTGACTACTATTTTTTAAACCTGCTATATTTCCATGCATGTAAGGTCTTCCATCAATATATAATCTTTCAATTTATGCATATCCCTCTACTAGCAAGAGAAGCTGCATTCAAGCATAATCCATAAGTACTCATGCTTTGAACATAACATATAAGTCAATGCCAATCTCCCCATCCATATATAGGACCACAAAATGACATAAGAATGACTTGAGAGTTCGGAGGCACATAAAAATCCTCTACAATAAAGAGAACACAACGAGAACAGTAGTACTGGAGAGAGCCATCATATAGTGATTACCCAAAAAATTAAAAACCTCTCCATCTAAAGGAAGTGGTCCTCTATTCCATCCTCCATATCTTCTTATATCATATGTTTGTACTAGAGGACGATCACAAGTTGGCAATGGATAACCTTTAGCCATTTCAATCTCTAAACTAAGAGGTAGAGGGTGTTGATATATTTAGGTAGTGATGTGTGTGAACACTCTAGGACCACCAGGGCACTTTTTTCCTCTTTAGGATGCTTTCTTCCCCAGCTTGTATATACGCCTACTGCCCTAATGGGTTACTTATCTTTGTACGTTCTAGTGGTAATACATTCAGTATTGTGTGTTGTGCACCAAGATTCTTCTTCTTCCTTGTGTTGTATGCATGCTTCCACAGACATCTAACTCCAACAATTGGTATCAGAGTAGGTCATCGCTTCATCTAAGACATCTTCTTCAACCCTCTCGTCACAGTCTCAGAATCGCATGAAATTTGATGAGTATACGCAAGGAGATTAGGAGATCAAAACAACTTCGCTATGTGGTGTCGAAATCGCGATCTGATCTTGTTTCGGCCTCCGAACGCACTATCATAGTGCTTGTGCAGGCAATTTCATCTTGTTCTTCCAAACATATATGCATGTTTTCATTCCCTAGTATAAGAATCTCAAAGTCCACTAAAGATTTAGTAGAACTTGATAGGGTAGTTCTGTGCAACTTTTTGAGATACAATCACTTTTCTGCATCATAGTATTTTAGTCAGTGGTCATGGTTGAAAGCATTGATGTATTCCATATGTTTGCTATTGAGGATACATTGGACAGTATGCATTACCCATTATGGGCTTATATGATGCATCATGTGTTGGTCACAAAAGGATTGTGGAACATTGTGCAAAGTGTTGAAAAATGTCCTAGTTCACTTGCAAATATAGGTACTAAAGCTGATGCAGATGGTGTCGTAGATGCTAATATTCTATAGATTCGTGTTCGTGTTGTGGTTTCTGCTACATCTACTATAGAGTTGATTTCTTGGGATGGTAGAGATGCTCAGGCACATGCATTGATAGCCTTATGTGTTAAACGTGCCATTATTCCTCACATTTGCTCTTGTAGAATAGCTAAGGATGCTTGAGATACACTTACCACATTGTACTAGGCTAGGAATGAAGCTCCTGTTGCTTACCTTTGAAAACAGTTGGAGAGTGAGCATATGAATGAAGGTGATTCTATGACAGTTTTCTGACAAAGATCAAAGACTTGAAGGAACATTTGATTTTTGTTGATGAAGTTATACATGATAGCTCACTTGTGCAGAACGTTCTGAATGGTCTTCCTGATTCATATCAGAGTTTTGCTTCTACTCTTTGTTTGATGATGAAAGGCAATCCAAATGCCTTGACATTTGAGTAGTTAGTCTTTATTCTATTGGAGGAAGATCAGTCTAGGTAGAAGAGGTCCATTATGCATGTTTCAGATCAAGCTTTCCTGGCTCATCAAAAGGGCAAAGGTAAATGGAGCTCATGCACTAGTAAGTAGAAATCTGCAAATGCTGCACATTTGAAGAAGGAAGACAAAGATGAGAAGAAATAAGAAAATAAAAAATTCTTTTGTAAGTATTGTAAAGGAAACGATCATATCATAAATAACTATCCAAAATTGGCTACAAAAGAGGCAAATAAAAAGGCGTGAATGGTTGTTGTAGAGGCATCTACACCAAAAATAAAGTCTTCTAATCTAGCATAGAATGAAGAATAGGCATTTACTATTGTTTGCAGTTTTGACCCATCTTCTCGTGAATAGTGTATGTCTACAATAGACTTAGATGTTTGGTACTTTGATAGTGGAGCAACCAAACATATTACCTCGCAACGTAGTATCTTCACTTCACTCTGTTAAAAGTCAAGCTTCAAGCTACAAATTCGTGGGGAATATTTTATGGACATGTGGAGCAATCAAAGGAAGCCAAAAGCCACGAGATTCCATCAAGAAAAGTCACTCAACCACTTCCCAAGTCATCTCAACTAATTCCTCCAAGTTAGGAGGCTGATTTGGAAAGGTAGTTCCTAGATTTTAGGGGCACACTTCTCACTATAAAAGGAGCATGTATCCCGACTTCTTTTGGGCCATCTTCTTGGAGTTTTAGCTCATGTAAAGTGAGCACTAAGTGCTGGAGTTGTGATAAGCAAGCCCCTTGCTTAAGCTAGCCCCTTGCTTGCTTGTTTGTTTTCTTTTAGTAGGCATATCTATGTGTGTGCGCAGGTAGTGTTGCAACTCTCTACCCCTGAGTTGTTAGCATTGGTTCTCCCTCATATTGTATCCATTTGATGTAATTCTTGTCTCATTGGATAGCTATTAGAGTCTATTTTATGCTCACAAATTCTCTAGATCATTCTCTGAGTAATCTGGGAGCAACATTCATTTTAGTGAAGTTGTGTGATTGATATCTCTCTTAGTGTGTAGGCTCTGTTTGAAATATTTTGCTCTCTGTTGTAAGGGCTGCTTCTCCTTCTCTATGTATCCATTTGCTATGATTTTGGTGTCATTGGGTAGCTATTAGAGTCCTCTAAAGTTGACCAAAGTTTGATATTCATTCTCTATATAATCTCTGAGAAAAGCTTGCTGGAGTGAAGTGAGGTATCTGCTTGATTGGCAGTTGTGAGCATTCAACTAACTCATGTTGTAGACATTGTTTCTCGCATCCATTTGAAGTGAAATTTGGTTTGTTGGAAAGCTCTTGGTGTCTACTACAGGTCTAAAAAAGCTCACTGGAGTTCTCTGCATATGCTCTGAGTAAGAGCATTTTTGGTGTGCAGAGGTCAAAGAAGGATACCTGTGGAGGTCATTCACGCTTCGTCGTTGCTTAGGGGTTGAGATACTTCCCCCATCAGTGGTATCAGAGCATTTGGGCATCTTGGAGGCATCACATACAAGCACGAAGACCTCTTGGAGTTGGTGGTTGAAGATTTGCATCAACAAAAGCTTCTTGGAGGTAGCTCACATCAAGGGGGAGCTATTCTACTCAAAGTTTCAAAGAGCACAAGGTGTCCATCTAAGGAAAGC
Source organism: Ceratopteris richardii (assembly GCA_020310875.1). Taxonomy (NCBI): domain Eukaryota; kingdom Viridiplantae; phylum Streptophyta; class Polypodiopsida; order Polypodiales; family Pteridaceae; genus Ceratopteris; species Ceratopteris richardii. Next base: position 73,881,185 of record CM035429.1, on the reverse strand, counting down.
TTTGGATTGAGGTAACCTCAGAGCCTCATTTTCATTTTACACACATTGGAGCATTATCCAAGGGCTAGGTCAAGTATCAAAGATTAGATATGGGAGACTTCAACACTCAAATTGAAAAGCTAGACAAAGGGAACTATCAACCATGGAGATTTAGGGTCTCCAACTATCTTATGGGCAAGGGCCTTTGGGGGTTGATTAGTGGAAGTGAACCAAGACCTAGGTTGGATGAGAATCCAACCAATGATCAGAGAAGGGCCTTTAGGGAATGGAATGAAAGAGACAAGAGGGTTATCTTTATCCTTTCCCAACACTTTAGCAATAGCATGATCGGCCATATCCAAGACTTGGATTCAAGCATGAAGGTATGGGAGACACTTGAAAGGCTTTATTCAACAAGCACCAAAGCAAGGAAGATCCAACTCAAGAATGAGCTCAACAACCTTAGGAAGAGCTCAGGGAGTAGCATAAATGACTACATACTTAAGGTCAAGGAGTTATCAGATGCATTGGGATCCATTGGAAGCCACGTAGACGATGACGATCTTGTGGCTTATACTCTCAATGGTTTGAGAGATGATGAGAAGTGGAAACCCTTTACCACTTCAGTATATGTAAGGGATAATCTTCCCGATTTTGAGCAATTGGTTGCTCTCATGGTCACCGAAGAAATGAACATAGGTGGAAGTTCAACTAAAAGCAAGGATGCACAAGTTTTCTATGCAGGTAATCAAAGGGGCAAAGGAAGACGAGGACAAGGAAGGGGCAAAGGAAGGTTTGGAGGAAGGCAAGACCACTCAAGCAATCAAGGACATGACCAAGGCACCTCATCACAAAGAGGGAGAGGAAGAACAAGAGGAAGAGGAGGACGACATCAACAAAACAGGAATCAAGATGGTGAAGGATGTTACATATGTGGCAAGTTTGGCCACTATGCTAGAGATTGCTACCAAGGAGGAAACCAAAGGAGCTATAATCAAGGTTCTTCATACAAAGGCCAAGGTAATTATGCTTCTACAAGTTCAGAAAATGACAATCTCTTGATGATGCACATGAATGGGAATTCAAGCAAAGTAGATAACACTTGGTATATTGATAGTGGATGTAGCAACCATATGAGTTGCAATGCTTCTTGGTTTACTAATCTACATGTTCCCAAAGGTAAAGGACATGTAGAAACAGGTGATGATACAGCCCATGAGATCTCCCATGTTGGAGATGTAGCTTTGGATGACAAGGAGGAAGGAAGATGTCTCAAGGATGTCTTGCATGTACCTACTATCACAAAGAACTTGGTGTCCATTGGGCAAATGGTTGAAAGAGGCTATCAAGTAAAGTTCAACAAAGGTGGATGCTTTGTGGAGAACCCTAAGCAAGGTTACAAGGTCATAGCAAGAGGAAAGAAGCAAGGGAGACTCTTCACTTTGGGGGTAAATTCTCATTCCACTCAACATGTCTACTTCACATATGGAAACAAGAGGATTTCGGAGTTGGACTTGTGGCACAAGAGGATAGGTCACATCAACATACAAAGAATGAAGGAAATGCAATTCAAGAGGCTGGTTGAAGGTCTTCCCAACTTCCAAGGACAAGGTATGAAGCATTTATGTGAATCTTGTCAACTAGGGAAGCAAGCGAGACTTCCATTCAAGAAGAGTGGCTACATAAGCCAACATCCATTGGAGTTGATACATACAGATGTGTGGGGGCCAACCAAAGAGCAATCCATTGGAGGTAACAAGTACTTTGTCACTTTTATAGATGATTGCACAAGGATGGTTTGGGTTTATTTCATAAAAAACAAATCAGATGTGTTTACATGTTTCAAAGCATTCAAGGCAATGGTAGAGAAGGAAACAGGTACATATATCAAGAAGCTAAGGTCCGATGGAGGGGGAGAATATTTCTCCAATGAGTTTTCTGATTTTTTAATGGATCAAGGCATCAAGAGGCAAGTAACATGCAGGTACACCCCCCAACAAAATGGAGTAGCAGAGAGAAAAAATAGATACATTGCCGAGATCGTTAGAGCAATGCTTAATGAGATGAATGTACCTAACATGTTTTGGAGTGATGCAGCAAATACTGCCGTGTATCTTATGAATAGGGCTCCTACCTCAGGGATCCATGGCTTGACACCATATCAAGCCTATTATGGTAAGAAACCTGATCTTTCCCACTTGAAGATATTTGGATGTACTTGTTATGTACATGTGCCAAGTGAATTGAGGCACAAGCTACAACCAAAGGCAGAAAAGTGTGTGTTTCTAGGATATTCAAATGATCATAAAGGTTACAGGTGCTTCAACCCAAACACAAAGGACTTGAGGATATCAAGGGATGTAGCATTTGATGAGCTACTCCCTTGGTATAAGAAGTATGATTGTATGCAGGACTATGAAGAAGAAAAGCATGGACATGATGAAGAACAAATTGACCTAGAGCTAAGCGGCCCAAGGTGTTCCATCAATGAAGATAGTTCAAGCATGAACTCACCATGGAGGGGGAGATCTTCATCAAGCTATGAAGCACAATCAATCAACAAAGGCAAAGCAACATTGGTGGAGTTGGATGAAGAAGGTAATGAAGTTGAAGATGATGAAGGACACATGATGGAGAAAGAAGCCATGTCAAAGAAAGAGATCAAGTTCCCAAGGCAAAGGAGGTTTATTCCTCCAAAAGGTGAAGAAAGGAAGTCTTCTAGAGTTAAGTATCCAACTCAAAGGTTTACTTATGATTCATACATGGCAACTCATTATGCATATATGAACAAAGTAGTAGAAGATCACGAGCCCGATTGCCATGAAGATGCAAGCAGGTACACCGAATGGAAAGAGGCAATGCAAGAAGAGATCGACGCACTTGAGGAGAATCAAACATGGACTCTAGTGCCCAAGAAGGATAACATGAAGGTAATAGGTAATAAGTGGGTGTATAAAGTAAAGAGGAATTCAGATGGATCTATTTCTAGGTTCAAAGCAAGATTGGTGGCCAAGGGTTTTGCACAAACATATGGAGTGGACTTTGAAGAGACATTCAGCCCCGTGGCAAAGATGAGCACCATTAGGACACTCATTGCAATGGCTGCTAGCAAAGGATGGAAGCTTTTCTAATTGGATATCAAGAATGCCTTTCTCAATGGAGACTTGGAAGAAGAGGTATACATGGAGCAACCACTAGGTTTTGTTCATAAAGAGTTTCCACATCATGTTTGTAGGTTGAAGAAGGCACTTTATGGCCTAAAGCAAGCTCCAAGGGCTTGGAACCAAAGATTGGTGGACTATTTGATCAAATGTGGTTACAATCAATGCAAGGCGGATCCATCTCTCTTCATCAAACAAAAAGGAGAACTTGTAGTCTACATGTGCGTGTATGTAGATGATCTTATCATTACAGGTAATGATACAAAGGGCATTGAGGAGATCAAGGCAAAGCTTGGAAATGAGTTTAGGATCTCTGATCTTGGAGATCTTAGGTATTTTCTTGGCATTGAAGTTGTATACAAAGAAGAAGGTATTATGCGCATACAAAGGAAGTATATTCTAGACCTACTTGAGAGGTTTGGGATGCTACATTGCAAGCCTATTTAAAATCCCATGGAAGTTAATGTAAAGCTAAGCTCCATTGATGGAGAGCCATTAGAGGATGTAACTTTGTATCGATCTATTGTAGGATCTTTCAATTATGCCACAATAACTAGGCCCGACATAGCATATGGAGTTGGAGTGTTATCACAATTTATGCATAGTCCAAGGACTACACACTTGCCAGCTGCAAGAAGAATGTTACGATATCTCAAGGCCACTATAAATGAAGGATTGTTCTATTCATTTGATGATGATATGCAGGTCAAAGCTTATTCTGATGCCGATTGGGCCGGTTCGAAGGAGGATAGAAGAAGTACAAGTGGTTACCTAGTCATGCTAGGTAGCAAGATCATCTCATGGATTTCAAAGAAGCAACCCACGGTGGCATTATCTTCCACCGAGGCTGAGTATAGAGCTTTGGCTCAAGTCACATGTGAGCTAATGTGGATTAAGAAGTTATTTATGGAGCTTAATTTGCAGGTTGACACATATCCAATTTTTTGTGACAATATGAGTAGCATTCATCTAGCATCGAATCCTGTCTATCATGCTAGAACCAAGCATATTGAAGTGCACTATCACTTCATAAGGGAAAAGGTGATATCGAAGGAAGTTTCAGTACATCATATTGGTACCAAGGACCAAGTTGCCGACATGTTTACAAAGGCTTTGGATGGGATGAAGATTTCAAAATTCAAGCAATGCATCAACATGAAGGAGCTTGGATGAGGACGAAGAATTGAAGCTTGAGGGGGAGTGTTAAAAGTCAAGATTCAAGCTACAAATTCGTGGGGAATCTTTTATGGACATGTGGAGCAATCAAAGGAAGCCAAAAGCCACGAGATTCCATCAAGAAAAGTCACTCAACCACTCCCCAAGTCATCTCAACTAATTCCTCCAAGTTAGGAGGCTGATTTGGAAAGGTAGTTCCTAAATTTTAGGGGCACACTTCTCACTATAAAAGGATCATGTATCCCGACTTCTTTTGGGCCATCTTCTTGGAGTTTTAGCTCATGTAAAGTGAGCACTAAGTGCTGGAGTTGTGATAAGCAAGCCCCTTGCTTAAGCTAGCCCCTTGCTTGCTTGTTTGTTTTCTTTTAGTAGGCATATCTATGTGTGTGCGCAGGCAGTGTTGCAACTCTCTACCCCTGAGTTGTTAGCATTGGTTCTCCCTCATATTGTATCCATTTGATGTAATTCTTGTCTCATTGGATAGCTATTAGAGTCTATTTTATGCTCACAAATTCTCTGGATCATTCTCTGAGTAATCTAGGAGCAACATTCATTTTAGTGAAGTTGTGTGATTGATATCTCTCTTAGTGTGTAGGCTCTGTTTGAAATATTTTTCTCACTGTTGTAAGGGCTGCTTCTCCTTCTCTATGTATCAATTTGCTATGATTTTGGTGTCATTGGGTAGCTATTAGAGTCCTCTAAAGTTGACCAAAGTTTGATATTCTTTCTCTGTATAATCTGTGAGAAAAGCTTGCTGGAGTGAAGTGAGGTATCTGCTTGATTGGCAGTTGTGAGCATTCAACTAGCTCATGTTGTAGACATTGTTTCTCCTTGTGTAGGCATCCATTTGAAGTGAAATTTGGTTTGTTGGAAAGCTCTTGGTGTCTACTACAGGTCTACAAAAGGTCACTGGAGTTCTCTGCATATGCTCTGAGTAAGAGCATTTTTGGTGTGCAGAGGTCAAAGAAGGATACCTGTGGAGGTCATTCACGCTTCGTCGTTGCTTAGGGGTTGAGATACTTCCCCCATCACGCTCGACCCTAACCCTACAGGAAATACTATCACATGCGCCAACAACTCCCCTTATCTTGTCATGGGAGTTGGTAAGATCATTCTAACTACTTCTGATGGTAGATCTTTTACTTTGTTGTATGCTTTATTTGTGTCAGGGATCAAGAAGAATCTATTATCAAATTCAGCTTTAGCCAAGATTGGCTTTGTTGTGAAATTTTTTGATGACAGATGCATATTCATGATCTGTCAAATGGCGATGTGATTATTGCTTCTGGCATTTTATGTCCTGGGTTGTATAAGCTCATAGACTATGAAAAATCTATGAATGATTTGGCATGTGCTATACATGATTCTCAGGCTACTTCAGATGCAAAGCTTTGGCATGCACGCTTTGGTCATCTGAATTTTGCTAGTTTGCTATGCCGACAGAGATTTGAAATGGTGTCCTCTTTGCCCAAACTTGAGGCAGCAAAGATGTATGTGAAGGCTGTATTTTGGGCAAAATGCAGCATTCCTCATTCCCAAAAGATGGTTCAGTTCGAGCTACTCAGAAATTGTAGCTTGTTCACAGTGATGTCTGTGGTCCTATGCAAACACCCACTTTTGGGAACAATATTTACTTCGTGACTTTCACTAATGATTTTTCCAAGCACGGATGGGTATATCCACTCAAGCAAAGTCCAAAGTGTTTATGTGCTTCAAAAAAATTTTGGTATCGGTTGAAAATATGTCAGCATGTAAAATGGGCACCCTCCATTCTGATAGAGGGGGAATATATGTCTTCTGACTTTAATGCATTTTTGGCTAAACATGGGATAAAACATTAGTGTACGGTGATGTATACACCTCAATGGAATGGAGTTGCTAAACGAAAGAACATGTCACTCATGGAGATGGCAATGTGTATGGTCAAAAGTGATGCTTTACCACAAAGTTTTTGGCTTGAAAAGCCATCTATTGCTCACCTACGTGTTTTTGGTTATCTAGCATATGCATTAGTGTCTGAACAACATCGTAGGAAATTGGATGATAAAGCAATAAAATGTAATTTTGTTGGGTACAATTCTGAAAGCAAAGGCTAAAGTCTATATCATCCACATACTAAATGCATTTTGGTTAGTCGTGATGTTGTTTTTGTGGAAGGTGCTATTCAACCTTTACTTTCATGTATGAAGGAGACATTTGTTAGCTCGAAAGACATGTATGATACTTTGCTTCCTCTTTTTACAAGTGGATAGTCTAGTGTTAGTCCTAATGAGGCAATTTGTCAGCCTTTATAGGTTTTATGTGATGATGTAGATCATTCTATTTCTGATGCAGATTTACATGATGCACTTGTTGATGAGAGAGCTTATATTGAGGAGGCAAAGACTATGCCAAAATGGCTGGTGCAAACTTTGCATGACAACAAGTTAGATGCACCTCTATCATAACATACTAGTTCAGGCTCTCATGGTGCCTCTTTTGCATCAGATTTCTATGCTATGGCTGCCTCTAGTCTCTCTGATGAGACTAAACCTATTTCATTTGATAAAGCACATAATTTTGAACATTGGATGGCTGCAATGCAATCTGAATATGATGCTATCATGAAAAATGGTACCTGGCCTTTATGTGACTTGCCTCCTAGAAAGAAGATCATTGGCACTAAGTGGGTATACAAGCTGAAGCATAAATGTGATGGAACAGTTGGAAGGTATAAGGCTAGGCTTGTTGCAAAGGGTTATGCACAAAAAAGAGGCATTGATTTTTATGAAACCTTTCCTCCTACATGCTGAATGACTATAGTTCATAGCATCTGTGCACTTGCAACTCATCATGGTTGGAATGTACATCATTTGGAAATTAAAATTGCATTTCTGAATGGTGACTTGCATGAAGAAGTCTATGTTTTTCAGCCATGTGGCTTTGTGCAGAAAGGGCATGAGAACCAAGTGTGCAAGTTAAAGAAGGCATTATATGGTTTAAAGCAAGAATCACGTGCTTGGTATGAAAAGATACATGCCTATCTGATTGCACATGGTTTTGAGAGCAGTCCAACTTAAAGCACCTTATATCTTTAGCATGCTAATGATGTGCTTCTGATCATTGTTGTGTATGTTGTTGACATGCTGCTCATTGGTCCTCATGACAAGCATATTGCTGATTTTAAGGCTCATTTGCGTGCCTCATTTGAGATGTCTGATTTGGGTCATTTGCATCATTATTTGGGCATTCAGTATATGCAAGTTGATGGTGGAATGGCTTTGCGTCAAACAAAATATATTGACACATTATTGTAGCATTTTGGCCTTGAAGAATGTAAACCTATTGCCACTCCTATGGAGATAGGTTTACAATTGAGTCTTCATGATGGTGGAGATGCATTTGATGATGTTATCTATCAGCATGTTGTTGGATGCTTGATTTACTTATGCATTACTTGGCCAAATATTCAGTTTGTTGTCTCACAGATGACTCAGGTTTATGCATTGCCCAAGTGTCAAGCATTGGCAGGTAGTTAAGCATATCTTTCACTACTTGAGTGGTACCCGAATACTCGGATTGTTTTATCCCAAGGGGGGATCACTACTATCATACTTACATGTTTTTTTTGACTCTAATTGGGCTTGTTGCTATGATACTTGTGTGTCCACTAGTGGCTTTTGCTTCATGCTTCGTAGCTCATGTATATCTTGGTTGAGCAAGAAGCAACCTACTGTGACCACTTCGAGCTATGAGGCTGAGTATAGGGAAGTTACTATTAAGTGTGTCTGGCACAGATGCCTTATGGTTGATTTGGGTGTTGGTTAGTCTTCTGGCTCCACTATCTTCACTAACAATTAGAGCGCATTGGAAGTTGCGAGGAAGCTTGTGTTCCATGCTCGCACTAAGCACATTGAGATGCATTATCATTATGTCAGGGAGAGGTTCTCTATTGGAGCATATGTGCCCAAGGAGGAGAACATTGTAGACCTTTTCACGAAGGCTCTGCCTAGGGGGAAGTTTGAAGCTTTGTGCAAAGCTTTCGGCTTACTTCCTTTTGTGGAGTTCTTCCACATACCTTGTCACTTCCTTATACATGAGTGCCAGCTCCTTGTTCACTGCATCACTCCCAAGGGGGATTTGTTGATATATTTAGATAGTGATGTGTGCGAACACTCTAGGACTATTGGGGTACTTTTTTCCCTCTTTAGGAGGTTTTTTTTTCTCGGCTTGTATATATGCCTATTGCCCTAATGGGTTACTTATGTTTGTACATTCTAGTGGTAATACATTCAGAATTGTATGTTGTACACCAACCTTCTTCTTCCTTGTGTTGTACACGTGCTTTCGTAGACATCTAACTCCAATAGAGAATTTGGGGAAACATCTGCTTGTAATTGATGAATGGCAAGTATGTGATGTGTGCAAGGTATATTAGCATTATTAGTAGGAGATTCATCATCATATATCTCTTGATAGTAAAAATCATCATAATTCCTATCGGAGGACATATGTGAAGTCATTGCATGGGTAGGAGGTGGTGGAGTACCCTCTGATTGATCATAATTTGATTATAATATAACAATTAAAAAACATATATCTATCATGAATGTATCTATCAAATTCTAGGATTATAAGTTTGATATACTTCCAATAGGTAGTCCTTGCATGACTAGGAGTCGGTGGTGGAGTTCCCTCTAATTTATGAGAATCTGATTGTGTGGCAAATAAAGGTTCTAGATATTAATAATATGATTATTTACATATATACACACTCACATGTACACATGTACACATACATATTCATATATACACAAATACACATTTTGATATATAATACACATACAAAACTATAAATCTATGACGTGTGTATGTATGTATGTATGTATATATGTATATGTGGGTGTATGTGTGTGTATGTGTGTGTGCATGCATTTATTATGTATGTGTGTATCATTAAGTGTGGGTATGTGTATGTGTGTGTATATGTATGCATGTTTATAAATGTGTATATATTTATTATGTATGTGTCTATATGCATGTAGTATGTGTAAGTGTATCTATGTATATGTAAGTGTACGTATGTGTGTATATATGTGTATGTGTATGTCTGTGTGTTATGTATGTGTGTGTATGCATGTGTCTAGGAGTATGTGTATTTTTGCAAATGTGTGTATGTATATATGTGTATTTGTGCATGTATTTAGTATGTATGTTTGTGTATGTATATGTTATACTTTATGGAATAATGGAATGTTATATGAATTTAAATTTCTTGAGGTTTTTAATGTCATTTGTGTTTTGATTCAGAATGAAGACTCATGAGGGTGTGAACATGCATAGCTAACGAATTTAATGAAAATGACTTTGTATGGTTACAAATAATTAAAAGACATTTGAAAAATAACATCCTACGGTTAAACTTGCCCATGTTATTATGGACCTTTTTGTATTATTCAAAAAACTAATTAGGATGCTTTTAGACTAGACATAACTTCTCATTGGAATATACATAATTCTTTTCATATTCGTTTATTGAAATCCTTTAAAGGAACTTTACCACTTGTTGGAGTTAGACTTCTGTGGAAGCACGCAAACAACACAAGGAAGAAAAAGAAGCTTGGAGCACAACACACAATACTAAATTTGTTACCACTAGAATGTACAAAGATAAGTAGCCCATTAGGGCAATAATCATATATTCAAGCCGGGGGAAAAAAACCTCCTAAAGAGGGAAAAAAGTGCCCCGGTGGTCCTAGAGTGTTCACACATATCACTACCTAAATATATCAACGAATCCCCCCTGGGAGTGATGTGGTGAACAAGTAGCTCAGACTCACGTATAACGAAGTGCCAAGCTATGTGGAAATCACTCCACAAAAGGAATTAAGCCCAAAGCTTTGCGAAAAGTTTTAAATTTCTCCCTAGGCAGAGCCTGTGTGAAAAGGTCTGCAATGTTCTCCTGCATGGGCACATATGCCAAGCTGATCTCCCCATCAAAGAACCTATCCTTGACATAATGATAATGCACCTCAATGTGCTTCGTGGCAAAACTACAAACATTAGTAAATGCCCATTCTTCATTCTGCACAAGATTAGCAGACTCTGTTTTTGGTGTAGAGACCTCTCCAACAACCATTCTAGCCTCTTTTTTCTTTGCCTCTTTTGTAGCCAGTTTTGGACAGTTCTTTATGACATGATCATTTCCTTTAGAGTACTTACAAAAGAATTTATGCTTTTTTGATTTCTTCTCATCTTTGTCTTCCTTCTTTGAGTGTTTGGTACTATCCAACTTATCCTCAACAACCAACATACAGAATACATCATTGCTTTTAGCCATTTCTACATACGAAAATACCCTAATGCAAAAAAATGATTGCATCTGAAAAGTTGGACATAATTACCCTTACAAGTTCTGATAAGCTTGTAGGAGACTTCAAGATGCTTATACTGGCGAACCAAAACCTGTATATATCTTTGGCACAAAAAGATGAAATAGCCTACACAAGCGCTCTAATAGTGCATTCAGAGGCCAAAACGATCTTAGATCATGATTTTAGCACCACAAGGGGAAGCTTTTTTGATCTCCTAATCATCCTGAGTATGCTCACCAAATTTTGTGCAATTCAGAGACTATGATCAGAGGAGTGGCGATGACACCCTAGATGAAGCGGCGACCTGCTCTGATACCAATTGTTGGAGTTAGATGTAATAAAGTAAGTCTATGATCTAAGGGTCTAGCTGGTTCAGACGGATCTGAAATCAGACACCGTAGGGTCATCCATGTGTATGACCAAAGATCTTGAGTTTAGCTTACTAGGAGGTCTTGTGCTCTTATGAACAAGTGATCCACTTAGCTTAGTGGTTAAGTCTCAAGGATGTGAAGGAGGAGGTCTTGGGTTCAACCCCCATGGGGAACATGGGGATACTATTTTACCCAAAGAGATCTAGAGCCTTCAAGAAGCATCCACTTGAGTTAACTCGAGTTGACTGGGACACTTGGTGCACATGCAATTACATGGCCAACACATGGCTGGCTAGTATCCACCTGCCCAAGAAGGCAGTCCCCTAGAGAGAGCTATATATAAAGGCGGGAGGAGATTCATCTCTCTAGCACATGGTGGTCGTAATTGTTAGTTTCTTGCATTGATATCAGAGCTCTAGGCAAGCTTCCATGGTGACCTTGATGGTTCATATCATCCTCAAGCAAGCTTATATGGAAATTGAGGAGCTTGTTCATGGATGAAATTCGTTTTCTTTCATAGATCATTTGAGTTTCACAAATTTCTGTGGTAGTTTATGCGAGCAATTTAAATCTTCCTTATCGCATATGTTTCTTCGTGGCTCTCGATTATTTTTCGAAGCAAAATGTTTACATTTGCTGCGTTATCATGTGCGGCGAGCTCCAGGGATCGACCACAGATGACTGTCAATGATGACGTCTATGATAACCGCTCACACAGAGCGCTGAACGCTTACTTTTACTCATTTTTCTTATAGTATGAAAAGTATGTATGAATACTATGTGAGTACAACAACGGCGGGCATAGGCATTTCGCGAGTTCATAGCGTCTGTGAGATTTGAACTTTCATCGTATAGCGAATTCAGAATGTCCCCAGCCGTTGTGCTACGCTTTCTTGTTAACTTAAACTATTTACAAGCAATACCTATGCAATCCAGAAATCGAAACAAGAAGAATATGCAGACGGTGGCGTTCAGAGCTCGAGCTTGACACATGATCACGGAGAAACTTCACTCTGTCCACCATAGCATGGAGTGCGTGTATTCTTTCGCTGCAAAAAAGAAGATAGATAATAGCCTCATGCGATGGAATCCATGACTGTAGGGCTGCAGAAGCTGATAGAGCGCAAAAGCAAAGGCAACTACAGACAGTTGCTCTCGGGATCCGAACCCGTGCCATCGATTATATTAGAAATCATGTCTATCCACGAGGCCAAGTGATGCTGATAGAGTAAATCAACAGCCATTACTCAACATGATGTAAGGGATTCGAGCTCTCGACTTCTGTAATCGTAGGCACTGATTTATCCACTCTGCCAAATTGCGGATCGCAAAACAACAATTCTCATGATCAAGCTGACCTGCTACTGATCGGACTTGATCTCTCAACCTCTCGAAATAAAGAGTTGTGCCTCAATCACTAGGGCAATGGGTTGTTCAACACCATTCAAAGCCAAAGTGAAGCAACATCGGATCAGAGCAAGGAAGGTTGTGTGTTCGATTTACATTTCTTTTTCGATCGACAAAAGAAAGCTCTATTCAAGGATTTGGAGAAATGTGAGCATGGCTATGAAGGTTGGCTCTTCGCGAGAATCAGAGGATGGATGAAGCTATGATCAAAGCTAAGTATTTTCCAGTTTCTACTTGGCCTTAATGCTTGATTTATCTTGTTTTCATTAGTCTATACTTAATCTTAGATGCACATTGAAATAGCCAAGATTTCAATCGATTAAGTCTAGATTATGATAATGAAACAATTCACTTCTCATTCCAAGCATTAGTTTGCATTAAGGAAAGACTTGATTGAAAAAAGGATCCTTGTGCATCAAAGAATGTATTTTGGTAGTTTAATTCCAAATTTCCTTTCCATTGAGTAAGCTTTTTATTGCACCACAAGGATATGTTTTTATATCATAGTGCATTAGGACAAAGGAAAGGATATACATGCATCAAGATTGCATGATATACATTCTTAGTATAAGGAAAAGTCATGCATGAAGCTCATGCATGATTGTTGCATTATTTTTTGGGCATTCAAAGAACATGCACGCATACACATGTGAGCATATGCATTTGCATGTAGGCACATACATTTGCATGTAGGCACATACATTTGCATGTAGGCACATGCATTTGCATGATAGAACGGGATGTTGTTTGAAAGTAGATATGATAATGTACTCTCTTAGTATTTAGCTTACTTTATAAAGCTCGCGGCTTGACATTAGGGAAGACAGAGGACTAAACAGCGAGTCGTAACAAACGAGAACTATGTCGTAAAAAGAGAACACTTACGTCAAAAATTACATGTTTTCACCTCATTTTTGGAATTCCTTTACACCAGTATACATATATTACAAAAATGAGGTGAAAACAAGTAATTTTTGACGTTTTTTGTCATTTTCTCAAAAAAAAATGAGCTCAAAATGTAGTCAAAATTTCACTATATTAGGCATTGATGTGTCCCAAAATGTATATGATAAGACATTGACATGTCCAAAATCTATATGATAAGACATTGACATGTCTAAAATATATATAAGAATGTAGAAATCAATAGTTTTTACACAAAAATAACATTTTAGACATATCTTTAATGGGTGGATATCTGATTGTTATTCAAAATTGCTACAAAACATGGTTTCATTAACCAAACTACTTTGAGGCATTTACATAAGCACTAAAAATGTCTGAGAGCTTCAATGCAACTCACAACTTTGTCGATCTATGTCTACACCCTCATCATCTGATGCACTTGATTCAGTCTCATACTGCTGAGAGCTCTCTTCTTCTTCTTCTATATCCACAAGAGCTCTATCTTCATCCACGTACATACCAAATTCTGCAGGATCATGCACAACTCTTCTTGTTTTCCTATGATTTCCTGTACCACATACATCTGGAAGCTTTTGTTTTATCATGTTGATGGTTGCTTTCCTCAAGTGACCAGTTTTTGTCAAGGAAAAATCATAAACAAGAATATCTACATCATCCATTTTAAGAGTGGATGTGCTTCGAATATTCTTTTTCCTTTTTGAACTGTTCGTTTAGTATCACACACCATTTCTAAGTTATATTTACCTGTGAATGCATTACTACTTTTAGTGTAATACCAATGCACCACCAAAGCCTCTATTCTTCTCTGATCAATATCTTTAGTTATCTCTAAAACCTTTGCAATCCAAAATGGTCTGGTAGCCTCATCACCATCAGCAAGTACTGCAATAAGCGTTCCAACATTTATCTCTATTAAATTTCCTTGCCATCTTGCTTCTGCCTGTTTTGTCATCCTTGGGCCTACATAAATATTTCTTTCTGGTGGATGTATAAAACTTTGAAGTGCATCTGCATTACATGCTTGGGCCACATTCACGGATCTTTGTGTACAAAAATCCCATGTGAATGGAACATCAACTGGCCAGTGACCTGCAATTGTATACTGTATAATCTCTTCTTGATGATTGAAAAAGTCCTCCCACCAAGATACATCTTGATCTCCAGCATATTTTTTTGCACGCTCAATATGTCTCTTCTTTTCAATGAGTGCATGCATCCAGCTTTTACTTTGATCAACCACACTTCCACATCTTTCTGTATTGTTTTTATCTTCATATGGTGATTGTTCTGCACCATACACTGTTACAGTAGACAAATTAGGCACCTGCAATAAGAAACTGCATCCCTCTTTAGGCTCCCACCCAAGAGAAGATGAATACTGCTTTGCAAATAAAAGGGTTATTTCATCAACCCTCCTCATCAAGAATACATGGTTGAAACTAATATTGTGCAATGGAGCCAAAACCTTAGCACTGTTATCAAGGCCCATTGAGCAAAAGTGCTTAAAGTCATAAATCTGTGTGAGGTGTTGAACTTCTGGTTTTGGAGTATATGCTTCTGAAATCAGCTCAGATAAAATCGGAAGAGTAAAAGCATTGTTACGTGCCAACTTCTTAGAGAAAGTACTGAACATTTGATCAATGTGATCATGAGTGTGGCCAACCAGAAGAAAATTTACCTTAACCTTCTGAAATACCTGTTTTTCAACAAGCATGCTTAAATATCCAAAGACTGTAGAATTTTTATTCTCTCTTGGAGTATTATCTAGTTGCAAATATAGAGTTGGTGGCAAAAGACCCTTCCATGATTGCAAAACACGATGAATGACAGTAACTGTAAGGTTTGGATCATTATGCACATTCGGATATGTGAAGAAAACCTTGGACATTACAGTTCCATTGTATACCAAAGCGCCAACCAAATGCATTTGCACAAGGACTTCATCTCCAATGTCCTTAAGGATGCGATAAAAATGTGGCAAACAAGTTTTTTTCTGATCCATACCATCGATCAACAAACACATATAACGCTCCGGATTTCTGAGTGCCTTACTTCGATGATGAATTGCTTTCTTTCTCTCTAATGCTTGACTCTCACGATGGTTGTTAAGAAGGTTTTTAAAATTATGCTTTTCCTGTGGTGTTGTAGCCCCTTTTGCCATGTTTTTCAAAGTGGCGCAAACTGAACATTCACCCATTCTAACTTTACGAGGAATAGAAACATTGTTAAACTCTTCCTTCCATAATCGAGTAAAGTGACGATACAACACATACTTCTCATTTCTATTTTCCATGTCTTCTCTATATATTTGAAATACCTCTCGACGAGTAAAGTTATCTGACAAGTGCAACCTTCCAGTTGTAGGCATAACTTCACAATGCAAGCTAAAATAGTTCATCATCCAATTCATTGCATGACGTCCAACAGATCCTTTGGTCCCAACATGGAACGTATCCAAAATGAGATCCCCATTCAAAAACCCTTGTTGAACCCTATGTATTCTAAAATTTCCTACACCCATTGCAATTTTAAATGCAGCCCTACAGCATGGCATCCCTTGAGTAAAGAAATATTCAAAACCAACACGCGTTACTGACATGTTATCCTCAATCATTTGCATGCAAGAAACAAGGTATATATCTTGCCTTTCACTATCTAAATGGAGGAATTTTTCTCTTATGTGCTTTAGTTTCTTCATCCCTAAATTATACAAGCATTTCAAACCACAACAATGCTTCACAATATCCAATGCAATCTGTCTATCTGAAGTAAGAAATTTAAATCTTTTTCGGCTTACTTCACGAGACCTTCTTTTAAATCGTAGATTGAGCTTGCTTTGCTTTTTCGTTGCTCCACATGCACTTGAGTCAGAAGGGAGATCAATGGTTGGATCAGATGGGAGATCAAGAGGTGCATTTGGTTGAGCAGCATTGCACTGTGAATTGGATAACTTAAATGACTCAACAGAAAAAATGGAATCATCAGCACGTTCTAAATCATAGGGATCATCACTTCTCTGGAAAGGTTCAACTGAGAACAATGAATCAATATGAGCAGAGGAAGCTGATGCCCAAGCATCCACTGAAAAGATTGAGCTCATCTTCACTGAGTTCACAGAAGACTGAAGATGAATGACCTTTTTAAATAAGTAGAAATCCGAGATCAAGTGAAGATATCACATCAAATGTCACATCAAGAAGATATGAAATCAAAAGCTTATTAAAGTACATTAAATAACATAAAACATCAAATTACATCAAATCACTTAATTACTCAAATATACACTAATCAGGGAACCAAAGATTTGATTCACTTTTGATTCAAATGAGAAACACAGTTGATTTCTAACTACATATGAGTCATTCAGTCTAAGCATTGTGAATGAATCAAAATATATCCAAGTTGAGTTCCAACAGGAATATATAATAAAATTGTTTGGAGAAATTTTACAAGAAGAAATTTTACAACTGGAATATATCCAAGTTGAGTTCCAACTGGAATATGCTATGCCATTGAACACTATACAAGAAGAAATTTTACATTTGGTTAAGATTTCAAGGATTATGTTTTATTGTGGTGTAGGCTAGATATCAAAGAGGTAGATGAAAGTATATTGAAAAAGAATTATGTGTAAAAGAGGCACACAGAAAGCATATTCATACATTGATTTTCCATTTCAACAATGTGTTACAAGATAAATGTGAATATGAACTAAAGTGTGGAGGATAACACTATAAAGATGTCATTAATCTCACAACTTAGACCTAATTTTCTCCCAAGCAACAGACTCTAAGAAAAAACTTCTGCATGTGATTAGAAATCCTCATGTACATACCATACTGTTGCCATTGAAGTTTAATTTCCATGCAAATGTATATAAATAGTTGCAAGGTTCTGTACTAGAATGTTTATTCATAGTGATTTTCCATTTCAACAGTGAGTTACAAGATAAATGTGAATATGAACTAACGTGAGGAGGGTAATACAATAAAGATGTCATTAGTCTCCCACATTTAACACAACTTTGACTTGATTTTCTCCCAATAAAGAGATTCTTAGAAACAAATCTCTACATGAGTTTAGACATCCTCATGGACATACCATACTCTTGCCATTGAAATGTAATTTCTATGCAAATGTATATAAATAGTTGCAAGGGTCTATGAATATTTCATTAAAGTGGCTCTGAAACAACCTATTTGTGTGGGTGCTATTCCCTGGTTAGATAAGTTGACAGATTTAGTTAGCAAGTGGACTCATTCAGTTAGATCCAGTTAGTTTCTGGTTCAAGTTACCAAATTGCCCATAAATACCAGAGGAGGAGATCATTCACATTTTCAAAATCCACGAGCAAGAGAGAGCAGCAGAGCACAGACAGCCATGGAGCACAGAGGTCAGCATACCAGCAAGCCAAGTCTGATGGAGAAGAAGAATGTTGGCAAAAGCACCAAGAGGTAGACAAAATCATAACATAAATAAAGATTCCAAAAAGATTCCCTCTGTATGTCTGTCTAAATATCTGCTTTCTAGGCATTAATTTTTCTTACCTCTAGAAATATGGATCAAAAGCATGTACAGGTCGATGCCTGGCATCGACTTTAAGGTGTAAGTCGATGCCAGGCATCGACTTAGGATTGCAAGTCGATGCCAGGCATCGACTTGCAGGAGCAAGTCGATGCCAGGCATCGACTTGTCGGTGCAAGTCGATGCCAGGCATCGACTTGCAGCCCCAAGTCGATGCCTGGCATCGACTTGCAGGTGCAAGTCGATGCCAGGCATCGACTTGCAGCCCCAAGTCGATGCCTGGCATCGACTTGCAGGTGCAAGTCGATGCCAGGCATCGACTTGTCGGTGCAAGTCGATGCCTGGCATCGACTTGCAGCCCCAAGTCGATGCCAGACATCGACTTGGGCCCAAAAAACGATGCCAAGCATCGACTTGCCGGCATCAACATTCACTGAAAAGTCGATGCCAGGCATCGACTTTTGGGTGCAAAATCGATGCTTGGCATCGGCTTTTGGGCCCAATTCGATGCTTGGCATCGACTTTTGTGCCCAAGTCGATGCCAGGCATCGACTTTGTGTGCAAGTCGATGCCAGGCATCGACTTGAGGGTAAAAGTCGATGCCAGGCATCGACTTGGCCCAAGAGTCGATGCCAGGCATCGACTTGGGCCCAAAAGTGGATGCCAAGCATCGACTCTTGTACCCCCAACTCGATGCCTGGCATCGACTTTCACCCTCAACTTGATGCCTGGCATCGACTTGCACACAAAGTCGATGCCTGGCATCGACATGCACTTAAACATCGATGCCTGACATCGACCTGAAGCTCAAAATCCATGCCTTGCATGGACTTGGGCCTTTGAAACCACAATTACGTTTGATCTGATATTTCCAATTGCTTTCAGGGATGCGGAGTACAAGGATGAAAGGCCCATCAAGAAGCTCAGAGTCACCATGGGCTCTGTTGACCAGCAACGTGACAAAGGCAGTGGTCACCAAGCAAAGCCAAAGAAAATTATTGCACCATTATCCTCTGAGAAGGCCAGCAACCCACTAGGAATATCCTCAGGTGGACAGAGTAGCATAAAAATTCCTGTGGAGGATCCACATATGAAGGAAAGGTCTAGGGAGACCGAGGTCATGAGGACAGATCGTCCACTTTGGGACATGACAAATCTCGAATGGTGCCTTCAGTACGTTGAAGAGAAGAATGCAGTCCTCCTTGTGTTCGCAGGGGCCTATGGCAGAGGAAATATCACGACAACACAAGGTTTTCAGTATGGACTTGTTTACAAATTGGATTATGAAGATGAAGATTCTGACAACCTGCTTTTCTTGGTGGAGACATCGAAAGGATTAAGAAATGTCATATGCAAGATGGATTTCTTGTGCCCAGAGTGCTGTGTTCCAGAAGAGCTAGCTCAGATATGCAGAGACTCAGTGAATTTCATCAAGGACCTGATGCCATGGATACAGGGCAATATCATGCCAACACAGCACAAGAAGACGACCCCTGTAAAGGCAAGGGGTAAGCAGAGTGTGCAGAAAAAGCCCCAAAAGAAAAAGAAGATAATTGTAGAAGAGGACTTTTCTGACTCAAGCTCTAGCTCTGGGGACATAATTGTTGCACCTGGTGGAGAGCTTGCATCTGGTGTGCTTGGCACTGAGCAGAATAAGATGAGGGAGGACATAGCTAGAAGAAAAGTTGTGAAGAAGGGGCAGTTGTTCCACCTACCTATTAATATTATCCACAGGCCACCAGTGGATCCAGTCACAGGGAGGAGGCCCCTTGAGATCAGGGAGCCACATAATTTGCATGTCCAAAATCTTAAGAAGAAAATGAAAATAAATCCTCATGCTACTGTTGTGCCATTCCTTGTCATGGTGGATCCGCATGAGTGCAGCTGTGTGGAGGATTTCAATGAGGGTTTGTTTGAGGAGTACACGTATTATGTGATTGGAGATTCACACTCTGCAGAGGCTCGTAGACAGTTAGTGAAGGAGCACCCTACTACATTTTTCTTTAGGTATGCAGAGTGTAAGATATATGCTGGTCTTACAACTGAGGAAGCCAAGCTTCTTGCTTGGGATCACAACAACGACAATGACTACAGGCAGAAAATGTCCTCCATAGAGAGAATTCGGTTCTTCCACCATGAATACGAAGATTGTCTTGTGAAGGAAGCTGGGAGAATACATCCCAATCTACGAAAGCAATGCCTTATTGAGGTTGGAATTGCATTGGATGAGAATAGAAAGTCAGATGCTTTGAGGAAATATGATCCATGGTTTCAACTGGCATTCAGATCAGGTGAGATCTGGGATCTTCAGGATAGAATCTTCACAATGTGGGAGCACAAGGAGGTCAAGGGCCAGAAGCAACGAAAGTCGAGGCCAGACCCACAAATTGATCTGAGGGGAAAGGGAAGGAAAGTTGACCTTTCAATTGAAGAGGCTCCTGAGGACATGAAGCTGACCCCATGGAGGGCCCTTCAAGGAATCAAGGATGATACATTGATCATATCAACTTTGTCAAGGGTAATCTCGAAGGAGTTAAGCCTCGAGGAGATGGTGACTGAGCTCAATAAGTATGTATGTTATTCTCAGATCCTTTTTCCCTCCTCCCATGCTTCTTGTCTAACCTAGTCGCTTTTATATTTATGTGTCTGTAGTCATAAAGTGTACATGAAGATTCAGGAGGTGATGATGAAGAGGCTGGGTTGCTTTTCTTGGACAGAGGTCCAAGCAGACTATCCAACCACATCATCCTACAAAGCCTTATCAGAATATTTCATCCTGTTTCGTGATTGGGTAGATTCTCTTTTCAGAATATTTCATACTAAACAATTTGATGCATTGCATGGCATCAACATGGGGGCATAAGTCGATGCCTGGCATCGACTTGGGGGCATAAGTCGATGCCTGGCATCGACTTGCAGCATAAGTCGATGCCTGGCATCGACTTGGGGGCATAAGTCGATGCCTGGCATCGACTTGCAGCATAAGTCGATGCCTGGCATCGACTTGGGGGCATAAGTCGATGCCTGGCATCGACTTGCAGCATAAGTCGATGCCTGGCATCGACCTGCAACAAAAGTCGATGCCTGGCATCGACCTCGTGGCAAAAGTCGATGCCAGGCATCTACCCCAACAAGAAATCGATGCCATACATCCGTTCTTTATGTTCTGTTTGCTGTACTGAAGAGCTCTTCTAATTGTTTTTCCAATTTGTTCTGCAGAAACCAAGGAAAAGTAAGTCTACAGAGGTACTAGATGATTGCCCCCCTGCATTCCTTGCTCACATTCAAAGAGCAAGGCATGAGAAATCTAGACTGAAAGCGAAGGAGATGGATTTTGATGATGAACCCGATCTTAAATGTTTCTCCAATCCCCTAGACCCCCTTAGGCCTGTATATTACAATGTGTTCTGTAGTGATGTAAATAATATTTGTTCTGTTGTGCCTAGAAAACATTTCTCCCTTCTCATAGCGGACATACCCTATGGATTTAGGATGTTAGGATCAGTTAATGATGATGAACCCTTCAAACACCCTCAGATTCGGAAGATGGTCATTGATTTTGCAGAGTTGACTATGTCTCCTCTTTGGAGGATAGTAATTTTCCATAGCAGAGACCAGTCTTTCTCTGTTTCAACTGCTCTGAAGGCAAGATGTCATGCTGTGGAGTGCCTCACTTGGTAAGTAATCTTCTTTCTATCTCCATGGCTTTAATGATGCCCTATGTGACTCATAGTTCTTTTTTGCAGGGTGAAGACAAACGTAAATCACACTCCTTTGCATCGGTTTGTGAGTGCCACTGAATGCATTACAGTGGGCTATTATGATGAAGTAAGCAAAAGGAGAGTCAGGGAGCATTGCAATGAGAATGGGATCTCAAATGTGCTCATGTTCCCAGCCGTTACCAAGAAACTTCGTCATGTAGCTGGGGACATGACATTGGTTAACCCTTATCAGAAGCCACAAAAACTCATAATGAGATTGCTTCAGCTATTTTCCAATGATGATGACTGGGTCCTAGACCTTTTTTCGGGCACAGGTAATTTCAATTTTCACAATTTTCATTAGTCATTGTTGATTGAAGCCTCTAAGAGGTTTTCTGCTGTTTCAGGAACGACTCTGGCTTGCTCCTTAAAGATGTTCAGGCACTGCATAGCTGTGGAGAAGGATGATGCTCAAGTGAGCTTCATTAGAATGAGAATCAATGGGCTGAATGAATGCCCAGATGAAGACCAAGAGGTTGGAAGGAAGCACATTGCAGATACGGAGAGATTCCAAGCAGCTTCAAGGGAGCCTGTTCCCCCACTTGCAGATGAACCTGGGGACATGGCTGACCTTGAAGAGCCAATCTTGGAGCAAGAGAGGCAAGATAGGTGTTCTAATGTGCCAGAGGATACCAATACCCTTGAGCCTGAGGAAAGCTATGATCAGCTTCTATTGTAGATTCACATAACTCTTGTAAAACACATGAAATGTAAAAGATCATTTTAATGGAAATATAATTTGGAGTTCTGCTTCCACTTGGTGTTCAGCTTGATTTATCTTGAGCATTTCTCTGATCATGTGTGAATGTTTCTTAGTATAATTTTGTTGAATATTATCTTCTCTTGGGAATGCTTTTGTGAAGTGTATTTCATATTCTGTGAATATGGCCAGACATTCAATGGGGATCTTAACCATACAAAGGGGATGATCTTAATTGCCTTGTTAAAATGCTCTGATTTTTACAACACATGTACTCTAATTTTCGAGTAACTCTTAATTAGCTATCTTCTGTGCTTGTTGAGGTTATAGATGTAATGAAGGAGCTTCGCGAATTCTTACATGTACCTTTTCAACTCTAATCTATTGTCCAAGATCATGATGTGGGATTCTTGGTCATGCTCAACAACTAGTTTTCATGGCAGCAAGAATTTTAGTATATCTATCTTGACTACTTGGGATATGAGATCAAGCTTCTAAAGACAATATTTACAAGCAAGACTCGTGATGCTTTCTAGATATTGTAAAATGCCCACTTTTTTGCTTCATATAATGGTATTTAGGTAAAAAGAAAAAGAGAACATGTCTTTGTTCTCCTTTGTTGTGACTCAGTGTTACTAGTTAGTTGCAAATCCATGCTAGTTCTAGTTTGCAACTCAAGTAATTAGTTGATTCCTTCCCAAGTTGATACTCCGCTATCAAAAACAAATACTTAATGACAATTAAGTATGTTTGATGTCTTACTAGCTATAAGTAGGCACTAGGAGAAAGTTAAGTATTAAATTTTCTTGATGACCAAGAAAACTTAATAACTTGCAAAGGTTTTATGATGTATGATGACTCTAAGTCCCGGATGTACTTAGGGAGTTGTGAAGATAAGCTTATAATGATTACTCTAAGTATAGGTGATATTTAGAAAGTCATACGAATAAGCTTTAGTGGGACTACTGAAGTTTTTTCTTTTCATCCTGATGAGTGATAAACTTCAAAGAGATGAATAAACTTTAGTATCGCTTGAACTTTAGTGCTCAATAGTTGGATGCTAGGTTCCATGACTATATCTCTAGTCAAGATGCAAAGCTTTCAAAAAGCATGGAAACTTTATTAAGTATTTTGTTTAAGCTAATTAAAGCTTAAAAAAGAAACTTGAGTCAAAATAATCTCTAGAAATTAAGCTACTTCCTAAAGATAAACTAATGAAATGAGATAGTCTAATTAACTATTTCATTGGTTAAAAAGAAATATCTTTTGGACGAGCAATAAAGCCTTAAGTCTTGGTCTTGTCCAAAAGTCAAGAATTTCTTGGAAATCAAAAGATTCCAAGATGAATCATTGGCTTAGTATTACTTGAATCCTTGGTAGGAATCTAAAGTTCTTGAAAGAAATATATCTCCCTAGATGTGAGACTAGAATCTTTCAAGTCAGTTTAATAACAAATAGTTTCTAGTAGTTTCCAAACCTTTGGTATGGTTACTTAAGTCCAAATAGTGATATAACCCAAAGGTATATCAAAGATTCTTAGCTTTGGAATCTAAGAGGCATTAGTGTATGCTTGGACTTAGTAGGGGAAAGATCTTTACAAGCCCATGGGTAAGCAAAAAAGATGCTTTTATTAGTTTAAGAGATCTTAATAATAAAGACTAAGTCTTTATTTTAGTCACAAGATCAACCAGACTATATTATTTTCTCTTCAATAATTTAATTTTTATAGCAAGTTCGGATGTTCACTAATAAGTGGGCTTTTGGACGGCATACTAGAATCAAAATGATTGAGTCTTTACGTACACCAGAGGATTCTAGCATTGTTGCTTCTTTGAAGCAACTATCATGTTCTAGCTCAAAAGATATGAACCTTATAGATAGCGAACTTGGTTACGTAGGAGCCATTGTTGGTATCTATAAAATATCATTTCATATGTTCAAACAAGTAAAAAAGTTTTTATTTTATATAACATACTTTATTATTTTTAAGCAGATAATTAATGAATTTTTGTTTTTTTATATTTTGATAGGTTATTTTGAAGGTCGATTGATTTTGAAATGAGTATAAAGTTAGTAATTCCATATTGAGAAGGGAATTATCTGGGTTTTACGTGATTGATTCTTCAAAAATAATGTGATTAACTAGAGAACCATATATTGTTCCAAGGCATATTGAACAAGCATTTTTTTATTAAATCTGTGATGCTCTTCCTTGAAGGAAAGTCATTCATGTTCAACATACAGGTCACTCATTGTTTGAATATTATATTGTTATAGAGATCAAAGAAAGTCATGTTGATGATTCATCATCAGATATTGATATATCCGCATTCTCAGAGAGAAATTAGAATCATTGTACATGAAAATGATAATAATCTACTTGACAAAGATGATAATACTCTACATCCTGATTCTACTCATGATGAATATGAATTAAAGGAAATCAATATTAGTCCATCAATAGATGATTTCATTTATGAGAAAACGGATTTAACAATAGAAGAAATAATAGAAATCAATAAGGATAATAAAGATGAGACTATAATGATGTCTTACCAAAATGATGGCAATAATGAAAACACATGAGTAGATTAAATAGTAGATCCTATGATAGTTGTCGATCTTTAACTTGAATCATTTGAATGGGTATGAGACAATAGATTCTCCTTTATTCAACTAGAATATAGTGAATCCGACCACAAAGATGAAAACATGTTCTTTAAAGTTAGAGCATGAAGCTCATGGGTATGCCTTAAATTTCATATATAGCTTTATTTTTGAGGACAAGATTTCTCTAATGTATGTATGCATATATGTGTGTATATATATATGTGTGTGTATTCATGTGCGTTATATGTATACATGTGTTAGTATGCTCATATGTATGTTTCATGTGTATGTATGTGTGTGGATGTGTGTGATATATGTATGCATGTGTTAGTATGCACACATGTATGTATGCATGTGCATTTGTGTGATATATGCAAGTGTGTTTACATTTCTATTTGCATGCATATGTATACATGCGTGCATGTAGGCATGTATGTGTGATGTGTATGTATCTACGTATGTGTTATATATATATGTATGTGTATATACATGATGTGTATGCATCTTTATATGTATTATGGTACTCATTGATTTGAGTAGCTATATATAGAGGCATAAGGTTGGGAGGAGAGATATCTATCTAGTAAGTGGTGGGAGGACTAGATTCAATGTGTATATATACTTCAATCATACGACAAATGCATACGGGTATGCAAGTACAAAAAATGTACTTTTTTTTTAAGGTTCACGTCAATTTATTATATTCTATGTGTTATTTAGGAGATTCACTTACATACATACATACACACACACACACACACACACACACACACACACACACACATATATATATATATATATATATATATATATATATATATATATATATATATATATATATATATATATATATATATATATATATATATATATATATATATATATATATATATGTGTGTGTGTGTGTGTATATATATCCCTAGAACTGTGTGTGTGTATATATATATATATATATACATACATACATACATATATATATATATATATATATATATATATATATATATATATATATATATATATATATATATATATATATATATATATATATATATATATATATATATATATGTATGTGTGTGTGTGTACATGTGTGTGTGTATTATATATATATATATATATATATATATATATATATATATATATATATATATATATATATATATATATATATATATATATATATATATATATATATATATATATATATATATATATATATATATATATATATATATATACACACGCACAGAGAGAGAGAGAGAGAGAGAGAGAGAGAGAGAGAGAGAGAGAGAGAGAGAGAGAGAGAGAGAGAGAGAGAGAGAGAGAGAGAGAGAGAGAGAGAGAGAGAGAGAGAGAGAGAGAGAGAGAGAGAGAGAGAGAGAGAGAGAGAGAGAGAGAGAGAGAGAGAGAGAGAGAGAGAGAGAGAGAGAGAGAGAGAGAGAGAGAGAGAGAGAGAGAGAGAGAGAGAGAGAGAGAGAGAGAGAGAGAGAGAGGACACTCATAGCCATTGATGCATGTAAAGGTTGGAAATTATGTCAATTAGATGTGAAGAATGCTTTTCTAAATGGATATTCTAGCAGATAGTGCAAATTTTCAACATAATGATTCTAGATGGCATGATTTTGCACAAGAGCGACACAATCTAAAGTTAGGCGTTGCATTAGATGGGGTGAATATATTTTTGATGAAATCTAGTAAATGGTCACCATGATAAGTGGTAGTCATTAACTACAATATCCCACCATACCTTAGCATTAAAAGGAACATTTAATGCTTTCACTTTTAATCTGAGGAAAAAGGCAAGTTAAAGACATGAATATATATCTTGCTCCTCTCATTAATGATCTCTAAGAGTTATGGAGAGATATTAATGTCATTGATGTATCGAAAAAATTAATCAAAGACACATTATGGTTTGTGGAACTGTGGCTTGGACTTTACATAATTTTCCAGGATACGATGTTTGTTCAGGTAATGATGTGTTTTTTTATTTAATACATATACGGTTGTATGTGAGGTAATCTAATTATATTTCTATGGTTTTAATGATTTTGGAATATCTACTAAGGAATATAAGACATCCTTATTGTGGTGATTTGTTGAGATTATTTTATAGTAAGAATATCAATAAAATTGTTTATCTTTGACATCGATGGTTCTTGCATGAAGATCATCAATTAAGATGCGAAAGAGAAGTGATACATTTTAATGTAAAGATTGAAACATGTCAATGTCCAAAACCAATGACACCTATGGATTGGTATCCAAAATGGACAGACGGGCCTCTTATAGATCCATAATCCAAAATCTTCAGTGATGATGAAGATGATGATAATGTGAAGATTAGATGTAAAGGAAACTTGACCTTTGTAGAGAATATGTCGTTAATGGTATTCTTTGAAGTATTGGAGAGAGTTAAAGGTCTATCATCTTCTTGATCCTATGCATATATTCAAGAATATTGGTTATTCATTATGGCAATATATTCTTGGATTAAAATACACAATAGCATCAAGAAATGATTAAAAGGATCAAAACTCAAAACTAAAGTTATGGCCAATTTTTGATATATATCGACAACAAACAACTTATGCACATGCTCCTTGGATAATTACGACAAAAGAGATGCAAACTATCAACAATAGGATTCCATTGACACCTACAAGATATGGAGCATCTTTTTGGAACATGTTTACTATGGATGATAGGTGGATTACATCAAAAGAGAAATGTGAATACAGGGAGCCACTATGTTTGATGGAAAAAGAGCTTCCAACATCATTTTTTCATATTCACATTCATTTATTAGTCATATTAGAATCAAAATGATTGATTCTTTACGTAAAATAGAGGATTCTAGCATTGTTGCTTCTTTCAAGCAACTATCATGTGCTAGGTCAAAAAATACGAACCTTATAGATAGAAAACTTGGTACATAGGAACCATTGTTGGTATCTATAAAATATCATTCGGTATATTAAAAGGCGTAAAAAAATATTTTTATATTTTATGATATGATTTATTATTTTTTTAAGCACATAATAATGAATTTTTGTTTTTTTATATGTTGATAGTTTATTTTGAAGGTTGATTGATTTCGAGCTGAGTATAAAGGTGTTAATTCCACATTGACAAGGGAATTATCTGGGTTTTGGGCAATTGATTCTTCAAAAGTAGTGCGATTAACTAGAGAACCAGATATTGTTACTAGGCATATTGCAAAAGCATTTTTTTATAAAAACCCTAATGCTCATCCTTGGTGGAAAGTCATTCATATTCAATGTAGAGGTCGGTCATTGTTTGAATAGTTTATTGTTACAGAGATCAAAGAAAGTCATGTTGATGATTCATCATTAGATATTGATATATAGGCATCACAAAGAGAAATAAGAATCGTTGTACATGACAACGATAATCAACTTGATGAAGATGATAATACTATATGTAGTGATTCTACTGATGATGGATAAGAATTACCAAAAATGAATATTAGTCCATCAATAGATGTTATCATTTATGAGAGCATAGATTTAGCAATAGAAGAAATAATGAAAATCAATAAGGATAATGAAGATGAGACTATATTGATGTCTTACCAAAATGATGGCAATAATGAAAACACATGAGTAGATTATATAGTAGATCCTACTATAGTTATCGATTGTTAAGTTGAATCATTTGAATAAGTATCACACACTAGGTTCTCCTTTATTGATCTAGAATATAGGTGAATCCCACCAAAGAGATGAAAACATGTTCTTTTAAGTTAGAACATGAAGCTCACGGGCATGCCTTAAATTTTGTATATAGCTTTATTTTTGAGGATGAAATTTCTCTCATGTATCTATGCACATGTGTGTGTATTCATGTGTGCTATATGTATACATGAGTTAGTATGCACATATGTATCTTTCATTTCTATGTATCTATGTGCATGTATGCGATATATGTATGCATGTGTTAGTATCCACACATGTATGTATGGATGT
Source organism: Ceratopteris richardii (assembly GCA_020310875.1). Classification (NCBI taxonomy): domain Eukaryota; kingdom Viridiplantae; phylum Streptophyta; class Polypodiopsida; order Polypodiales; family Pteridaceae; genus Ceratopteris; species Ceratopteris richardii. The sequence goes on along the minus strand of CM035429.1, from coordinate 73,852,224 downwards.
GCATTTGTGTGATAGATGCAAGTGTGTTTATGATTGTGTTTGCATGTATATGTATACATGTGTGCATGTAGACATGTATGTGTGATGTGTATGTATCTACATGTGTGTTTTATACACACACACACACACACACAAACACACACACACACACATATATATATATATATATATATATATATATATATATATATATATATATATATATATATATATATATATATATATATATATATATATATATATATATATATATATATATATATATATATATATATATATGTGTGTGTGTGTGTGTGTGTGTGTGTATGTATGTGTGTGTGTATGTATACATGATGTGTATGTATCTTTATATGTAATATGATCCTTGTTGATTCGAGGAGCTATATATAGAGGCATAAGGTTGGGAGCAGAGACACCTCTCTAGTAAGTAGTGGGAGGACTAGATTCAATGTGTATATATACTTCAACCATGCGACAAATGCATA
>CM035429.1:73639239-73849239 GCA_020310875.1 Ceratopteris richardii | reverse complement strand
TATATATGTGTATGTGTGTATGCATATGTATGTATAGTGTGTGTATTTATGTTTTTATATTTGTATGTGTGTGTATGTTTGTGTGTTTGCATTGTATGTGTGTGTCTCAATGTGTGTGTGTGTATGTATATGTGTGTGCTCCATGTGTGTGTATGTATATGTGGGTATATGTGTATGTGTGTGTATGTATATGTGTGTGTATGTGTTTATGCATGTGTATGTATAGTGTGTGTATGGATGTTGTATTTCCATGTGTGTATATGTATTCACATATGTTTATGTATGCATGTGAGTGTATGTATGCATGTGAGTGTATATGTGTGTGTGTTTCTATGTGTGTATGTATGTGTAAGTATCTATATGTGTATGTGTACATGTATGTGTGTCTATGTGAGTGTATGTGTGCGTATCTATGTGTGTGTATGTATGTGTAAGTATCTATGTGTGTGTGTGTATGTATATGTGTGTCTATGTGCATGTATGTATGTGTAAGTATCTATATGTGTATGTGTATGTGTGTGTCTATGTGTTTGTATGTATGTGTAAGTATCTATATGTGTATGCATATGTGTGTGTCTATGTGTTTGTATGTATGTATAAGTATGTATGTGTATGTGTGTGTGTTTATGTATGCATGTAAGTGTATGTATGCATGTGAGTGTATGTGTGTATATATGTGTGTATGTGTAAGTACTTGTATGTGTATGTGTATATGTGTATGTGTGTGTATGCATATATGTGTGTATGTGTTTGTGTGTATGTATCTATGCATATGCATGTGGGTATGTATGTATACATATGCATGTGTGTGTATGAATGCATGTGAGTATGTATGCACATGTGTGTATGTATGCACATGTGTTTGTGTATGTATATGTCTATGTATGTATTGTGTGTGCATACATGTGTGTATGTGTGTGTATGCATGTGTTTGTATGTGTGTATGCATGTGTTTGTATAGTGTGTTTGTGTGTGTATATGTGCATATGTGTGTATGTATGCATGTGTATGCATATGTGTCTATGTATGTGCATGTTTGCATATGCATGTGTCTATGTATTTATGCATATGCATGTGTATGCATGTGTGTGTATGTATGCATGTGAGTGTATGTGTGTGTGTCTAGGTGTGTGTATGTATATGTGCAAGTATCTATATGTGTATGAGTATTTCTATATGTGTATGTGTGTGTATGCATATTTGTGTATATGTGTATGTGTGTATATGTGTGTATGTATGTGTGTGTATATTTGTATATTGTGTATGTATGTGTGTGTGTATCCATATGTGTGTATGCATGTGTCTATGTATGTATGCATATGCATGTGTATGAATATGTGTGTATGTATGCATGTGAGTGTATGTGTGTGTATGTATATGTGAAAGTATCTATATATGTATGTGTATGTGTGTGTATGCATATGTGTGCATTTGTGCATGTACATATGCATATGCATGTGTGTCTATGTATGTATGCATGTGTGTGTGTATGCATGTGTGTGTCTATGTGTGTGTATGTATCTATGTGTATCTATGTGTATGTGTATATGCATATGTGTGTGTATTCATATGTATGTATAGTGTGTGTATGTGTGTGTATGCATATGTGTGTGTATGTGTATGTGTGTATGTATGTGTGCATATATGTGTGTGTATATGTGTATATGTGTGTATGTATGTATGTATGTGTATGCATATGTGTGTATGTATGTGCATGTGTGTGTATGCATGTGTCTTTGTATGTATTCATATGCATAAGCATGCGTATGTGCTTGTGTGTATGTATGCATACATATGCATGTGTTTTCATGAGGAAGGAAATAAGGAAGAGAGCTCTCACACACACTCTCACTCTCAAGGAGAAGCACACACACATAGATTGAGACAAGGAAGAATTATCTTCTTCTTCTTCTATTACATAAAAAAGAATGTACAAGAATGACCTAAAAACAAGAATACAACAAGTGCAATATATAAATTTTCAATACATAAGGAAAAAACTAATGTCCGAGAATGAGTGAGCTGGCAAGGAACAAATGTGCCATCACTCTCGGTAGATAAATCTAATAAAGCTCAATGAAATATCCCTAAAATATACCGGCGTGACCACTATACATGTTAGTGAAACGAAAATTTGGTACGTGTCATCCTGGATCATCACATGTTGAGCTTGATATCTCAACACTCCCTCTCAAGCTCAACACCATATCGTGTAATCCAAGCATCTCCCGAAACTTCTTCAACTTCTCAGCTCCAAGTGCTTTGGTGAAAATATCAGCAACGTGCTCATCTGTTCTCACATAAACAATATCAATATCATGTGCTAATACCTTCTCTCTGATGAAGCGATAATGTACCTCGATATGCTTTGTTCTAGCATGGAAAATAGGATTCCGTGCTAACTGTATGCTGCTAAGATTATGACAATAAATAGTGATAGGCTTTTGCACTTCCACACCTAAATCCACAAGTAGCATCTCCAGCCATGATGCCTCACATGCTGCCATTGCAGCACCTCTGTACTCAGCCTATGTACTTGACAAAGAAATAGTGGGTTGCTTATTACTGCTCCACGTAATAACTGCACTCCCAAGTGAGAATAGAAAACCATAAGTAGATCTTCTATGTGGAATGCTACCAGCCCAATCGACATCGATGTATCCATAAACCTGCAAACCTAGACCAGCCTCATAAAACAATGCATAATCCAAAGTAGCACTCACAAAACATAGAGTGCACCTCAGAGCATCCAAATGTGGCTTCCTGGGAACCTGCATAAACTGACTTTCAAGTCCAACAATATAACTTAGATCAGGCCTTGTAATTATGAGATATATAAGACTTCCCACAATTTTCTTGTACATAGTAGCATTTTCCAATGCTTCACATGATGTAGTGTTCAACTTCAAATTCTGATCTAATGGCATAGAAATTGGCTTACAATCAGCCATACCACACTTCTGCAGCATATTCAAGGCCTATTGCCTTTGTGACATCCATATACCTATTCCTGTATGTATAAACTCGATGCCCAAGAAATAGCGCATCACACCAAGATCTTTCATGTCAAATTCCTGCATAAGAAGTTTCTTTACCTCTTTGATGCTTCCTTCATTATCACCACCTACAATCAGGTCATCAACATAAATAGCCACAATAGTGATGCCATCATCAGCCTTCCTTGCATATAGTGAGTGATCTGCACCACACATAGAAAACCCAATGCTGGTTAAGTAATCAACAATCCTTGCATGCCATGCATGAGGGGCTTGCTCCAGCCCATACAAAGCCTTTTGAAACGTGCAAACATATTCTGGATGCTTTGAATCTTCATATCCTTGTGGCTGGTCCATGTATACTTCTTCCTGTAACGCACCATGTAGGAAAGCATTCTTCACATCCATCTGATGCAAAGTCCATCGTTTTACTGTAGCTAATGCAGCAAGTGTTCTGACAGTAGACATTTTAGCTACAGGACTAAATGTTTCCTCATAATCAATGCCATATGTCTATGCATATCCTTTAGCTACCAATCGTGCTTTATACCTGCTTATGCTACCATCAGCATTATGCTTTACCTTGTAAACCCATTTGCATCCTATGGGTTTCTTTCCTTGTGGCAATGGAACCAGCTTACATATATCATTTCCATAAAGTGCGGCCATCTCCTCATCCATAGCTTTTTCCCAATCTGCATTACCAATTGCATCTTCAAAACAAGAAGGTTCAGCATCTTGTATTACCTTTGTCATGTAGGCACAATGACGAGCCATATAACTGTCATACGTCAATCGTTGCACTGAATTCCGCATCCTCGCAGATCTTCTTGGTCCTGGGTCACTTCTCCTTGTATCATCTGCATGTGCCCTTCTTACTCGTGGAGTCTTCACAGAGGGCAATCCAAGTTCCTCATCAAGACTCTTTTCTGAACCGCTTGAATCTCCATCAACGTCTTCAGAACCTGCATATGTTTTACTACCAGCACAAAGCTTTTCTTTACCTTTTTTGGATGTATTTGATGAATTAGCTGGACTGAAATTTCCACGCAATCTTCCACTCCATGGATTTGAATCGGAACTATTGCTTGGTGATGCATCCGGTCCACTCAAAACTTGAGATTCTGCACTTGATTTTTTAGCATTTTCTTTGTCATTTGGTTCAAGATTCAGTCCTTCTTTGGCATCAGCATAGAAGCTTGACATTTCATCAAATACCACATCTCTGCTCACCTTTACCTGTCGTGTGAGTGGGTTATAACATTTATATCCCTTTTGTTCAAGGGAGTATCCAATGAAGACACACTTTTTTGCTTTTGGATCAAGCTTCATCCTCAATTCATCTAGGACATGTACATATGCAATACCGCAAAAAACTTTCAGATGTGATAAGTTTGAATTTTTACCTATAAACCTCTCTTCAGGTGTAACTTGATGTATAGTAGCAGTCAGAGTTTTGTTCATAATGTATATAGCAGTATGCACAACTTCTGCCCAATAACAATGAGGCATATTCTTCTCAGCCATCAAGGCTCTTGCTATTTCTGCAATATGTCTATTTTTGCGTTCAGCAACACCATTCTATTGTGGTGTGTACCTGCATGAAAACTGACGCTGAATTCCATGATGTTTTAGAAAATTGCTGAACTCATTTGACATGTATTCACCTCCTCCATCAAATCTTAATGTCTGAATGTACTTCCCTGTCTGCTTTTCCACCATAACTTTAAAATTCTGGAAGTGAGTGAACACCTCTCTCTTCTCTTTCATGAAATATACCCATACTTTGCGTGTATGGTCATCAATGAAAGTAACATAAAACCTGCAACCGCCCATAGATGTGGTCTTTGCTGGACCCCAAACATCTGTATGTACTACTTCTAGTACATTCTCACTAACATGCTTGCCATGTGGAAATGATGCTCTTGAGTGTTTACCAAATTGACATGCTGCACATACCTTTTGCATTTCTGCAACTTTGAAATTTGGTAGTCCGTGGACAATCTCCTTTAACTGCATCAGTTTCAGCCTTTGCAAATTTGCGTGTCCAATTTGTTTGTGCCAGATCTCTATATCAACAATAACTCCTGCACCTTTTGCAAACATGGCTGCATTCATTTCAAGAATCTTCACATTCCTACCCACTTTGTTTCCTTTGGCAACCAATCATCCATCGTGCTTGTACTTCTCTACATATAATCCATTAGCATTGAACCTGACTTGTAATCCCTGGTCAACCATTTGTCCAACAAAAACTAGATTCTTTATTATATTTGGAACATGGAGCACATCAACAAGATGTTTTACCTTTCCATCCTCCATAGATAGTGCTATGTTTCCTGTATGCTCAATAGGATTTGATGTGTCATCACCTGTTTCAACATATCCAGGAATTGGAAATTTTTGCAAAGTACTAAACCATTCCGCATGACTGGTTATGTGATTTGAAGCACCTGGATCAACATACCAGACATTATCATTTGATTTTGAAACACCAGCAGACATCGTATTCATCATGTGATGTTGAGCCATAAACAGCTTCTCAGAATCATCTGCACTTGTGGATGCATAATTGTTTTGCTGTCTTCTGTTATTTTGATTCTTCAACCTGCAATCACGTTCAAAGTGTCTACGTTTACCAGAATTCCAACATCCTTTACTATCATTACTTGAATCATTTCTTTGGAAATTTCTGTGACCTCTTTGGCTCCCCCTGCCTCGAAACTGTCCTCTTCCTCCTGCATGATTCTGTTGTTGACCTTGGTCTTGGTTACTATTTCCTCTTCCACTTCCGAAACCTCTACCTCTTCCTCTTCCTCTGCCAGAGTAGAATACCTACTCAGAACTGGGCTTTCCTTGGGAGTTTGAATCCTCACCAAGATTCTTTTCTTCAATAATCAGCATAGATATCAGATCAGCAAAATTTGGAATATTTTCCCTGGTCTGTATAGAAGTTCTGAACTGCTTATATGCAGCTCCTAAACCACAAAGGCACACTTCCACCTTATCATCATCATCATCTACATTCACACCAATAGATGCAAGTGACTCACATATGCTTTTGATTTTCAAAGTGTAGTCACTTACCGATATGCTCTTTTTCTCTAGTGTATGCAGCTCGTTCTTGAGTTGCAATTTTCGTGCCTTTGTATTGGTCTCATACAATGTGACCAAACTGTTCCAAGCCTCTTTTGGAGTCTTGTCATCCTTTATGTGCCCAATGATGCTATCCTGTATGCTAATAGATAGCCAGTACATTACCTTTTGTGCTCCTTGATTCCATTCCTCATTTGCTCTTATTTGTTCTGTAGTCCGATTCCTCTCAGGTAACTGTGGAGCATTTTCGTTCTCTCCTTCGATGTACTTCCAGTAGCCTTTTCCCATCAGGAAATTCGTCATTCTGAATCTCCAAGCATGGAAGTTGTTCTTGTCCAGCTTATCACTCATAAGCTGACTCATTCCATCTGCATTTGACATTTCTGCAGCAATTCACAACACTACAAAACACTATAAGCATCACTTCTGCTTGAACACTATCGCACTATGACGTGACAATTTGATCTCAGAAAAACACATTTTTCGTGTATCAACAATACACCGAATCGCTTGAAATTATGGATCTGGAATATATGAGTGTTTTCAAACACAACGCAAGTTATAGTTTCTGAAACTGACCTGGTTTTTCTACGGGCCCCACCTTGCGGGCTCAAAACGGAGGTCATTTGTGAATCACATATTCTCCATGCCTTGCTGCGTACTCTTCACCGTCGCCTTCTCCACGAGCTCTCTATAGCCACGCTGGCTCTAATACCATATCACAAGGAAGGAGATAAGTAAGAGAGCTCACAGACACACTCTCACTCTCAAGGAGAAGTACACACACGCAAAGATTGAGGCAAAGAAGAATGATCTTATTCTTCTTCTTCTTCTATTACATAAAAAGGAATGTACAAGAATGACCTAAAAACAAGAATACAAGTGCAATATATAAAGATCAGTACATAAGGAAAAAACTAATGTCCGCGAATGAGTGAGCTGGCAAGGAACAAATGTGCCATCACTCTCGGTAGATAAATCTAATAAAGCTCAATGAAGTATCCCTGACATATACCGGGGTGACCACTATACATGTCAAAGAAACGAAAAACTGGTATGTGTCATCTTGGATCATCACATGTTGAGCTTGATATCTCAACATGTGTGTATGTATGTATACATATGCATGTGTGTGTATGAATGCATGTGAGTATGTATGCACATGTGTGTACCTTCACTCTCTCACTCCTTTTCTCTCTTGGTTCTTCATGCTTCTTCGCTCTCTTTCGCTCGATTTGTGCTCAGAGAAATCAATTTTTACTTTCAATTCCTAATGCATTGCTTATGCGAGGTTAAAGTGTTATAGCTAGCTTGCCATGGTCACCACAATCTTCACAAGGATTGGATGCTATTAGCGATGTTCATTATGAGATTCATATAAGTGATGCTTGACATCGCTTATGCGATGCTTTGGGTTTATTTTTTATTCTTCTTTTAGGGCATCACTCATGCGATGCTTTCTAATAAGAGCATCACATAAGCAATGGCTCCCACTTTTTTTTTCAATTGGGGATGTCACTACACCCCCGTTATTCTTGTAGTGCTGGAGCAATGTTTCCATTGATCTACTCAAAGCTTTCCCAATGCTTCAAAATTGTTGATATATTTAGGTAGTGATGTGTGTGAACACACTAGGACCGCCGGGGAACTTTTTTCCCTCTTTAGGAGGTTTTTTCCCCCGGCTTGTATATACGCCTATTTCCCTAATGGGCTACTTATCTTTGCACATTCTCTAGTAATACATTTAGTATTGTGTGTTTGTGCTCCAAGCTTCTTCTTCTTCCTTGTGCTGTTCGCGTGCTTCCGCAGACGTCTAACTCCAACAATTGGTATCAGAGCAGGTCGTCGCTTCATCTAGGGCACCATTGATACTCCTCCGTTTGCAGTCTCAGATTCGCACGAAATTTGGTGAGCGTACTCAAGGTGTTTTAGAGATCAAAACTGCTTCGCTCTGTGGTGCCGAAATCACGATCTGAGCTGGTTTCGGCCTCCGAACGCACTATCGCAGTGCTTGTGCAGGCTATTTCATCTTTTTGTGCCAAAGGTATATACCAATTTCTGTTCGCCAGTTTAAGCGTCTCGAAGTCTGCTACAGGTCTACCAGAATTCGTCTGGGCAGTTCCGTTCAACTTTTTGAGATACAGTCAATTTTTTGCATCAAGGTATTTTAGTAACCGACCATGGCTGAAAGTAGTGATGTATTCCGTATGTTGGTTGTTGAGGATAAGTTGGATGGTACCAACTACCCATTATGGGCTTATATGATGCGACATGTTTTGGTTGCAAAAGGATTGTGGAACATTGTGCAGGGTGTTGAAAGACGTCCTGTTACACCTGTAATGACATGTACTACAAATACAGGTGCTTGAGCTGATGAAGATGGTGTCGAAGATGATATTCCGCAGATTCCTGTTCGTGCTGCTATTTTTGTTGCACCTACTGCAGAGCAGATTTGTTGGGATGGCAGAGATGCCCAGGCACATGCATTGATAGCTTTGTCTGTCAAACGTGCCATTATTCCTCATATTCGCTCTTGTAGAACAGCTAGGGATGCTTGGGATACACTTACCACATTGTACCAAGCTAGGAATGAGGCTTGTGTTGCTTACCTCCGAGAATAGTTGGAGAGTGAGCACATGAACGAAGGTGATTCTATGGACAATTTCCTGACAAAGATCAAAGATTTGAAGGAACAATTGATTTCTACTGATGAGGTTATACCAGATAGTTCACTTGTGCAGACCGTTCTGAATGGTCTTCCTGATTCATATCAGAGTTTTGCTTCTACTCTTCGGTTGATGATGAAAGGCAATCCGAATGCCTTATCATTTGAGGAGTTAGTCTCTGTTCTGTTGCAGGAAGATCAGTCCAGGCATAACAGGTCCATTATGCGTGTTGCAGATCAAGCTTTCCTGGCTAGTCAAAAGGGCAAAGGAAAATGGAGCTCTTCTACTAGTAAGCAGAAATCTGCAAATGCTGCACATTCGAAGAACCAGGATAAAGATGAGAAGAAATCAGAAAAGCAGAAATTGTTTTGCAAGTACTGTAAAGGAAATGATCATATCATAAAGAACTGTTCAAAACTGGCTGCAAAAGAGGCAAAGAAAAAGGAGGCTGGAATGGTTGTTGCAGAAGCCTCTACACCAAAAATAGAGTCTGCTAATCTTGTGCAGGAAGAAGAATGGACGTTTACTACTGTTTGCAGTTTTGACCCATCTTCTCATGAGCAGTGCATGTCTGCAGTGGACTCAGATGTTTGGTACTTTGACAGTGGGGCGACCAAACATATTACCTCGCAGCGCAATTTCTTCTCTTCACTCGAGCCTGCCCCTACATGGAATACTGTCACATGCGCCAACAACTCCTCTTATCCTGTTATGGGAGTTGGTAAGATCATTCTGGCTACTGCTGATGGTAGTTCTTTCACCTTGTCAGATGCCTTATTTGTGCCAGGGATCAAGAAGAATCTGTTATCAGTTTCTGCATTAGCCAAGATTGGCTTGGTTGTGAAATTCATTGATGACAGGTGTACAGTTCATGATCTATCAAATGGCGATGTGATTATTGCTTCTGGCATTTTATGTCGTGGGCTGTATAAGCTCATAGACTATGAAAGATTTGTGAATGATTCGGCATGTGCAGTTCATGATTCTCAGGCTATGTCAGACGCAAAGCTTTGGCATGCACGCTTTGGTCATTTGAATTTTGCTAGTTTGCTACGCCTGCAGAAATCTGATATGGTGTCTTCTTTGCCCAAGCTTGAGGCACCTGGAAAACATGTATGTGAAGGCTGTATTTTGGGCAAAATGCAGCGTTCCTCCGTTCCAAAAGATGGTTCAGTTCGGGCTACACAGAAATTGCAGCTTGTACATAGTGATGTCTGTGGTCTTATGCAGACACCCTCTTTTGGGAATTACCTTTACTTCGTGACTTTCATTGATGATTTTTCCAGGCATGCATGGGTATATCCACTCAAAGCAAAGTCCGAAGTGTTCATGTGCTTTAAACAGTTTTTGGTTTTGGCTGAAAATCTGTCAGCATGTAAAATGGGCACCCTCCGTTCTAATCGAGGGGGGGAATATATGTCTTCTGATTTTAATGCATTTCTAGCTGAATGTGGGATAAAACACCAGTGTATAGTGCCGTATACACCTCAACAGAATGGAGTTGCTGAACGAAAGAACAGGTCACTCATGGAGATGGCGAGGTGCATGGTCAAGAGTCAGGCTTTACCACATAGTTTGTGGCTTGAGGCTGTCATGTGTGCAACATATGTACTAAACAGGTGTCCCACTAAAGCCCTGCAGTCTATCACTCCATATGAGGCTTGGGATGACCGCAAGCCATCTGTTTCTCATCTGCGTGTTTTTGGTTGTTTGGCATATGCATTAGTGCCTGAACAACATCATAGAAAACTGGATGATAAAGCAATAAAATGTATTTTTGTTGGGTACAGTTCTGAAAGTAAAGGCTATCGTCTGTATCATCCACAGACTAAATGCATTTTGGTTAGCCGTGATGTTGTCTTTGTGGAAGATGCTATTCAGCCATTGCTTTCATGTACTAAGGAGACATCTGTTAGCTCCAAAGACATGTATGATACGTTGATGCCTCTTTTTACAAGTGGACAGTCTAGTGCTGGTCCTAATGAGGCAACTTCTTAGCCTTTGCAGGTTTCATATGATGATGCAGATCATTCTATTTCTGATGTAGATTTATATGATACACTTGTTGATGAGAGAGCTGATATTGAGCAGGCAAAAACTATGCCAAAATGGCTGGTGCAGACTTTGCGTGACAGCAAATTAGATACAGCTTTGTCATATCATACTCGTTCAGGCTCTCATAGTGCCTCCTTTGCATCAGATTGCTATGCTATGGCTGCATCTAGTCTTTGTGATGAGAATGAGCCTGTTTCTTTTGATGAAGCACAAAATTCAGAAAATTGGATGGCTGCTATGCAATCTGAATATGATGCTATAATGAAGAATGGTACATGGTCTTTATGTGACTTGCCTCCTGGCAAGAAGGCCATTGGCACTAAGTGGGTATACAATTTGAAGCGTAAACCTGATGGTACAGTTGACAGGTATAAGGCCAGGCTTGTTGCAAAGGGTTATGCGCAGGAAAGAGGCATTGATTTTGATGAGACCTTTGCACCTACATGCCGTATGACTACTGTTCGGAGCATTTGTGCACTTGCAGCCCATCATGGTTGGAATGTACATCAGTTGGACATTAAAACAACATTTTTGAATGGTGACTTGCATGAAGAAGTGTATGTTTTTCAGCCCCGTGGCTTTGTGCAGAAAGGGCATGAAAACCAGGTATGCAGGTTAAAGAAGGCATTATATGGTTTAAAGCAAGCACCACGTGCTTGGTATGAGAAGATACATGCCTATCTGGTTGCACATGGTTTTGAGAAGATACCTTATATGTTAAGCGTGCTAATGATGTGCTTCTGATCATTGTTGTCTATGTTGACGACATGCTGCTCACTGGTCCTATTGAGAAGCATATTGCTGATTTCAAGGCTGATTTGCATGCCTCATTTGAGATGTCTGATTTGGGGCATTTGCATCACTATTTGGGCATTCAATTTATGCAAGTTGATGGTGGAATGACTTTGTGTCAAACGAAATATATTGAGACATTATTGCAGTGTTTTGGCCTTGAAGACTGTAAGCCTATTGCCACTCCTATGGAGACAGGTTTACAATTGAGTCTTCATGATGTTGGAGATGCATTTGATGCTGTTCTCTATCAGTAGGCTATTGGATGCTTGATTTACTTATGCATTACTCGACCAGATATTCAGTTTGCTGTCTCACAGATGAGCAGGTTTATGCATTGCCCAGGAGTCACACATTGGAAGGCGGTTAAGCACATCTTTCGCTACTTGAGTGGTACTCGGCTACTTGGGTTGTTTTATCCCAAGGGGGGATCACTACCGCCAGATTTGCATGCTTTTTCTGACTCAGATTGGGCTGGTTGCTATGACACTCGTGTGTCCACCAGTGTTTTTTGCTTCATGCTTGGTAGCTCATGTATATCTTGGTTGAGCAAGAAGCAGCCTACTGTGGCCACTTCCAGTTTTGAGGCTGAGTATAGGACAACTTTCACAGCGACTGTTGAGTGTGTGGCTCAGACGCCTTATGGCTGATTTGGGTGTTGGTCGGTCTTCTGCCACCACCATCTTCACTGATAGTCAGAGCACATTGGCAGTTGCGAGGAACCCTGTGTTCCATGCTCGCACTAAGCACATTGAGGTGCATTATCACTATGTCAGGGAGAGGTTCTCTGCTGGGGAGATCAGCTTGGCATATGTGCCCACGCAGGAGAACATTGTAGACCTTTTCACGAAGGCTCTGCCTAGGGAGAAGTTTGAAGCTTTCCGCAAAGCTTTGGGCTTACTTCCTTTTGTGGAGTGATTTCCACATAGCTTGGCACTTCCTTATACATGAGTGCCAGCTCCTTGTTCACCGCATCACTCCCAAGGGGGATTTGTTGATATATTTAGGTAGTGATGTGTGTGAACACACTAGGACCGCCGGGGCACTTTTTTCCCTCTTTAGGAGGTTTTTTTCCCCCGGCTTGTATATACGCCTATTGCCCTAATGGGCTACTTATCTTTGTACATTCTCTAGTAATACATTCAGTATTGTGTGTTTGTGCTCCAAGCTTCTTCTTCTTCCTTGTGCTGTTCGCGTGCTTCCGCAGACGTCTAACTCCAACAAAAATCACCTTCTATTTTTCACAAATTTCATACCCAATAAACTCTCAAAAAATCAAAATCAATGCAGAGAACCCAAGAAAGAACTTTGATAGCTCCTAAATGATATTAAACTTAAGTATCTTGACTCTTACAATCAGCAAGCAACTAGGGCTTAGTGGTAGAAAAACGTATTGTTAAGTGAGCCTTGCAGGAACACTACTAGAATGGGTGGCCTCCTTGGAAGTGCTAGTACTTTTTGCTCCTTTATCCTTAAAGTCCTTCCTCATGCCTAGCCAATGGTGCCTACAATGAATTGAATGACAAGGTATGTGAAGGCTATGCCTCGGTCACCAGTTTAGTCATAAGCCTTGAAGGAAGCTGGGGGTGGGCGAGTGGGTGCTTGCTTCACTCACAACAACAAAAAACCCTTTGCTTCGGATAGCTCTCATACCACATGAGTTGGTACAGTTGTGATGCATCACGATGGATTATAGTTTAGATAAATGAGCTCCAAATCATAATCACAATGCTGTGCACTAACCTTCTGGAAAATACATATAACTACACAATACACAAAAAGCACAAACGCACATTTCCTAAGTTTCACAAAATGTTGTCCAACATCGAGTCAGTGGCTGACTAGACCACTATATGTTTTATTAAAGAAAATACAAAAATTGTTTGACAACCATTTGGCCTTTCATATTGACACTAACGATAACAATTGTAAATGCTTTCCATGTCCTGCCCTTGCACCTATTTGGTGATTCTATTGGAAAGAGTAAAGAAAAAGACTTTATAATTTTGTAAACCTTACTACTAGTCTTTCCAAGATTTTTGTAAGGAACTATCATGGGATGTGAAGGAATAAGAAGTTAGATGTAATGGGATTCCAAGCTCCTTGCATCAACAGAGAGATATCAATCACCCAACTTCACTAAAATGAATGTTCCTCCCAGATTACTCATAGAATGCTAAGAGCCTTCATAAGCATAAAATAGACTCCAATAGCTATTCAATGAGACAAGAGTTAAATCAAATGGATACATAAAGAAGGAGAAACAATGCTAACAACTCAAGGGTAGAGAGTTGCAACATTGCTTGCACACACAAATAGATATGCCTACTCAAATAAAACAAACAAGCAAGCAAGGGGCTAGCTTAAGCAAGAGGCTTGCTTATTACAACTCTAGCACTTAGTGCTCACTTTACATGAGCTAAAGCTCCAAGAAGATGAACCTAAAGAATTCAGGATACATGCTCCTTTTATAGTGAGAAGTGTGCCCCTAAAACTAGGAACTACCTTTCCAATCAACCTCCTAAATTTGAGGACTTAGTTGAGATGACTTGGGGAGTGGTTGAGTGACTTTTCTTAATAGAATGGCTTTTGGCTTCTTCTGATTTCTCCACATGTCCATTATTGATTTCCCACAAATTTGTAGCTTGAAGCTTGACTTTTAACAAGGAGGGCATGTAAAGAGACATGGAGGACAAATGAAGAGTTATGAAAGGCTCCAATGGCTATTTAAGCACCATACAAGATCATTCTAAGTGTGTGTAGATGGTAGGAAGTTAGGATGCTGCTTATACATGTGCTATTGAGTCATTTTCTATCACAAGAGTTCATATTCTCTTGTATATCGCTTCTACCCTTTCCAAAGGGTGCTGACGTTCTATAGTAGCATATTAGGAACTTATCTTCTCTTTGTAGGAAGCTCGGTTGTCAAAAAACCCTTAGTGTCTAGTTTATTTGGTGAGAAGTATTTGTGAATTGAATATAGGAACCTTGCATCATATTAGTTTCAGTGAGTAGTGGTGTAAGAGCAGCTAGGTCTTAGGCAGGGTAGAAGATTCTTGTTATGCATTTGGAGGAGAAATCTTTTGTTAGTGGTATCACAATAGCTTGAAGAAATCAAGATGAGTGAAAGAATGCTTGAAGTAAAGCTAGACAACAAGGTTTAGTAATTGAAGGCTACATCAAGGAGGAGCATCTAGAGGATTGCTCACCATCAAAGAAGTAAAGCTATCTATGAATTAGAGAGAGGTAACACACACCTAGTTTTATCATGGCTGATATTTCCAATCCTATTGTGAAGCTTGAGAAGGAAAACTACCAACCTTGGAGTTATAGGATACTCAATTTCATATTAAGCAAGGATCTGGGTGGCATCATTGAGGGATCAAATGTCAAGGCAGTACCATTGGATACTATGGCAGCTACCACATATGAGTTGATGGCCATGAAAGATTGGGAGATAAAAAAACATAAAGGTAATGTTCAGGATCTCACAATTTGTTAGTAATACCATGATTCTACATATTTGATCAATGGAGATAGCTAAGGACAAGTGGGATTACTTGTAGAGGATGTTTACAACTAACAACAAAAGTAGGAAGGTGCAGTTCAAGAATGAACTTAACAACCTCAAGAATCTTGGTAATCTATCAGTCTATGAGTACATTATGAAAGCCAAAAACATTAGTGATTCCCTTGCAACAATACGTACCCAAGTGGATGATGATGCCATGGTGGCATATTGTTTGAATGGTCTCAAGGAAAAACACAAATGGAGGCTATTCACTTCTTCTTTTTATGCTAGAGAGAACATGTCTAACCTTGATCAACTTACCATGCTCATGATTAATCAATGAAAAAGGATGCTTCATAGAAGATCTGAAGAATGGCTTCAAGCTCATTGCCAAAGTTGAAAGGCAAGCGAGGATGTTCTCACTTGGAATCAAGGTAGATTCTAGTAAGTATATGTTCATTGCATGTGGGTCATCTAAAATTGCAGCTCTTGATCTATGACACAAAATAATTGGCCATCTTAATGTTGAGAAGCTCAACGATATGTAGAAGCATGAAGTTGTTAGAGGGCTTCTAGGCTTCACCGCACCTAAATTGCATGAGGTATGTAAATCATGTCAATTTGGGAAGCATACTTGGAGGCCTTTCAAGCCATCAAGCTATGTGGCTCCTAGGGTTTTGAACTCAATCCACACAGTATGGGGACCTTGAAGAGAGCCATCACATGTAGGTAAGATGTACTTTGTAACCTTTATCGATGATTGATCTAGAAATATTTGGTTGTATGTCATCAAACACGAGTGATGTGTTTGATACATTCAAAAGGTTCAAGGCACAAGTTAAGAAAGAAATAGGCCACATGATCAAAACTCTAAGATGATATGATGGAGGAGAGTACTTCTGCAATGATTTTACCAAATTCTTACTGGATGAAGGGATAAAGAGGAAATATACATGCATATATACCCCTCAACTGAATCATATTTGTGAAAGAAAACATAGATAGACATGTAGCTAGACACATGTTAAATCAAATGAATATTCCATTTACATAGTATTGGGCTGATGCAATAAATATAGCTTCTTACTTGATGAATAGAATGAACACATCATGAGTTCATGATGGTACTCTAGATGAGGTTTATTACCAAAGGAGGCCTGACTTGTCACATCTAAGGATTTTTGGATGTGTATGCTATGTCCATGTACCTCAAGAGGTGAGGGAAGGTAAGATGGATGTTAGGGCAGAGAAGTGCATCCTTATAGGTTACTCTGTAGAACAAAAGGGGTATAGATGTTATAGTCCCATCACAAAGCAACTTAGAGTATCAAGGGATGTGATATTTGATGAACTTAAGCCATATTATGAGCCACCTAATGCATTGCAAGATGAAGATATTGAGGAAGTAGAAAAAGTCTATGAAGAAAAAACTCAAGGTAGCACAAGTTTGAGTGGCCCCTCCACTTCAAGTCCATCATGGAGTCCTGCATCACACAAAAGAAAAGAGAAGGAAGGTGAACTAAACTTAGCATGCAGCCATAATCAATATGATGAGGGTAATGTGATAAGGGACTTCCACTCTAGTGAGGATGAAGATGATTTTGAAGAGGTATTTGATGGATCCATAGCAAGGTATAAAGCTAGACTTGTAGCTAAGGGTTTTACCCAACCACATGGGATAGATTATAAAGAGACATTTATTCTTGTTGCAAAAATGAGTACAATTAGGACCTTGATTGCCATTGTAGCTTCTAAAAGTTGGAAATTGTTCCAATCAGACATTAAGAACGATTTTCTAAATGGTGATCTTGAACACACTATTTACATGCAACAACCCATGGGATATGAGGACCCTAGAAACTATTGGTGTATTTCATCCAAGCCTAGTGCTTGATCACTCAATGTAAAGCATCATTTGTATACAGTCTCAATGAGAGAAGTCATAGTAATATCCTTTTGTAATTCTTGAAAATAACTACATTGAAAATTAAAACTCATTTGAGAAATTTGTGGCGTTGATAGACACAAATCATGAGCCAAATTTAGAAGATATTGATTAGAAGCGATTCCCCAAACTTGAAGGAACTTTTAGGTACAATCCCTCCATGTTTTGAATTCAAAAACTCCTATATATACACATATGTGTAGTTGCGGAAGAAAGCAGATCATTTGAGCTACATTCTAATGCAATTCTGACTAAGCACCAAATTATTACCGAAGCAAACATTGTGCTCCATCTTCTCAAGCTTCATGGCCATTCATATCATCTATCATATGTGCATTTGAAGTTCTTCAATAACTTGAAATAGAGAGAGAGCAAGAATATATATATATATATATATATATACATATATACATACATACATACATACATACATACATACATACATACATACATACGTACATTCATTCATACATACATACATACATACATACATACATACATACATACATACATACATACATACATACATACATACATACATACATACATACATACATACATATATACATACATACAAACATACACACACACACACACACACACACACACACACACATATATATATATATATATATATATATATATATATATATATATATATATATATATATATATATATATATATATATATATATATATATATATATATATATATATATATATATATATATATATATACATATATACACACACAAAGAAAGAGAGAGAAACAAAGAGAGATAGACTTAAAGAGAGAGAGAGAGAGCAACAAAAAGAGATAGAGTGAGAGAGAGTGACAAAGAGAGATAGAGAGAGAAACATAGAGAGAGAGAGATCGTATGCACAATGCAAATATGAAGGTTTGTTTTACTCTTCGATTAGACACACATAGAATGAGGATGAAAGATGGATGCACATTTTTCTATTCTCATGAGAAATGTGCATCACATAAGCAATTATAAAGCATCATATATACAAATTAAGGAAGAATTTCATAAGAAATGTTAAAGAATTTCGTTTATGTAGTAATTATTTGTGTTGCATAAGCGATACCTACTATGCCTCATAAGCAATGCTTAGTATTAGCAATGCTTATGTAATGCCATCACATAGGTGATGCTTTTTTAGTGTTGCATAAGCAATGGAATCACATACATGAATCTACTAAAATGTCATTGATACAATGGTAATGAATAATATGAGCCTATTGTAGAGCAAAGAAGCACAAGAGAAGAGCCCAAAATTTTCAAATTAATGGGCATGATTTTTCTTCTTCAAAGTCTTAGAGAATTCCCTCAAGCCATGTAAATGCACGAGAGGAGTCCTCTAGTTGCATAATCCAAACTTGTTGTAAAATATCCCTTGTAAATTAGTAGGAAATTTAGTTTTTAGTAATAAAGTGCCAGTCTCTTGTGTGAAAGGACCAAACTTAGGGCACATGTATATAAGTCACTTTGTGACTCTTTGTAGAGACTTTTTGCCATTGTGAAGAAGGAACTATTCTGAATTCCGAATTTGCTTCTTTTCTGCAGATTTCCATCTTCTCTTTGATCTTCTATGTGTGTGTAATGCTTGGAATGTGTGTGTAAGACTGTTGTCTACCCCTCCCCACTGTTTTGGTGCTACTGTGGTGTGTGTGTGAGCTTGTAGGAGTTGTGGCGTGAGTGTGGGTGCTTCCGACCATTCACTAATTTGGTCATAACTTGAATCACAGTTGTCAAAATCGAGTGACACTACTTCCAATAGATGCGTCTCATCAAGAGCTTGGAAACGAGTACCTATTGACCATATTCGGAGTTCGGAACTGGGAGAAATCCTCGATTTACTGAAAACTGCTGTAAGAGGTATCGCGGCAGACACTTTCAATATTTCAGTGAGTTTGAGAGGTGGGTTAGTCTTTTCTCATGCATGTAAGCTGAACCACTTCATTCTCCATCATGTGTGCACATGTCCTCATACATTTGGTTAGGTCTTTTGATCGGATTGACAAGTAAGCGTGTGTCAATTTCCCACTATACGCACTTGTGTTGCAAATGAGGTCTAGTCTCTTTGGCACAAGTCCTTGAGTCTTCTTGGCTTAGGTACACACATTTTTGGTGCCGTTGCCGGGGAACACTCAGCCAAGGTGCCTTCGTGATGGTTATAGATCGAGTGTGATGAAATCGTACTTGTAGAAGTGAACTCGTTCGGTGGCAAGTAGTCAATCACATCAGCACTTGTTACTTCACATCCTGGAGGTGTGTGTGATGAGTTTATAGGTTTAGGGTTAGAAGGGAGAGAAGGAGGAGTTAGGGTTAGGTTAGAAGGAGAGGAGAGGAGAAGAGAAGTGAAGTAGGAGTAGGCCAAGATCACCAAAAAAGCCGAAAAAATTTCCCAAAATTAGTGAAGTACAGTTTCTATCACCAAAAAGTATAAAAACCAAAAATTTGAAATCATTTGACACTTTATTTTAGTCTGGTATCGTCTGAGCGCAGCAACCGGTATCGTCGAAGCTGTATCGAGCCACGTGAGCTCTCATACTCATCTTATGACCTCAAGACTTGATTACTGCAATCTAAGGGTAAGATACCTGCAATCTTTAACCTCAAAGTGGTGAAAATCTTCATCTACACGTGATTAAGGTTCCGATCGGTATCGCGGGGAGGGATTGTGTGTTTTTTTGGGACTTCTTGGAGTGAGACAGTGGGCTAGGAGTGAAGAGGGGTGAGAGAAGAGTAGGGGGCAATAAAAATTTTTGACTTTTGAGGTATTTTGGCTTGAGTATCACGATCGGTTGAGTTTTTGGTATCACGATACCAAAAATTCCCTTGTATCGCGATCCTCGCCGAAGTATCGTATCGCTGATTGCCAGCCCTGGTATCGCGATACCACTCGTGGTATCATATTGCCGGGTTGGTATCATGATCTCACTTTGCCAAAGTGGTATCGTATCGCGGTCCATTTTTGGTATCGTATCGCCCGCTTCCCTATTTAGTATCGCGATACCATTCTAGTATCGTATCGTGCGGGTTTGCGGTATCGTATCGCTTAAGTGCCGGTATCGTATCGTGCCCCACTCTGGTATCGTATCGTCCAGTTCCCGAGTATCATATCGTCTCACTTTCCGGTGTCATATTGCGATACCAAGTTGGTATTGTATTGTCCCCTTGCAAGTGGTATCGTATCGTGCGAGGAGACTGGTATCGTATCGGCTATTATTCAGGTAGCGTATCTGGGCAAACTCTAGTATCGTATCCTGCCCTTTTTGGTATCATATCATCCAGAAAGTGGCATCGTATCTTCTGGGTTTCCAGTATCGTAACGCCTGGCTATTTCAATATCTATCGGGGGTGTGCCTGGTATCGTATCAAAGATTTGGTATCGTATCGTCTGAAAGTTTAGTATCGCATCGCGTGGACCCCTGAGGTATCGTATCGCGACTGGACATTGATATCGTATTGTCTACTCCGGTGGTATTGTATCGTCAGGGAAGTCGGTATCGTATTGTGCCTAAGTGCGGTATCGTATCCTCTACTGCTACAAGTATCGTATCGCCTAGGTTTCTGGTATCGTATCGTGGCCAATTTGGTATCGCCTAGGGCAGTATCGCTTGGTGTAGTATCGCCTAGAGTGGTATCGTCCAGAGCTTTTGAAGCATTTGTAGGGCAAACTTGAGGCATTTGAGGAGCCACTCAAGGAGAGTTTTAGAGACCAAGAGAGCCTTAGGAGGGTGAATGAACTTGAGGTCAGGGAGAGTGCTAAGTAGCCGAAGAAGCATCATATCTTCTGTAGGGAGTGCCGCTTAGGTCAGTCACCACTCTGTCTATTCAGATACCTCTAGTGACTCAGAGGAGGAGATGCCCATTGCTTCTGAAGATATGCAGGGTCCAACTCCAGGTAGAAACTTCATGACCGCTGTAGAAGGTGACTATCGTACCTCCTTACAGTATGTTTCCACTAATGCCCAGGAGATCCCCATCTATCTGGATGGCTTAAACCGATCTGTGGCAAGGATGGTCACTTCTATGGAGGCAACCATTGTACCCAGACCGGCTGCTAAGTATGAGGGAGGAGCGTACATGGACAAGATAGGTCACATATACATAGTGACTGAATTTCCCGATTTGGTCAATGAAAGGGGAGAATTAGTGGGACAAGGGAATTCAAATAGACCAGACCCTGAGGAATTTGTGACAACCCCTAGAGGCAGATCCCAGGTAACACGAGTCTTGAGAGGAGATTTGATACCTCAAGATGACTACTTGTTGGAAGTTTATATGATCCATGGATCAGATTTATTACTTCAAATAGACTCACCGGCTCCAGGAAGAGAGGAAAGCCCGATGACATTTTATGAGCTGAAGGATCCAGAAGACGAAACTAGAGTCACATACCTAGACAAAAATCAGAGAAGATATTGGTTGATTAGTGCCTTCGACAGAGCCCGACTGAAATACATGGGTTTGCCTGTATTCCCTTAGAGAGATTAGGCAACTACTTTGCAGAACCCCTTTGGAAATCAACAAGAGACAGAACACACCATGTTAGGACAAACTAGCCAACGGAGTGTTCCAAATTGTACTCATGTACAAATTGCAACCCCAGGAGTGCAAACACACAATCAAACCCACCCAGGAGTAGGTAATCAGTACTGATCACCAGTAAGACCACGACCACCAGTAGGAGGGCAGCCTGGAATACCCCCAGTTAGACCAACAGTTCCGGCTTTTCCCGTAATGCCTAGACCGCCAGAACCAATGAGAAGATTGAGACCTATCCAAGTGGCCAAATGCATAAGAAATCATTATGACGGATTGGGAGAACCCTATGATCACATTGCTGAATTTAAACAAGTTCTAAGGGCAGAACAAGTAGATGACTTCTTTGTGCAATACGAGTCTTTTGGACTCACCCTCACAGGAACAACTCTGACTTGGTTCCAACCATTAGATCGTAATCAGTTTGGAAACATGGAGAAATTTTTTCAAGAATTCATTGGGGAATTCACTAAGAGAGGGATTAAACACAATTCTGTGTCTTTAATCCATAGTTTTAAACAGAACCCTAAAGAAACAGTGGAAACAGCTGCCCGGAGATTCAATTAGTATGTGGATAGATGCCCAACTGCCGAGAGGCCCACTCAACAAAAAATGATTTCATTATTTTTGGATGGACTCACGAATGGAACCTTAAGAACTTTAGTTTACGTAAAGAGATTACAAACCTTGAGTGAATGTCTGCAAGAATGCATTGACCTAGAAGACAATCTAGCGGAGGATCTCAAGAGCACCCCCAGTCCCACTAAATCAGAAGACTCTCGGAGTACAATTACATCCAACTCTAGTAATGTGGAAGAATTATCGGAACTATTAGCAAAGAAGCTAGGAGTCCAAGGGCAGAGAACTTACTAGCACCCAGCGTTAAGAATGCCCATGTTACGAAGGTGTAGTCTATGTGGAGGAGACCACCCCACACACATGTGTGTATGAGGAGGAGCTGGTGCGCATCAAACATATCCGTACCACAGACAACTCCAACAAGGGACCGCCTTGTACTGCCACATAGAACAAAAATACACCAACCACACTATAGAAAACTGTCCATTCAATAGGCAGTCACGCCCCTTACAACCACCACAGTATGGATATCCACCTAGAGAGCGAGGCAGAGAGATGCCCAGATACAATACCTATCCAACATCAGTAGGAGCATCGAGACCTTATGAACAAGCACCATATCCACCACCCTAACCAGTGTTAGGGCCACAACTGTCACAACCTCAACAAGTGGTACCTGTGAAGTATGCTCAGCTAGAAGAAAATTTGGAAAGAGCCATAGTGCCAGCATCGACGAAAATCAATGTGGAATCAACGAACACTGGATATGAGCTGCCCCAGGAGATTATTATCCATATGAAGCCAACACGCTAGAGTATGAATCAACTTATGATTCGACTTATTATGGATATGAAGGATATGATCAATCTTATGGAACGGAGGTAGCAACTTTGATGTATACTACACCTAAAGCACAACCACCCATGAGACCACCCATTAAACCACCTGTGACGAGAGGACCTTGTTATAGATGTGGAGGAGACCATTTTATTAGATAATGTCCTCGGCCTTACAATCCACCACCCCCTAGGACTTGGGAAGGATATTGCAATGATTGCGGAAAGGAACATCTTTTCAGGGACTACCCTAAGAATCCAACCAAAGTCCAAGACACTGCACCAATTAATGTAATTGAAGTGATAGAAGCATCTGGAAGTGATAAGGAATACAGAGTGCCTTTAAAGGCCATTACAAGAGCTCAAACAAAGGAACAAAAAGGAAAACAACCAGAATAGAAACGAGAGAGCAAAAGAATGGTAAGTCCCAAAATTCAAATAGTTGAAGATTCTGAGGACCCACATGAGAGTGTTCAAAACAATAAATCACAAAAGTGGAAGGAAAGAAGAGATAAGCTCAAAGATAAATGGATAAAATAAAAGAGTCAAGAAAATAGGAAACAACCCAAAAGCAAACAAGAGCATAACGAACAAGGGACTCGGGAAAAGGTTCCCCTTCCACCACTTATCCAAGAAATAGAGAAACCAGAATCCATTTTAGCTAACCCAAAATCCGATGACCTAGACATGTGGCTAAAAGCTTACGAAGCTAGAATTAAGACTGGACCGAAAGTAGAGCAGCATGAAAAACTTTACCCTCAAGGAGAATTAGAAAAAGAGAGGCTAGCAATGTGTCGAAAGCTTATAGAGGTCGCACAAGCAACCCTAGAATATACTATTCCAGCCCTCCCAGAGACGAGAATAACAGATAATCAATATAAAGAGCATGTCAAAGCCTCAGATAAAGAACCTAAAGAGAAGGATGACAAGCAAGAGCGATTAAGAACTCAGGAAGAACCGATGTCGACCATACCTGACCTAGAAGCTGAATGGCCAAAGGAATTATGGAATAGAATTCGAGAAGAACAATGGGAGAGGAATGGAGTGACTAAGCCTCCCTTTGAGGAAATAGATGTAGAAGTTTATCAACCAAACCCCAACCTGGAAGAAGTATATGAGGAAGCATCAAGACTCGACAGAAATAGAGAAGAAACCCAGAGCATTTCAACATTGCCTAATTACATGGGAGAATACGAAAAGGAGTCTATGATAATACGAGCACCCATAGTACATGGAAAAGGAAAAGGAAAGTCAGAGAAGAGTTCACATAATTTAACAGAACTTAAGAAGACAAAAGTACAATGCAAAATACCCGTGGAAGAATTACTTCAGGTTAAACCATAATTATGGAGGCAATTAGCAAGTCAATTAGAATTAGGGCAAGAGAAGGAAGAAAAGGAAGGAAGGGAAAAAGAAAACACATCTAAAATACAAATCCTAGTTGATAAAGTGGGAGAGTTTAGTGAAGGAGACGAAGGTAATACATGTCTACCTGTCACTTACAATGGGTACATGACCAAGGCTATACTAGACACGGGAGCCGGGGTAGGAATCGCCACCAAGGAGATTTGGGAGAAATGGGGAAAGCCTACCTTACGACCCACATGCATGAAGCTCCAATTAGCAGACGGTCATGTGGAGAAACCCTTAGGAATATTGGAAAGAATCAAATTGACCACCTGTGGAGTTGAATTTGAACACACATTAGCCATTTGTAAGTTTGAAAAGGCTAATAATTACAAGATGATATTAGGACGACCCTTTATGAGACAAATGCGGGTAGTACAAGATTGGGGAAGAGATTCGTTGTACCTACAACATCAAGGAAATACAACCAAGATAAACTTGCATACATTTTCATATCGAGATGTCCCTCCAGTGCAATGGAATCCCATACACAAGGAGGAAGATGATGTATCCATTCATAGTGCTGGATCAAGTGACCAATCATGGATGCACGAGGACACCCAGTTATGGATGTGCAAAGAAGCCAAGAAAGAGGACAGTAAAAGACAGGCATGGCCAATAGGACATCCTAACTACAGACCTGTAGAGGACCCAAGGTACATGCCTCAAATCTTTCCCGATGAAACCTTTGAACCGCATGGATGGATGGAAATCCTAGCAACCTTAGATGTGTGTGTAAATGAGGAAGTTTTGACAATGAACGAGTGCATAGATGAGGAAGGTTATGATGTAAATCTTTATATGGTTGTCCTTCAAGAAGTAGAAGAAGGGGAAATCTTGGAAAAAGAATGGAAAGAGGAATATGAGAGTATAGAAATGGAACCAGAATTTGATTCCGAAGAGAGCTATCTAGACACCATTCGAACCAAAGAGACACAAGAACCGACAAAGATCTTGGCAATAGAAGCCGCTCCCAGAGTACAAGAAGAAGGAGCAGAAATGAGTAAAATTGGACCAAATCTAGATCTGTTCGAAGTTTCTGAACATTTTAAAAGATACGAAGTAGAAGAGAGAAAGGTAGCCATTCAAATGCCTAAACGAGAGGCTCGAGATGGAAAAGCGTACGACCAACAAAGAAAAAACAAAAAAGATTATAATAACAGTGGAAGACGCAGAAGAAAGATGCACATACATAGGCAAAGATGTACCAGTAGAGGAGGAAGAAGAACTCATACAATTGATCCAAGAATATCGAGATGTGTTCGCATGGACATATAAGGATCTCAAAGGCATGGAACCCTGGATTTGTTCTCATAGGATACCAATGACGGCAGATGCAAAACCATCGAAACAACGACCATATACATACAATGAGATATATGCTGCTAAAATTAAGGAAGAAATAGACAAGCTACTAGCGGCAGGATTCATATATGAGATAGAACACACCGAGTGGGTATCGCCGTTAGTAGTGGTGCCTAAGAAAAACGAAAAATTGAGAGTGTGCATTAACTTGAAAAAGGTCAATGCAGCCACCATACGTGATAGCTACCCATTACCCATTACGGACCATCTATTGGAAAGAGTAGCAGGAAAAGAGGTATATAGCTTCTTAGATGGATTCTCCGGATACAATCAAGTAGCCATTGCTACTGAGGATTAACATAAGACCGCATTCGCGACCGAATGGGGAGTCTATGCTTTCCGAGTGATGCCTTTTGGACTCACTAATGCACCTGTTACTTTCCAACGATTGATGTGTCATGTTTTCAAGGAATTCTTGAAAAAGAGCATGGAAGTATATGTGGATGACCTATGTACATACTCCAATCAAAGACACGATCATATTCCTGAGTTGAGGAAGATATTTAATAAATGCAGACAGTACAGAGTCTGTTTAAATCCAGAGAAGTGTGTTTTCATGGTAAGGCAAGGGAAGATCTTAGGACACATAGTCTCTAGAAATGGAATATCCACGGATGAGGACAAGATTAAGGTAATCTTAGAGCTTCCTAGACCAAAGAATGCGAAAGAGGTGCAAGCATTTATGGGACATTGTGGATATTACCGTCGGTCTATCCACATGTATGCCATAATCGCTAAACCCCTGTATGGTCTCTTAACTCAATTCACTTGGGCAGAAGAGTGCGAGAAGGCATTCAATGAGTTAAAGAAGAGGCTTAGCATGGCTCCAATTCTGAAAACGCCAAATTGGAACAAGCCTTTTCATATTCATGTTGATGCGTCTAATTACGCAATAGGATGTATATTAGCCCAACCAGCTGATGAGGGAAAATTAGATCATCCAATTGCCTATGCAAGTAGACAACTAAATCAAGCTGAAAGGAATTATACCACTACCGAGTGAGAAGGATTAGGAATGGTCTATCCAGTGAAGAAATTTAGACACTATTTCTTAGCCAACAAATTCAAGTTCTTCATAGACCATCAGGCCTTATTGTACCTAGTCAATAAGCCCTATAACACGGGAAGACTGGTAAGATGGTTCCTACTATTAATGGAGTTCGACTTTGAAGTGATAGTAAAGAAGGGAAACACCCATGTAAGAGCGGATCATCTTTCAAGCTTAACACATGGAGAACCACCAAGTGGAGTACCCGATGATCTGCTTGACACTTATTTGTTTAATATGGAAGTTTGTCCAAAGTGGGCAGAGAAATTAATTCCTATACTTACTCATGGTCCACAACACTCAATTAATAAGGAAAGTAAAAAGGAAATCTTACAATCAAGGAACTTGCATATTATTGCAGGAAGTGTGTACTATAAGGAACCGAATGGGGTATTGCTAAGATGTGTTGAGGAGGACGAACAAACGAAGCTAATCGAACAAGCACATGTGAACAAATGGAGAACACACCAAGGGACTCATGGAACCATCAGGGAATTAAAAAGATTAGGAGTATACTGGCCTGACATGCCCAAGGATGTCCATGACTACGTAAGTAATTGTGCAGAATGCCAGGAGACAATCCCAGAGGATCATATGTCCATACCTTTCTCAACAATAGCACCCAATTGGAGTACAACATTGGTGAAATTCCTAAAGACAAGCGAACATGAGGAAGGAGTTAGTTTGGCTAGAAAACCATCCCTAGAGGGGATGAGCAAGGATTATGTTCTCATAGGAAGAAACTTGTTTAGAAGAGGAAAAGAAAACCAATTACGATTATGTGTTCATGAAGGAGAGTATTTACCCATATTAGAAATGGCACACACTCGTGCAACAGGAGGTCATTTTGCAGTCGAGAGAACAGCAAAAATGATTCTCTTCGCAGGCTTCTGGTGGCCAACTTTACATATGGACGTTGAAACATATGTGCGAAGTTGCGAAACATGCCAAAGGGCTAAATACCCAATTCGGAGAGATGACATGCCATTGAGACCTATGGTGTGTGCGAGAGCGTTCTCTAAATGGGGTATTGACTTCATAGGACCCATTAATCCACCGGCCAAAGGAGCACATGCTGAGTACATCATAGTAGCCACTGATTACTTGACAAAATGGGTAGAAGCAAAGGCTACTAGAAAGAACGATGCTCAAACCACTGCTAAGTTCCTTTTTGAACATATATTCACTCATTTCGGATTACCAATTGAGATTGTGAGTGACCGAGGAACGCACTTCCTTAACGAAGTAATAGAATCCGTAATGAATGAATTTTTTTTGATCCACAAAAAATCAGCCCCATACCATCCCCAAGCCAATGGTCAAGCGGAAAGTTCCAATAAGGTATTATGCACAGTATTGACAAAGATTGTCAATAATGGGAGGTTTGATTGGGACAAACAATTGCACCATGCAATTTGGGCCTTCCGAGTAGCATACAAGACTGCTATTGGAACTACCCCATTCAATTTAGTGTACGGGCTGAATGCAATTTTGCCAATTGATTTTTTAATCCCAACTTTGAGAGTAGCCCAACAGTATGAATGGAACGGACATGAATTGTCCCAACAACTAGACCAAATCGAGAAGTTACATGAAACTAGGTTACAAGCGGTAGCAGGAATCTATGCAGCCAAGAGAAGACAAAAGGTATATTTTGATGCACATATAAAAGACAAAGGACTTAAAGAAGGAGACTTAGTCCTGGTTTACACCTTAAAGCAACATGCCAAGAAGTTACAAAAACGCGGATATGGACCTTTGATCATCAATAGGATCTCTACTAGTGGAGCAGTTAATCTAGCCACTTTAGATGGAGACATTCTTCCTAACTACATAAGTGGATGCAGAGTGAAACAGTTCATGGAGCCATTGACGGATCAAATGTTAGCATCAAGAAAAGGAAAGAATGGATTAGGCAAAGAGATGAACGGTATCTCCAAGGAGAAGAGCCTGTCCCTATGGCTAATTACAAAGTTCATAAACCTGACACGACAAATTCCTACAAGTCACAGCCTTATTTAAACCTAGGGATTGGCAAGACAAAGTACAAATTGATAAATGCCTTTATCAATAGACTCAGGAGCAGGACTTAGCTGCATACGTAATATGGTCATAAAAGATCTTCAAATGATTATGAGTCCCACAAAATCCAAAATGATAGGAATTGGAGGTCAAATCATAAAATGCATGGGAGTAACTAACGTATCCCTCCACCTAGGAAATTCTTCCATGGAACAATGAGTCTTGGTGTGCATAGATGAAGATTTACTAGAAGATTTCATCCTAGGACAGGATTGGATCATTGAGAATGAAGTCAGCATCAACCTAGCTCAAGGCTATATTTCAACCAAGGTAGGGCACAAGGAAATTTTTAGTATATTAGGAGAGAAGCCTTTACTCCAACCAACAACCATCGAGAGTGCGGAAGAATGCAAAAAAGAGCTAGTGGAACATAATTCCAGTCCCAATACCTCAGAAACCAGTCTAGAAGAAGCAGGAAGCTCAAACCCTAATGTGTGCAAGGAAGAGGTGATATCACCCTATTCAGTTAATGTGCCAGACAATAAGGAAACCAACTCTCATGAAGTCTCTCATACGACATGAGGATTACCACTGGGGAAGACAACATTCATATACTTGCATCAAGGGGAGAACAAATTCAAATGGGTACGCAAAGATCAAGTACAGAAATCGGAAATGTCATCACCAACTCATAAGGAGAAAAAGGGGAATAACAAGTCAGCATCACAGAAATCTGAAACAAAAATACTCTTGCAAGTATGGCTCCCTAAGCCTTTGGTTGAAGCTCAGAAGGCATGACAGCAGATATGGATTCCCAAGAAGGTTAAACAAGCAGCCAAACAAGAGATACGCAATCAGGAGGATACATTACATCAAAACATTCGAATGACAAAGCAAAAACAGACTCGTCCTAGACACATGAAGAGCAGAGCCTCTAATACGAGGACACTAGAGGAAACCAAGAAAACACATGAAGCCCAAGGAATCAAAGAAATTCAACGACCTATCAAAGCCACAACGACAGGGATTTCGAAACCCAAGCGACTGCAAGGAGTGGACCACCGGAACAACGGAGATTCCAATTGCACTCATGAAGTATCAGATGCACCTAAAGTATGCATAATAGAGCCACATTACAAGGCAAAGCATTCGGCACATGATATACATGATAAAAGTAGTGGTGCACATTCTCCAATGGGAATTAGGGCATAGCTTCAACTCCCTTAGGAATGGACATACTATGTACATAAATAAATGCTTCGGCTATACTAATGCTTGTTTTCTTTCAGGAAAAGAAATAAAATGATGTGGTGAGAGATCTCACTTATAGAACCATGGGAAACGGAGTGATGGATCGACAACATATCACTGCAATGCACTACACAGTTGCTATACTTTCCATTGAAGCTAATGCACTTTTCCTTACGAGTGCAGATGGCTTCTAAAGACTCGGAAGTGACAGTTTAAGAGGAAGTATTAGAATTTCCTCTCTAGAGTATCACCAAAGCAAAGGGACACTAGTTTCGAGAAGATCAACCCGCTGGGGAGTATCTCTTCCTGGCAACTATAAACATCATGGATATAGATCATCAATTTCCGATCATGTCCCAAGACTTCAGAGTTTTGCATGAACTCCCATTGACGATTGCCATCATGAAGAAAGCGGGCATTCATAAATATTTTGAATTTCCAATCTATAAGCCAGACTTTCAAAGGTGCACACAGGTCATGAACACATTACAACCAGCACTGCATGATCCATTGGTGCCTGAGGCTAGAGTGATGGATAAAGTAGGTGAATGGGTAGTCATCCAGTTTACACATAACTTGATTAAGAAAGCTTTTGGATGGGAAAAAGATGGAACCACGGTAGTGAAAGAAGAGAGTTGAGGGGCAAAAACCAAAACGTTCATCGACATTAACAGAGTCGACATAGAAGAAGAAGTCAGACTTATCCACCAGCACTTCTGCTTCCCAAATATGCATCGATACACGGCCCCGCAAAAGATAATTGTTCAATTGCTCTCACATGCAATCAAACAGCTCGGAAATCAAATTAATCTGACTCCTTACATACAGGAAAGACTATTCTAAGCAAAGAAGCAATGGAATAATAAAACGTTCCTCAATGGCAGCGTCGCTCTGACAATATTGATTTACCATGCTTTAGGCATTAGAGAGCACCTGCAAGAAATGCCATCATCAACTGCTATGGCTAAGTACACCAAAGTCGCCACAGTTCCCAAACAGAAAAGAGGAGTCAAGATTGTGGAAGAGGCAGAAACTAGCTCTCAACCTAGAATGAGAGGAACAAAGAGATTAAGGGAAGTAAAGCAAGTGGAAGAGGAAGTTCCAACAACGAAAAGAGCACACGTGCTTCCAAAGACAAGAATTGAAGAGCAAAGGTCGATTACAGAGGAAGATTTAACTTAAGTCCTTGAGGATACACATCAATATATAGAAGGGCAAGTCAATTTACTAGTACAAGGGCACCATTATCAGCAAGCCCAACAGGATATAGAGGCCAAAAAGAAGCTCACAAAAGTACACCGCTACCGAGAATTAGGGTTGGATAACTCAAGCTCGTCTTCGAATGAACAAGAAGAACCCGATACTTCATTGTTGAATGTGGATATTCAAAGCGAATCAAAGGATGATGGGCAATGGGAGGAGTTGAATGTAGTCAACTACGAGGAAGCAGACGAAGGAACAAAGGTAAATGACAACTCCGTCCACCCCACTCAAGACACCGCAAGCAAGGAAACAAACAAAGAAGGGACACATGTCCTCAAAATCAATGAGACTTCCACAATTCTTATCAAGGAGGCAACACCCATGCATGAGGTGTCAATAAAGATACCAAAGGAAGAGCCTCAAGAAGCAATAGTAGAAGAAGACGAACCCTTCACACCAATAAGGGTCGTGGCAGAACCCTCCCCCATGGATGTCACATTTCAAGGGAGTGCCACAAAAGTTATTGATTTGGATGAAGAAGAAAAAGAACAAAAAATACAACTACAAATTAGACAACCCCACAATGAAACCATCCATGTAGAGCAAGGAAAAGATGTGCAAACCGGAGAGGCTCCAAGCATACCTAGGACATGGTTGAATGTCGACATCGCTCAGCTCAAGCTAGTAGTGCAAGACATGATCAGAACCGCAATGGACACACAACAATTAATGCTTGAGGCTGATGAAGACTACAATCAAGCGATGCAAGACAAGCAGAAACTTCAAGAAATTGGTAAGAATGTTTCTACTGAGTTAAAAACAGTGAAGGAACAGATCTTATAGAAAGAAAATGAAGTTCACGAGGTCAAAAGGCAACACAAAGCGATAGAGACGAAAAATGACAGGTTGAAAGCACAACTCCAAGAATTAACGAAGAAATATGAAGCTAGCAAGGCTGAGAAGGCATGAATGCATGGCAGGAGTAAAATACTGGAATCACAAATAAAGGTATACATGGAAGAGGCCAAAAACCTAAGGAACCGAAATAAGGAGCTCATGACAGATCTTATAAGCGATCAACCAGTAGAAGTTCAAGGAAGACCGGAAAAGGATATCAAAGAATTGGAAGAAATAATAGTTAAATATGAAGATCAGCTCAAACAGGAGAGGGCCACCATTGACGAATGGGAAAAGAGGTACATGGAAGACACCACGGCTCTTAGGGCAAAATGGAAAAAAGCTGAGAATAGATATCTACTGCATTGTAAAGAAGACACAGATCAAATCCCGATAGTGGCAGAGGAAATCCAAAAGAATAAGGAAAAAGGTTTGCAGGCACAGGAAGAAATTAAGCAAAAGAAGGAAATGATAAAGCAACTACAAGATCAACTAGCACACAAGGAAATTGAGGGGACACCAGTAGTTCCAAAATCCATAGAGGCTATTGAGGAGACTGAGGTACGTCCTCTCTCTCCCCCCTTGTATCATTCGCCACTAAGGGAGGAAAAGGAGGTCCAAATTGAACATAATACTAGGGACATTGCAGAACTAAGCCGACCAGAAAGGGCACTACTGGTGTCCCAGCTTACTACTGAATTCGAAGATCAGATAATCCAGGTAATGAAGGAGGCCCAAATCGAAAGCAAAAACTTGGATCAATTTTTGAAGCCTTTCAATGTACCATATGGACTACTTAAAGAACAAACACGACAATATATAAAGACTACGACGAATAAGGATCCGGACCACAACCTCCAGTTCATCCAAGATACATTCAGGTATACTCAGGAAGACTTCGACAAAGCTGATCCCATATGGATACGCAAAGTTTTGGAAAAGAATCCTACATTGCGGGTACAATGGGAAGCATCACCATACGCGCTTCAGGTCAATCCAACATTTTGTCCAGTACCCCGCAGATGCCCCTTGTCACAATTTTGGGAAGGACAGCACCAAGGGAGCATAAATAATCAATGGTTGAATTATCCGTTATTACCTAGTCCACCACATAGCTACCTACCAACGGAAGAATATATGGTAAAAACAATGGAATTTTGGATCGCACGATATGCCACTGTCCCGGACTTAGCAGTTAAAATGACCAATAAGATTTTCAGCATGCTATTAACTGTAATTAAAGTCTTCCAGCATGCAAAATACACCTTTTTGAACTTCATCGGCATTACACAAGGATCCGAAGCGCTCGTTTTTTATCTCTCCACTATTCCGAGCAGCTTAACCTTGATGGCGTATTATTCAAGACTTATGTTTTTGCCGTCAACATACATGCAGACCTTCGAAGAAGCATTTTTCACCGGCTTCTTCGAAATAGATTCAGAAATTTTTGTTAAGATGAATTCAAACCTAAATGCACGATTAGTAGCGTATGAAACAAGTTTTTTTGCGGATCACCGACAAGCACCAGAGGATGGCGTCAAGTCACAACAGTGGAAAGAATTTATGTTATGTCACGCTAATTTGCTGAATCAAAGAGAGCAGGTGGCTATACAGACCTATTCACGTCACCACAAAAAGCCTGTCAGGGACGACTGAGTTTAGAAGGAGGGACGTGTGGAAGGGGAATCAAGCAAGAAGAAAAGAAGAAGAAGATCAAAGTCAAAAATTGTGCAATAAAGAATGAAGATCATAAAATGAAAGAACCACCCTCTGCCCAAAGCCCCGCAGGGGCATGCATCAGGCAGCAACGCGAGACACCCAGGTCTTGAGGAATGGAATTAAAGAACAATCAGAACCAGGACATTTCATGGAAAGGATGGACCAGGGCCAGGAACTATACATGAAGAAGTGCAAGACAATATTTGGCAGGAAATAATCCTTCCGCTGGTAGCGTGCGTGGCAGCCCAACTGAATACAACAACCCAGATATGCGACATAAGAAATACCAAGGGGCAAACAGAAGCAAAGGACTTACCTCGGACAAAATAACAAATTCTCTGACAGTCCTTATCGCTTCTTCGACCACTGAGTGCGTGTATTCAGAACTCATAAACAAGATAAAGACAAGAAGTAAAGCCTGTCAAGGGACGACAGAGACAAAGAGGGGGAGAGTGTTACAGAGCAAAGAAGCACAAGAGAAGAGCCCAAAATTTTCAAATTAATGGGCATGATTTTTCTTCTTCAAAGTCTTAGAGAATTCCCTTAAGCCATGTAAATGCACTAGAGGAGTCCTCTAGTTGCATAATTTAAACTTGTTGTAAAATATCCGTTGTAAATTAGTAGGAAATTCACTTTTTAGTAATAAAGTGCCGGTCTCTTGTGTGAAAGGACCAAACTTAGGGCACATGTATATAAGTCACTTTGTGACTCTTTGTATAGACTTTTTGCCATTGTGAAGAAGGAACTATCTTGAATTTCGAATTCGCTTCTTTCCTGCAGATTTCCATCTTCTCTTTGATTTTCTATGTGTGTGTAATGCTTGGAATGTATATAAGAATGTTTTCTACCCCTCCCCACTGTTTTTGTGCTACTGTGGTGTGTGTGTGAGCTTGTAGGAGTTGTGGTGTGAGTGTGGGTGCTTCCTGCCATTCACTAATTTGGTCATAACTTGAATCACAGTTGTCAAAATCGAGTGAAGCTACTTCAATTAGATGCGTCTCGTCAAGAGCTTTGAAATGAGTACCCTATTGACCATATTTGGAGTTTGGAGCTGGGAGAAATCCTCGATTTACTGAAAACTGCTGTAAGAGGTATCACGGCAGACACTTTCAGTATTTCAGTGAGTTTGAGAGGTGGGTTAGTCTTTTCTCATGCATGTAAGCTGAACCACTTCATTCTCCATCATGTGTGCACATGTCCTCATACACTTGGTTAGGTTGTTTGATCAGATTTACAAGTAAGCGTGTCTCAATTTCCCACTATACGCACTTGTGTTGCAAATGAGGTCCCCTTTGGCACAAGTCCTTGAGTCTTCTTGGCTTAGGTACACAGAGCCTCATTTACATGAGGATCTCTATATAGTGGTATACAGGATGGAACAAGTAATCACATCACAATAAAATTGTGTCACATTTGTAGTTAGTAGATGTTGGTGCAAAGTTCAAGCCTACACATTTGGCTAGAGTTTATGATCAATAGAAGCTCCATGGAAATCATTGCTAGGAAGTTTTTTATCCTTTACCATTTGTAAAAGTCATTTTTTGACTTGAGAGAATATTTGTAACTATCACCAAAATCGTGGGACTTGTTAGTTGGAAAAGACATGACTTCATTTGAGGGAATGTCTCCTAAATTGGAGGACTACTTTTAGTGAGAGCCAATGGAGGATTCAAATTCAAATTCAAACATCACATGTATAAAAGATGGCTGGAAAACTCACGGGCTAGATCACTTCAATTCCGAGCCATTGCTGATTGGATTTGTAAGAGAGGGAGGCTGACATTGTAGCCTACATTACTCATCATCATTAGGCATTGATTATCAAGCCTATGATCTTGTAAAAAAATGTTCTTTAATACAATAGATCTACATTTCTCATCTATAGCTCTCTATCATAGTCACTCATAACAATCAACTTGTACTTCTCATATCTCAGTCATTCCTTTATCATTGTCGATATTCTATAGCATTTTGGAATCCACTCGAAGTTCTCTACAGGCTCACAAATTTTGAAGGAAATCCATTAAGCCAATTTGGAGAAACGTGCATCAAAGCACTCACTCATCAAACTCTGTAGAGGTCCTAAAAAATTAGGGGTACTGATTTGATTGCTAAATTGATTGCTCTGTGTATAGTGCATCATTTTAAGTGATTCCACTTGGAATCATTAGCTTAATAAGCTAATGTGATATCTGCAAAAGGAATGTTTCTAATTCCTTCTGTACTGGAAGCACTCAGCATAACAAGTAGCAGGTGTGTGAACAAAAATAGAAGGTTTTTCATTGAACCTTGAACTTGGAAGCAGCTTGTTTTGATTCAATCATTTCTCACATAATTTCCAAAGTACATAGGCACTTGTATAGTGTCATTGGAAAGCTAAGAGGGCCCACATTTCAACTCTAAAGCTACAAGGGGCTGGTACAAAGCATGATCTAACAGTACCTACTCATTTCTTGGAGTGTCCATCCATCTTTTCCAACAGTAGAGAGGGTCACTTCTTGTAGTGCATGAGAAATGCTCAATCGATGATTGATTCCTCTTAGACTCACGTTTCTTCTAAGCTTGAATGGGTTTTACATACAACATCTATTCATGACATTCACTTCATTTACCTATTCCATCCTGCTCAACTAAGCCTTCATATAGATGACTTGAATACCATGTCAGAGTCATCTCAAAAGTTTATTAAGAATCAAGGAATAACTAAAACTCTATAACCTAGTTCAAACCTCTAAAACACTAAAATCTAATTTCACAAAAAACCCTACAAGAAAAGTCATCATAGATCTCTTCAAGTGAAGAATTTGAAGCACTATATCAACATTTACGAGAGATAAGCTAAGTTCTCCTAAAGGCTCTTTGAATCAAGCTAAACCATAATTTGGACACCAAACTCTAGTGCAGAATCAAATGTCAATGTCTTGGCCCATGGAGCATTATAAATATTTATGATGTTTTACTTTACTCAAAAAACAGTAATTCTTCAATTGTCTTCAATTTATGCCTTTCACAATTTTCGGAGAATCCTTTATGAAAGTCTCATACATAATTGTGATTTTATAGATTGGTTCATCTCTTTGTATTTTCAACAAGATATTTTTGCATTTGCTAAGTCTAAATGCAACTATGTTGATCACCAAGTTAATTCTTTTCACAATTTAATGAAACTCAGTTATACTAGAATGCACAAATTCGAGTCAAGAGATTGATTCACTTAGTCGTATTGTCAACTAACTGCTTTATCCTAGACTAAGTTAGTCCAACTTATCTTTCTTAAAAGGATCTTCCAAGATCTTTTTTGTTCAGAAATCGAAGTAGGGAAGAACTTAGATGTGTTTGGGTACTTTCCAATTGATGAATCCATTTCTTCCTTAGCATTAACGTGGCAAGGAATCTATCCAAAGCTTATTTTTTCCTTATGTTTACTTCATTTCTAACCAAGACATACTAAATGTGTTCACATTAAGTATTTGATAAAAGTGTCACCTTGAAAAGGGATCACCTAGTATTTGTATCACAAAATCTAGGTAGCATGATTTTTCAAGTACCTTAGATTTGGTTCTTTCCAGGTTTCTTGCTTCCATTCAAAATTAAACTTACCATTGTAGACTATGTTCACCTATCTATTTTCAATATGTAAGAAAATAGTGAATGCTATTTATGTAAATGCATCAAATGCAAATGCACGTGCTTTCATGGAATTATGGTTCTAGCAACAAGACTTTCCTTAGTATTCATGCATTCTATGCTTATATGCTCCTTGTGCACAAATGTGCTTCCTTTTCAAGCATCCTTATGATAATGGACATGTTTTTGTTTCTTTAAAACATTTCTAATGAAGATAAAAATAAACATGTGACCAAAAGAAAAGCTTATAACTTGAATTTGTGCAATTAAACAATCTTGTGCTGCTAAAAATGCACATACAATCTTTATTTTCAATGCATAGATGCATGAAAGCTATTAAGGTGTTTAGAATTCCATGGAAATTTTCTTGTTAACTTTCATTAGTTATGGATGTGAATTGAAGACTTGTCCTATGGTTCAAGTACATCCCTATACAAAGCATATGGGAAAGAAATATGAAATTCAAGCATAAACTCAAAAAAACTTAGCTCAATGTTAAGCTTTGTCCTTCCTTTGATGGTTAAGAAGATCCACCTTTCCTTTATCTTGCATTCCATTCATCCATGTCCATCTCTATGAATCTACAAGAAATGTATGCACGATTGGATTCTAGGTTTTGAGATCTATTTAAAGTATTGACATAAAAAATTTTACCATAAAAAAAGAGGTGCCTTTTCCTAGAGGGGTGCATTGAATTATTGAATTCTATTGGCATTGATTACAATAAAATTCTTGCTACCCAACTGATTGCATCTTCCATAGAAATGAACTTGCTGATTGTTAAGAAATGACAAAAAATGTGCAGAAAACCACTAGCAAAAAGATGCACTCACACAACGCATACCACTAAAAGGCCTTTGTCACTCTACAATAATACCAAGAACAAATAATTTTTTTGGATATTCACCCATAACAAGGCTAATGCAATGGCAAGATCATAATGATACATATATAGTGTATATTGTGTTATTATTTAATCAAAGGCATGGAGACACATATAAGAAGAAAAATTACAATTTAAAATTGAATCAAGAAATTCTTTCCTTGGATAAGCAATGAATGGAGTCAAATAGTGATAGAATAAGATCTCAAGGATCACAACATGCTACACAAATGATGCTTCTCCTAACCTTATGCCTCTATATATAGGTACTCAAATTAATGAGGACATTAGGGGAAAAAATGAGCCCTGAATGGGCCTTTTAGATTAAGGGCTGATTAAGGATCCACCAATGAGAGGAGAGCAGTGGCCGCAGTCTAGTTCTTGAATTTGCTAGAGTAGGCATAGGCTTCCATGGTTTTCTCTTAGTCAAAGGCATGAAAACAACCATGTACGTGTGGTTTTCTTGGTGTGGCTAGTTTGGGAGCTCAGAATATTGCATATCATCCCTTGGATGGCCTCAAAGATCCAAGGGTATATATTGTTTTATAAAAGTCAAGGCGGGATGGAATCTCCACCATTCAATCAACTACGAATTGGATGGTTTCAATGCATCCGCCATGTAAAAAGGCGCCAATACTTGTGGATCGTTGGATCAGAGCGCTCATCTAATGGAGGAAATTGAACAGAGAGAGGGAATGCACCTTTTTCTATGCACCATTGGATCTATGGTAGATCTGATGGCTGAAAAACACTTATCTCTTTGAAAATGCGCCTTTGCCTCTATGCCCTTAGATTGGACCTCCGTCGAACGCCTTAAAGTGCATGGCGCCTTTAGATTTTCGAGATTCCTTCTCCTCCCTTAGATTGGAGGCTCATCCAATGGTCCTAATCTCCTGCAAGCTTACGATCAGCCCCATTTCTGCTTAGCCATTAGATTTATGACAGAACGGGCGCTCACGATTCTTGCAGAGAATGTGCACAAGGACCCACGACGATATGAGCATTAACTCCTTGTTCCCCACTCGTTTGAACTTGAGCCGTCAATTTGAGGCATCCAACGGCCATAATTTTATGTGTTTGATTAGTCCATATACTAATTTGAACAAATCTTTATTTATTCTACAATACCACTAGTGGTTTGGGATGTCCCCTTAATCTCCAACAAGCTTAATTTTAATCCCTAAAATTAGGGATCCTTACAAGGCCCATTCAGGGCTCATTTTTTCCCCTAATGACCACAAATGTAATTGGAGTCCACAAGTGCATGTGTGATCTCCATCACTGCTTTAGCACCTTCCACTAGCGTCCACTAGTGGTAGATGTACTTGCCACTCGAGTTAAGTCTTTCTCGACTCAAATTCACTAGCCTTAATATTAATTAGAAGACTCTAGAGATTTTTGGGGAAAACTTTCTCCCCATGCTCCCTACGGGGGTTGAACTCAAGTCCTCCTCATTCCAAATCTTGAAACTTACGTTATAATATCCGCTCTTAGAAAATACTTTTGTTCTCATATATAGAGTTATATATAATAAACTATAGGCATAACCCCAAGCTTTATGTTTGTTGATGCAAGGATCAAGCCCAACAGCTTGATATATGTTCTCTGGACTTCTCTATAATTCATTAAACATAAAAGTAAATCTCTTGGAATATATGTTTAAGTTTTCAAAGGTTAATCCTTCACATTGATTTAGTCAAATGATAAATGTAAAAGGTTGAAATAATTTCATGACTCAAGGGATCCAAAATTCAAGAATTTACTTTTAATTCAAATTCAAATTGATCCTAAGAATTAGGGCGGTGGAATATCCAATCACCTTGAAGATAAAAAAGTGTATAGAAACACTACATTTCCAATCCTTGGGCAATAGAGCATTACAAAGTGATTAGAGTTAATTTATTGAGAATACATTGTACTACCTTGAAGTCATAGAACTCCTCCACATCTCCTTTTGTACCATATGTGCAATATCAACACATATTATGATTTATCACTCTCTATTTATTGTTAGAGTACCTTGAGCTACTCAATCACCTTATATGAGCAATTTCTGAGTGCGTAGGTGCTGAATTTCTTACTAAAACTTGGATCACTTAGATAAGACTATTTTTAACTTGCACACAAATTTTCATCAACATTGGATGTGTATATATCTAGATATGAATGATTATATGAGAATTTGTTTGCACACCATCTTTGTGAAAATGTTGAGGTGATCCCCGAACCTTCTTAAACTTATTGCTCAGGACATACTGAGGAAAACTTGATGAAATAAATTGCTTTGGGTGGCTTAAGACTTTATTTGAAAGTGTACATATGATCAATGGATAATTTGAATGAGGCTATGAGCTCTGAACAAATCACTAAGAGCTTCTCATCCATAAATAGAAGATTCCTCAAGATTTGTGATTTTCAAACTCATTTGTTTAGATATAGAAGTTTGTGTAAGATGTTTCAAGGGCCTTATGATTTCAGCTTATATTTTGGAAGCATAGAGAGTGTACTAAGTATCCTTGAAGCTATTTGGGCTATTTTTAAGTAGGATTCTTCCAACACATGGTCATCTCTACAATGCATCCTTCACCTCTTCACAGTAGTATCAAAATAAAGCTAAAGATAGGCATTATGGGTGATGGATTCCCCTCATCCATTGACGAGGTGAATTGAGATAATTACTCATATTTGTCTCTTATCATGGAGGGCTATCTACAAGGAAGGAGCTTATATGGATAGATTTCAAGAGATGAGATGATGCCAATACTTAGAAGTAAGGGTCAACCAACACAAGAGGAGGAGGAAAGGTTGAATGCATGGAGTTCAAAGAATGCTTTGCAAGGTCAAACAACTTCAACTATAACTTTGATTTTCTACTCCTTCACATTATGAATTGCAATACATCTCAAGAGATATAGAATTCTTTGGAAACATTCTTGTGCTCAAGTACCAAAGACAAGAAGAATCAACCTTGGATGGAGTTTACAACACTCAAGAAGATGCCCAAGCAAAGTGTGATTGACTTTTTCACCAAGATGAAGGACATTGTAGACCAACTTGGGAGCATTGGAAAGATTATTGATGAGGAGCAAATTCTGAGGCAAGTCATCAATGGGATTAAAGCTGGTGACAATCAGGAAGCCTTCACTATAGCTATGGACCTCTACATGGACATGCAAGTAACTGACTTCGACACACTCATGGTAAACTTGTCACACATGAAGCAAAGCTTATGAAGAATGGTGAGAATCAGAAAGGTAATCAATCCTCTACCTTCTATACATATAAGAATAAAGGAAAAGACAACAAATGGAAATGTAAGAAATCTATTGATCAAGGAAGTATCTCTAAGGCCAATTCTATAGGTAGAGCTAGAGGCTCAAGAGGAAGAGGTAGAGGAGGTAGACAAGGCATGGGGAGAGCTCAAAGCTTATCATCTTGTATTCCATGTGGATTATCGAATGACATCACAGAGAACCCAATAAATCAAAGAGGAAGACGATACAATAGAGCAAGCTTTGGAAACTCAAGAGGTTGATTAAACAAATCTTATGGTTATGAAAAAATTTCATACAATAAAAATTATGAAGACCGATACAAAGGAAGGAGAGATGATGATCAAGCTCAAGAGGATTCACTTCTACTCATGAAGACGACAATGAAGGATGGTAAGTCTCATGAGCATGTGTCTTACATAGACTCAGGATGCTTAGATCATGTGGCAGCAAATGTGGATCTATTCTCTCACTCGGAAGATCCATAAAACAAACATGAAGTCCAAACAAGAGATGACACAATAGATCTAGTTGAGAAGATAGGTAATGTGAATACACTAAATGGTATTATGAAATATCTTAGCAAAGTTCTTCATGTGCCTACCATAAAAAAACATTGAAAGTATGAACTATGCAAGGAAGTTTGAAGCTTTCTGCAAAGCTTTGGGCTTACTTCCTTTTGTGGAGTGATTCCACATACCTTGTCACTTCCTTATACATGAGTGCCACCTCCTTGTTCACTGCATAATTCCCAAGGGGGATTTGTTGATATATTTAGATAGTGATGTGTGTGAACACTCTAGGACTATTCGGGTACTTTTTTCCCTCTTTAGGAGTTTTTTTTTCTCGGCTTGTATATATGCCTACTGCCCTAATGGGTTACTTATCTTTGTACATTCTAGTGATAATACATTCAGTATTGTATGTTGTGCACCAACCTTCTTCTTCTTCCTTGTGTTGTACATGTGCTTTCGTAGACATCTAACTCCAATAGAGAATTTGGGGAAACATCTACTTGTAATTGATGAATGGCAAGTATGTGATGTGTGCAAGGTATATTAGCATTATTAGTAGGAGATTCATCATCATCGATAAAATATTCCAATAGATTAAGTATAATTTGATTTTTATATGATTTTGAAATAAAATAATGACATTAATTTATAGAATCAATACATACCCAAGCAGTATCATGTTGATCAGGTGATGGTGCATGCTCAAAACTACCATTCTCTACCTCATGTTCAATACATTCCAATCGTGGTCTTCCATATATGCCATAGCAAAAATTACACCAACATATAATATCTCTTGATATTAAAAGTCATCATAATTCCTATCGGAGGACATATGTGAAGTCATTGCATGGGTAGGAGGTGGTGGAGTACCCTCTGATTGATCATAATTTGATTATAATATAACCATTAAAAAACATATATCTATCATGAATGTATCTATCAAATACTAGGATTATAAGT
The DNA here is from genome assembly GCA_020310875.1 of Ceratopteris richardii. NCBI lineage: Eukaryota > Viridiplantae > Streptophyta > Polypodiopsida > Polypodiales > Pteridaceae > Ceratopteris > Ceratopteris richardii. The sequence goes on along the minus strand of CM035429.1, from coordinate 73,806,035 downwards.
TTGATATACTTACAATAGGTAGTCCTTGCATGACTAGGAGTCGGTGGTGGAGTTCCCTCTGATTTATGAGAATCTGATTGTGTGGCAAATAAAGGTACTAGATATTAATAATATGATTATTTACATACATACACACTCACATGTACACATTTACACATACATACATATTCACATATATACAAATACACATTTTGATATATACTACACATACAAAAATATAAATCTATGATATGTGTATGTACTTATGTATGTATATGTGGGTGTATGTGTGCGTGCATGCATTTATTATGTATGTGTGTATCATTATGTGTGGGTATGTGTATGTGTGTGTATATGTATGCATGTTTATAAATGTGTATGTATTTATCATGTATGTGTCTATATGCATGTAGTATGTGTAAGTGTATCTATGTATGTGTAAGTGTACGTATGTGTGTATATATGTGTATGTGTATGTCTGTGTGTTATGTATGTGTGTGTATGCTTGTGTCTAGGAGTATGTGTATTTTTGCAAATGTGTATATGTGTATTTGTGCATGTATTTATTATGTATGTGTGTGTATGTATATGTTATACTTTATGTTATATGAATTTCAATTTCTTGAGGTTTTTAATGTCATTTGTGTTTTCATTCAGCAGGTGAAGACTCATGAGGGTGTGAACATGCATAGCTAACAAATTTAATGAAAATTACTTTGTATGGTTACAAATAATTAAAAGACATTTGAAAAATATTTCACAACATCCTACGGTTAAACTTGCACCATGTTATTATGGAGCTTTTTGTATTATTCAAAAAACTAATTAGGATGCTTTTAGACTAGACATAACTTCTCATTGGAATATACATAATGCTTTTCATATTAGTTTATTGAAATCCTTTACAGGAACTTTACCACTTGTTGGAGTTAGACTTCTCTGGAAGCATGCAAACAACACAAGGAAGAAGAAGAAGCTTGGATCACAACACACAATACTGAATGTATTACCACTAGAATGTACAAAGATAAGTAGCCCATTAGGGGAATAGGCATATATTCAAGCCGCGGAAAAAACCTCCTAAAGAGGGAAAAAAGTGCCCTGGTGGTCCTAGAGTGTTCACACACATCACTACCTAAATATATCAATGAATCCCCCCGGGAGTGATGTGGTGAACAAGTAGCTGGCACTCATGTATAAGGAAGTGCCAAGCTATGTGGAAATCACTCCACAAAAGGAAGTAAGCCCAAAGCTTTGCAGAAACTTTCAAACTTCTCCCTAGGTAGAGCCTTCCTGAAAAGGCTACAATGTTCTCCTGCGTGGGCACATATGCCAAGCTGATCTCCCCATCAAAGAACCTCTCCCTGACATAATGACAATGCACCTCAATGTGCTTCGTGGCAAAACTACAAACATTAGTAAATGCCCATTCTTCATTCTGCACAAGATTAGCAGACTCTATTTTGGGTGTAGGGACCTCTCCAACAACCATTCCAACCTCTTTTTTCTTTGCCTCTCTTGTAGCCAGTTTTGGATAGTTCTTTATGACATGATCATTTCCTTTACAATACTTACAAAAGAATTTCTTCTTTTCTGATTTCTCCTCATCTTTGTCTTCTTTCTTCAAATGTACAACATTTGCAAATTTCTGCTCACTAGTAGATGAGCTCCATTTACCTTTGCCCTTCTAACTAGCAAGGAAAGCTTGATCTGCAACATGCATAATGGACCTGTTCTGCCTAGATTGATCTTCCTACAATAGAATAGAGATGAACTCTTGAAATGACAAGGAATTTGGATTGCCTTTCATCATCAAACGGAGAGTAGAAGCAAAACTCTTATATGAATCAAGAAGACCATTCAAAACAATCTGCACAAGTGAGCTATCATGTATAACTTCATCAACAAAAATCAATTGTTCCTTCAAGTCTTTGATCTTTGTCAGAAAAGTCCATAGAATCATCTTCATTCATATGTTCACTCTCCAACTATTTTCAGAGGTAAGCAACATGAGCCTCATTCTTAGCCTGGTACAATGTGGTAAGTGTATCCCAAGCATCCTTAGCTATTTTGCAAGAGTGAATGTGAGGAATAATGGCACCTTTGATAGAGAAGGCTATCAATGCATGTGTCTGAACATCTCTACCATCCCAACAAATTTTCTCTACAATAGGTGTAGTAGAAACCACAACACAAAAGGAATATGAAGAATATCAGCATCTTCAATGCCATCTGCATCAGCTTCAATACCTATATTTGCAAGTGTAATAGGACATTTTTCAACACCCTGCACAATGTTCCACTGTTATTTTGCAACCAATACATGTCGCATCATATAAGCCCACAATGGGTAATTGGTACTATCCAACTTATCCTCAATAGCCAACATACGGAATACATCACTGCTTTTAGCCATTTCCACTGACTAAAATACCCCGATGCATGCATCTGAAAAGTTGAACAGAACTATCTTTACAAGTTCTGATAAGCTTGTAGGAGACTTCGAGATGCTTATACTGGCGAACCAAAACCTGTATATATCTTTGGCACAAAAAGATGAAATAGTCTACACAAGCGCTCTAATAGTGCATTCAGAGGCCAAAACGAGCTTAGATCATGATTTTAGTACTAGAACAGGAAGCTATTTTGATCTCCTAATCACCCTGAGTATGCTCACCAAATTTTGTGCGATTTTGAGACTATCATCGGAGGGGTGGCCATGACACCCTAGATGAAGCGACGACGTGCTCTGATACCAATTGTTGGAGTTAGATGTAATAAAGTAACTCTATGATCTAAGGGTCTAGCCGTTCAGACGGATCTGAAATCGGACACCAATTGTTCATCCATGTGTATGACCAAAGAACTTGAGTTTAGACTTACTAAGCTAGGAGGTCTTGTGCTCTTGTGAACAAGTGATCCACTTAGCTTAGTGGTTAAGTCTCAAGGATGTGAAGGAGGAGGTCTTCGGTTCAACCCCATGGGGAACATGAAGAGAGTATTTTGCCCAAAGAGATGTAGAGCCTTCTAGAAGCATCCACTTGAGTTAACTCGAGTTGACTCGGACACTTGGCGCACATGCAGTTACATGGCCGACACATGACTGGCTAGTATCCACCTGCCCAAGAAGGCAGTCCCCTGGAGAGAGCTATATATAGAGGCAGATGGTTGGGAGGAGAGTCATCTCTCTAGCACATGGTGGTCATAATTGTTAGTTTCTTGCATTGGTATCAAAGCTCTAGGCAAGCTTCCATGGTGACCTTGATGGTTCGTCATCATCCTCAAGCAAGCTTATATGGAAATTGAGGAGCTTGTTCATGGATGAAATTCGTTTTCTTTCATAGATCATTTGAGTTTCACAAATTTCTATGGTAGTTTATGCGAGCATATTAAATCTTCTTTATCGCATATGTTTCTTCGTGGCTCTCGATTATTTTTCAAAGCAAAATGTTTACATTTGGTGTGTTATCATGTGCGGCGAGCTCCAGTGATCGAACATAGATGACTGTCAATGACGACGTCTATGATAACCGCTCACACAGAGCGCGGAATGCTTACTTTTACTCATCTTTTTAAAGTATGAATAGGATTTATGAATACTATGTGAGTACAACAATGGCAGGCATAGGCTGGTGTTGATTTGGATTATTACCTTAGCGCGCAGAGTATACGAAAATATCTTCACGAGTTCATTTCGTCTGTGAGATATGAACTTTCATCGTATAGCGAACTCAGAATGTCCCCAGCCGTTGTGCTACGCTTGCTTGTTAACTTAGACTATTTACAAGTAATAGCTATGCAATCCAGAAATCGAAACAAGAAGAATATGCAGACAGTGGTGTTCGGAGCTCGAGCTTGACACATGATCAAGCTGACCTGTTACTGATCGGACTTGATCTCTCAAACTCTCGAGATAAAGAGTTGTGCCTCAACCACTAGCGCGATGGGTTGTTCAACACCATTCAAAGCCAAAGTGAAGCAACATCAGATCGGAGCAAGGAAGATCGCGCTTTGGATTTACATTTCTTTTCGATCGACAAAAGAAAGCTCTATTCAAGGATTTGGAGAAATGTGAGCATGGCTATGAAGGTTGGCTCTTCGCAAGAATCAAAGAATGGAGGAAGCTATGATCAAAGCTAAGTATTTTCCAGTTTCTACTTGGCCTTAATGCTTGATTTATCTTGTTTTCATTAGTCTACACTTAATCCTAGATGCACATTGAAATAGCCAAGATTTCAATCGATTAAGTCTAGATTAGGATAATGAAACAATCCAGTTCTCATTCCAAGCATTGGTTTGCATTAAGGAAAGACTTGATTTAAAAAAGGATCCTTGTGCATCAAAGAATGTATTTTGGTAGTTTAATTCCAAATTTCCTTTCCATTGAGTAAGCTTTTTATCGCACCACAAGGATATGTTTTTATATCATAGTGCATTAGGACAAAGGAAAGGATATACATGCATCAAGATTGCATGATATACATTCTTAGTACAAGGAAAAGTCATGCATCAAGCTCATGCATGATTGTTGCATTATTTTTTTGGGCATGCAAAGAACATGCATGCATACGCATGTGAGCATATGCATTTGCATGTAGGCACATGCATTTGCATGATAGAACGGGATGTTGTTTGCAAGTAGATATGATAATGTACTCTCTTATTATTTAGCTTACTTTATAAAGCTCGCGGCCTGACATTAGGGAAGAGAGAGGACTAGTTAGCTTCGAAGACATGCTAGTTCTAGTTTGCAGCTCAAGTAATTAGTCAATTCCTTCCCAAGTTGATACTCCGCTATCAAAAACAAATACTTAATGACAATTAAGTATGTTTGATGTCTTACTAGGTATAAGTAGGCACTAGGAGAAAGTTAAGTATTAAATTTTCTTGATGACCAAAAAAACTTAATAACTTGCAAAGGTTTTGCGATGTATGATGACTCTAAGTCCCAGATGTACTTAGGGAGTCGTGAAGATAAGCTTATAATGATTACTCTAAGTATAGGTGATATTTAGAAAGTCATACGGATTAGCTTTAGTGGAACTATTGAAGTTTTTTCTTTTCATCCTGATGAATGATAAACTTCAAAGAGATAAATAAACTTTAGCATCGCTTGAACTTTAGTGTTCAATAGTTGGATGCTAGGTTCCATGACTGTATCTCTAGTCAAGATGCAAAGCTTTAAAAAAGCATGGAAACTTTATTAAGTACTTTTCTGAGGATGAGAAAAGTATGTTTGGTTTTGTTTAAGCTAATTAAATCTTAAAAAAGAAACTTAAGTCAAAATAATCTCTGGGAATTAAGCTACTTCCTAAAGATAAACCAATGAAATGAAATAGTCTGATTATCTATTTCATTGGTTAAAAAGAAATATCTTTTGGGTGAGCAATAAAGCCTTAAGGTGGATAAAGGGGTCAAAAGACCTTAATGTGGACAAAAATCATGACTTAGATAATTTAGGGTGGTCCGAAGGTCACGCAAGCCAATCCTTAGGTGGAAAAAAAGTTCGGAGAAGCATCCAAAATCTATAAAAGGAGGTGAAGAGACACCAAATGCATGGTAGTCTTGTAGGTCAAGGAGGCTCATGGAGAGAGATATACTCAAGGAGGCTCAAGGAGAGAGTCATCCTGAAAGAACTTGGAGAAGCTTGTCGAAGGTAGAAAAGTGCGTTTCGAAGCGATGAAGTTTGGTCAAGCCAACCGGCACAAGACCAGCCCTTGAGCTTATGGAGACTCAAATAGACCTTATAGGCATGCTATAAGTGCAAAGAAACACACTATGTACCTTGGAGCATCAAGGAGAATGAGTCGATACAAAACAGATAGGTTCGCGGGTCGACTAGCTCAAAAAACTTACTATCTATGGAAGAGACAATGAACTTCAAATGCCCATAGCGACCAGCGTGATTACAATTAGAAAAAATCCTTTTATGGGAGTGATACACATAGGGTTGAGTGTATGGAATGCACAAAAGTATAAGGAATAAGCAAAATATGCTATAGGAATGAATGCGACATTCACCGGTGGTACCTCCTATTTTTCAGGAATACGCAGAGATTGACCCTGAGGCAGAAAAACTGAAATTTCTCCAAATCTGCTGAACCAAATTCTTTGAAAATTTACAGGCATCAACTAGACACTGATACCTTTCCAATGAGTCCTCTTGCAATCAATTTGAAGCTCTGAGGAGAGAGCAGCAGCCTCTGCAAGATTACTGTTGGCGAAGAAGATGATGCAGAAAATTAAAGGAGCAAGACAATGATGGTCACAAGTGTATGTATATTGCTTCCATGTAATGTACAAGTGATTTCAACTCCTTATATAGCCTCTAGGAGTGTTCCACGACTTTTACAACTTGAATTTGAATTCAAATGAAGGTGGGAATGGCTGTTGGAGGGAATCAATTCACTTCCCTACAATCTAGGAAAAGTGAAGATCTTGATTGATCTACTTTTAGGTGATTGATTGCTTGATTGAATGCAACTTCAACCACCAAAATTTCGTGGGATTTTGGCCCTATATTTGTACCTTTACATGTGTACAACTCAAGGCTTTTACAACGGTAAATGAGCCATCAAAATATTCTCAAAAAATACAATAAATGAGCATATGAAAAAGAACTCTCCAACGGATATTCTTTCGACGCAATAGCCTTTGATGTAGATCAAATCCACCTCAAGCATAGTGTAAGCTTGATGTTCCAACAGCTCCCCCTCAAGCTAAAGTATGCTTGAGTCTTCATTCTCTGATAGGTTGAATACCTGCCATAGCTTTGAATCTACAAAGCTTTATTCCATCAAGTGCCTTTGTCATCATATCTGCTACTTGCTTTTCAGTCGGAACAAAAGAAATGTCAATCTCCTTTGCCATGAGCTTCTCCCTGATGAAGTGATAATGGACTTCTATATGCTTGGTTCTCGCATGAAAAATAGGATTTGCCGCTAGATGCATGGAACTTACATTATCTCCAAATATGTGAGGTTTGGAACTCACAAGTCCCAAATCTGTATACAATGCTTTTAACCATATTGCCTCTTGAGTTGCTATGGTCAAGCCTCTGTACTCTGCTTCAGTTGAGGATAAAGCAACTGTTGGTTGCTTCTTGGAACTCCATGACACTAGCTTCAAACCTGCAAATGCTAAGTACCCAGATGTACTTTTTCTATCATCCTTAGCTCCTGCCCAATCTGCATCTGAGTAGATTTTGATATCCAAATCGGAAGAGTAAGGATAGAATATACCTTCGTTGATTGTACCTTTGAGATACTTAAGTACTCTCTTAGCCGCATCCATGTGTGGTCTTCTCGGTGAGTGCATGAACTGACTAAGCACTCCCACACTATATGAGATGTCTGCCCTTGTGTGAGTAGCATATATCAAGATACCTACCAAGCTTTGATACTCTTTTATGTCTTCAATTTTCTCACCTTCATAAACACTAAGTTTATGATTCATCTCCAAAGGTGTACCTGCAGGTTTAGTGTTCTCCATTTTGAACTTGAGAAGAAGATCCTGAATGTATCTTCTTTGAGTCAAATACATTCCTTCATCTGTATATATCACCTGCATACCTAGGAAATATGTGAGCTCACCTAGGTCACTGATTTTGAACTCCTCTTGCATGTGTCTCTTGATCCTTTGAATGCCATTTAGATCATCACCTGTCACAATAATATCATCTACATATACACATAGATAGATAACCTCATTGTGATCCCTTTTGATGAATAGAGAAGGATCGGAGCTGCTAGCTTTGAACCCTTGGTCTTGAAGATATGTAACCAACCTGTAATTCCAAGCTCTTGGAGCTTGTTTCAATCCATACAATGCTTTCTTAAGTCTGCAAACATAAGATGGATGATTAGGGTTTTCAAAACCTGGTGGTTGTGACATGTATACCTCTTCACTTATCCAACCATTTAAGAATGCATTTTTCACATCAAGTTGGAGGAGTCTCCAATTCCTTGCAGCAGCTACACTTATCAATGTCCTGATTGTAGTCATCTTTGCAACTGGTGAGAATGTTTCCTCATAGTCTATACCATGAGTTTGTGAGCATCCTTTGGCAACTAATCTTGTCTTGTACCTGCAAACTGATCCATCTGAATTTCGTTTAACTTTATATACCCATCGGAAACCAATTACCTTTTGATTCGGTGACATTGGAACCAAATCCCAAGTGTCCATTTCCTTCAATGCATCTATCTCTTCGTTCATGGCCTTTTCCCAATTAGGGTTTCCCTTTGCCTCTTCATAGGTTGAGGGTTCCTGTGAAATAGAGTCTTTTGCCAAGTAGATTGAATGCTTTGTAACAAATGTGGAATCATATCCATACCTTTCTGGTTGTTTCTTCTCTCTTGCTGATCTTCTAGGTGCTTGTTTGGAGCATTCTCCAACCTCTTGCATCTTTGCTTTGCCTCTTGACTTCCATAGCTTGTAATCCCTTTCTCTTTCATCTTGGTCATCGTCTGTATCACTTCTTGGATCCTGGACCTGTGTATCATGCTTCCTTCCTAATTGATGAGAGTCAGAATCAAGATCATATGGTAGTGTTACCTTTTGTTTGTCTTCATCATACCAAGACCTGTGTTCTTCAAACACAACATCTCTACTTGTAGTGAATTGCTTGGTTGAAGGATTGAAGAACCTGTAACCCATCTGAGTTGAATCATATCCAATAAACACTGCCTTTGTTGCCCTTTCATCTAGCTTACCTCTTATTTGTGATGGTACATGAACATAAGCTAAACAACCAAAAACCTTGCAATGTCCAAGACTAGGTTTTCTTCCATGCCATGCTTCATAAGGAGTCATACCTTGAAGTGATTTGGATGGTAGTCGATTGACAAGGTACACTGCAGTTGAAATAGCTTCTGCCCATAGATAATGTGGCAACTTCTTCTCTTCAAGCATTGTTCGGGCTGATCCAACCAATGTCTTGTTTCTCCTCTCTGCAATTCCATTTAGTTGAGGAGAGTACCTGGTAGTCACTTCCCTTTTGATACCTTTATCCTGCAAGAACTCATCAAAATCTTTGGAGAAGTATTCTCCCCCTCCATCAGATCTGAGCTTCTTTAGTGATCTACCTGTATGATTCTCCACATGCGCAAGATACTTCTTGAAGCAATCAAACACTTCATTCTTACTCTTGATAAAGTATAGAACAGTCCACCTACTATGGTCGTCAATAAATGAGACATAGTACCTTGATCCTGCCAATGAAGGTTCTTGACTTGGTCCCCATACATCTGTGTGTACTAAGTCCAATAAGTTGTTGTGGATGTAACCTTTGTGGTTGAATGGTTGTCTTTGTGCCTTCCCAATCTGACATGCATCACACCTGTTGATCATGTGTTGCTTTGATATGTTCGGCAGTCCTAGAACACTTTGATCCCTGCATATATCCTTCAAGGTTCTTTCATTCACATGAGCAAGTCTCTTATGCCACACTTCAAGTTCACTTAGGGTTTGAGACCCAAAGTTGAATAGAGCTATGTTCCTGGTATCTCCTACTTCAAAAGTAAAGAGCCTACCATGCTTCTCACCTCGGGCTATCTTCTTGAAGCCTTGACATGGATCTTCCACAAAAGCTCCATGTTGGGTGAACCTAACTTGCAAGCCTTTTTCAACTATTTGGCCTACACTTATTAGGTTTTTAGTGATAGTGGGTACATAGAGAACCTTACTCAGAATGTTTGTCCTGCCATTGGAAGCTTTGACATTACCAATCTTCTCCACATTGTGCTTCGTGTCATCCCCTGTTTGCACTTCATGTCTATGCTTTGGACTTTCCAAGTCAGATAGAAGAGCAATGTTGCCTGCAACATGATTCGAGCATCCTGAATCTATGTAGAACAAATGATCATCTTCTTTACCTTCTTTGTGGCTTAGGTTCATAAGAAGTAATGAGTCTTCATGTGGTTGATCTTCTGAATAATTGTTGTAGTCCCTTCTATTATAGCTTCTATTGTTGTTGTTGAAGTTGTGTCCACCTCTGCCTCTATTGCCGCCATATCCACCTCTTCCACTTCCTTTCTGGGTCTTCCCATTGAACCAGCAGTTCTGAGTGGTGTGGTTGGTCTTATCGCATATGGCACAAGGTTGAACATTCTGACCTTTGGCTTTGTCTTGCTTTGGTCCTTTCTTCTTCCCTTTCCACTTGCTCTTGCTTGCGAAGTTGGCTTGGGAAGTCTCTTCTTCGTCTTCTTCCTTGTTCTTGCCTTTCTGCTTCTTATCCTTCTTATCTGCATATAGAGCACTCGTTGAATTACCATGATAAGAGTTACCTTCCTTTATGCTATTGTTGGCTTCTTGATTGAAGAGTTGTCCAAGAAAGATGTTGAAGTCTGGAGTTTGCACATCCATGATGAGATCGTAAGCCGTCGTGAAGGATTGCCATTGCTTATCACTTCGAATGCCGTTGAGAATTTGCCTCATGATGAACTCTTCTTCAATCAGCTCTCCAATGGATGCTAACTGATCCGCAACCTCCTTGACCTTGGTAACAAACTCTGTGATGGTTTGTTTAGGTGTCTTCTTCATTTGGTTGAACTCGTTCCAAAGATGATTCTTTCTTGCTTTGGTACTAGCAGAAAAGAAAGTCTCCAGGGCATCCCAAGTCTCTTGAGATGTCTTGCATCCTCTAATATGTGGTAATAGAAAGTCAGAGATAGAGTTTAGTATGTACGACCTTGCTTGAGCATCCCTTGCGCACCAAAGTGTGAGCTTATCTGTCTCCTCTTGTGTAGGTCCTCCTTTGGATCTTGGAATAGGCATAGCTTCATCACCTGCTACAATTCCATAAAGATTTCTACCTTGCAAATAGGCCTCCATTCTGATTTGCCAAGCCGCGTAGTTGTGTCGATCAAGCTTCTCGATCATTGAGGGAAAGCCGTCACCCATCTTGAACTAGCTCTGATACCACTGAAAGAACTTGGAGAAGCTTGTCGAAGGTAGAAAAGTGCGTTTCGAAGCGATGAATTTTGGTCAAGCCAACCGGCACAAGACCAGCCCTTGAGCTTATGGAGACTCAAATAGACCTTATAGGCATGCTATAAGTGCAAAGAAACACACTATGTACCTTGGAGCATCAAGGAGAATGAGTCGATACAAAACAGATAGGTTCGCGGGTCGACTAGCTCAAAAAACTTACTATCTATGGAAGAGACAATGAACTTCACATCCAAGGCTCAAGGAGCTAAAATACAGTAGTCCAAGCTAGGAAAAATGCATAGGGGGACATTATATGCACATAGGAGGAGCAAAGAGAAGTTATCAAGCCCACACCCCCTTAAGTCTCTTGAAGGTATATACATAGTCTGCTTATAACACTTGTAACTCTTTGTCTACATGTTCAATTCAAGATATTTAAAGTGCATTCTATAGCTTATATATATCTTACTTTCACTAAGAGGGCTTCTTGAAATCAATTCTATGTGCAAAGAAATGGGTGTATCTCTGTAATACTTATTTTTGCATATCCTACATCTCTGTGTAGTCTATTTTGTATAGAGTTGTTGGATGACCTAAACAAATGCATTCGAGGTGTTCTATAGCTTGTTGAAAAGTTTATGAACCATACTAAGTGTGGCTAAAAGCTAGGTGATTTGGATTTCTGTAAGGTAGGTGAATTAGAGTTTTTCTATAGGGTAACAAAGAAGGTGTATGAAGGGATTTAGGTAGTGGGTTCATTTCACTTCTAGTGTGCAAATTTGAGGGATTAAATTGCATCAATTTCTATCAGAGTAGGAAATATCCTTTGAAGACTCCAAGAGAAGGACACAAAAGCTTTGACATCAAGGTTAAGATGTACATTTCAGTGTAACCCTAATTTCCCATTCATTATCGTAGATCTAGGTAAAAAAATAGAGTTGGTTGACAAAGCACAACTATCAACCATGGAGGTTGAGAATCATGACATACCTCATGAGCAAAGGTTTATGGCCTATCATGTGTGGAGATCAAGATAAGCCTGATGTGGATCCCAAAGATCCAAAGGTCACCAATCAAGAATTGAAGATGCTAAAGGATTGGGAGGAAAGGAATAAGAGAGCTATCTTCTACATATCACATGTAGTTTCTAAGACTATGATTGGTCATCAGAGTTTGATCATGCTAGAGATGTTTGGGAGGCCTTAAAGAAGATATCTGCCACTTCCACAAGAATCACAAAGATGTAGCTTACGAATGAACTCCATTCTTTGAAGAAAGGTAGTGGTTAATCTATCGTTGACTACACCTTGATGGTGAAGGAGTTCAAGGAGTAATTGGCATCCATTGGTTGCGAAATAGATGAGGAAGAGCTTGTGCGGATTACTCTCAATAGGCTAAGAGGGAAAGATAAGTGGAATCCCCTTATTACTACCATCTTGTATAGAGATCCTCTACCAACTCTTGAGTAGTTGATCCCAAACCTAATGGCAGAAGAGGTTGCCATAGGAGACACATCCAAGAAGGATGGTCACTCACAAGAGCTTTCATCAAAAGAAAACTTCTATATTTTCATGGATACCTTTCATTAAGATATTTTCTTTTACTTGTCCTAACATATTTTTTGAGCTTCTTCTTGTTTTGGTAAAAGTTCATGGGTTAATGGAGATCCATAACTTGGAGCTTCTTTTGTTTCCAAAAAAAAAATCTTGAATATTCTAGGAAAATGATTTGAATTATGAAATAGATAAATTTAATATTTCGTTTGAGTTATTCTCTTTAGGAACTATCTAATTTGCTTAAGATCACTTGTCTAGGTTTTTCATTCTAGGTTTTTCATTAAGATTTGAATCTCTAAAACTAAAACTTCAAAGGAAATTTCAACTATTCTTAGAAGAAGAGGTCTTTCAAAGTTTCCATGATTCCTTGAAACAATGTTTTAGAGAAGGACCATGTAATAGATTCCCTTCTATTCGTTTCAAGTATGAGATGAGTCCTACCATAGAGATGCAAGCATGTTCTTCTAGACTAGAATATGACACTCAAGGTATGCCTATAATTTATTATATATAACTCTATTTTTGGACAAATATCTTTTCCAAGGGGGGATATTATAAAGTAAATTCTATGATTTAAGGGCCTGGAGAATCCAAACATATTTAAAATTGGACACTATTTGGTTGTTTTGCATGTATGAAGAAAGATCTCAAGACTAGACTTAAGCATAGGTTCGTGTGTTGTCTAAAATAAGTAGTCCACTTAGACTAGTGTCTAAGTCTCAAGGTTGGGAATGAGGAGGTCTTGCATTCAACCTCAATGGGGAGCATGGGGTGATAATTTTTCCCAAAGAGCTTTAGATCCTTTCAAATCAAGTTAACATGAGTCAAGAGAGACTTAAATAGGGTGGTGAGTACAACAACCACTAGTTGACTCTAGTGGAAGGTGGTAAAGTAGTGGTGGAGATTCCATATGAACCTTTGCTTAAATCTAGTCTCAATATCTTTGGTCATACATACAAATGACCAAATGATTTTCTAATTTTAGATATATCCAAACTGGCGATACCCACAAATTAAAGACTTTAGCTACACATGGAAAGAGGGAAGAGTAGAGTTTAGACGCAATTGCGATACAAGAACTCTACCTCTTCGAAGATATTTAGTGGATGTGCCTGCATTTCCAACAAGAGACTAGCTTCAAAGAGCACTGGAAGAAGCTTGAAAAAAAAGAGTAGTTTGTGCTTGGACGGGATTGGAGATATCATAAATACAATAGATTATGGGCATATAGTATAGATTTTTGCACATAAGAGACATATGGATGTCAAATGAGGTTTGATAATGGACTCATGGTAAGATTTTCACAAATTAGTAAAGAAAGTTCAAGAGAATAAAATGATACGCCAACCAATTTGGATTATTGTGGGATAGGTTTTTTTTTGCAATTCAACTTGTTTATGCTTGATGCTAAATGGTTTAGATCCATCACCTCATGACATAATGCGATTGTAAGGAAAGACGCAAGTGTTTTTATCCAAAAAAATTCTACAAAGCTAATAATTTTAGATTCAAGAAATGATGAGCATGAAATGGTAGAACCATGCCCTAAGAGGGAGGATTAGAATTTAATCCTCAACCATCCCTTTTCCATCACTTCTTAAGTGTAACAGATAAGGATTATACTTTTTCATTTCTAGAGGGTTGTCAATAGGTTATCTATACCCTAACACTCAAGAAGCATTAGGAAGGACATGGTTTAACTCCATCCTAAGTGGGAGGATTAGGAAGTAATCCTCAACCATCTCTTGCTTATCATTTCTTGAGTCTAAGAGATAAGCATGATACTTTTGTATTTGTCGAGCATCGTGAATAAACATTCCAAAGAAAGTAGATCCAAAATTATGGTATATTCTATAGATTGATCCACAAAAACGAATCCATTTTTGAAGGATAAAAATATCTGACACATTAAAAAATGAAGATCACCTATCAATTAATAATACCAATGATATGATTGAAACATATCTTATGTGATGAATCAAAAGTAGATCCATTGTGAAAAATGAATTGTAAGAGGTTAACTTGTAGCAAGAAGCTAAAGATATTGAACAAAGTGACTTTATTGCAAAATAATTATCTATATTCTTCTTCATCTCTTTTTTTTTCATCATGTAATGTTTTTTTAAAAGAGTTTAATTTATGTTTTTGGTTTTCTTAATAGATGGTTGATGGTCAATTCAATTGAAAGCTCTATTGTTGAGTGGCCAGCAAATGAGTTCAATACTTGTGTGTATGTTGCATGTATGTGTGTGTGATACATTTACCAAAAAAAGCATAAATTGATTTAGGGTTCTGGCCATATTTTTGTGTAGCTCACTACTTTGAATATGTGCAAAACCTACACATGCAACTTGAAGGATATTTTAATGTTTTCTTCAATTTAAGGAGTGGGCTTTGGACTAGTCTATTGATTGCATTACCGATTCAGATTTCGATTAGGGATACCCCTTGGGCTTTAGATTGGGATATTGATTTGGCTTTGGAATAGGATACCATTTGGGCTTTGAATTAGGATAATGATTAGGCTTTGGATGAGGTTACCGGTTAGGATTTGAATTGGGCTATTGACAAGGCTTTAGACTAGGCTAATAACTGACAGATCATGCGCTTTTTGAGCTGGTTTGCAAACAAACTTATAAATAGACCACCACTATTCTATCGACAACTATGAGGACTAATGTCCATCATTAGTCTCGTGACATTGACACAAATAATCGTAGTTAGTAGATCACTCAAAAAATCCCTTATCTATTGTAGTGAGAGATGCATACTATTGCTATGAAGAGGCTAAAGAGCGTATTTGTGCAATCAGCTCTTCTTAAAAAAGTGTGTTATACGAATGGAAGGAAATATTTTTGAAAGTTAACGCAAGTCCTATCGGGGGTGAAATTATCACGATCATGATGCCAAAATATTTAAATTGCAGGAAATAAAGTATCCTCAAATAAAAGGTCAAGTTTAGGGAGATGTCTCGACCATTAAGTGTGATAAAAATTACTTGATTAGAGATGATGTCGTTCTAGAGGAAGATTATTTGCCTTTTCTATGGATGATCTTAAATTGTTCAAGTCCCAATATAGCTATGTTTTTTTTTTAATAAAGGAAATTTGGCCTTAGCCTACTCTTCCGGACTTGAAAAGAAAAGTACAAGAGAAGGGGACAAGTGCCCATGGGATCCCCCGAATCCCATAGAGCAGGGGTAGCTTTTACAAAGTTTAGATGGCATTACAAAGAAGGTTAGTCACCCTCTCATCACCCTCATGCAGGGCCCACATGGGTTTAAGCTTGTTGTAGGGAGCACTTGATGATGCCTAAAAAAGGGGGGAGGATTTCTTACAATTAGCGATCTTTTTGCCAAGGAGGAATAGTGATTTCCCAATCGACCATGCTGTGGGGGAGTCACCAAAGTTGCAAGCATACCTTTCTTGCCAGATATTCCATAGGGCCTCCCCTCTGATGGCGTTCCAGAGAGGCGGAAGAACTGAACGCTTCCAACTGATATGTTTTTGAAGTTTAATTTTCTTTTCGACAATCTGCCAGAGCCTTCCTGGTGGACCTTACAAAGCTTACATGAAGTTATAGAGGAGGTTGATAAACCTCACATCCCCATCATGCAGAGCCCACTTCGTTTTCAGCTTATTGTTAACATACTATAGCTCTTTGTGATGTCTGAAGGGGGGGGGGGTTTATTACAGTTAGAAATTCTTTTGCCGAGAAGGAATAGGGACTTCTCGATTGACCACTCCTTGGGGGTATTGCCAAAGTTGTGAGCACATCTTTCCCGCTAAATCTTCCAAAGGATCTCTCCCCTGATCGCATTCCACAATGCCGCAGAGCAACTGATCGCTTCACCAATGAGGGATTGCTTCCAATTGATTGCAGAACACCACAGATCTTGTTAGCTTTTGCATTGGTCCATATTCCACGGTGTAAAATTTTCCATAGGAGGATGGACTTTTTGTTTTCAATGACAAGGTGCCAGATTGACATAAATTTCATATCCCATCAAAGTCGCGTCTAATTGAGACACCATTTCTTGTTGAGACTGGTGTGAATGTCATTGCGAGCTTCAACATAAGGAAGCTTGGAGAGGCGATTACCATTAAATGATTTAAGGCCCATTAGGTTTGGAGCATCCTATCCCATCAGTAGTCGGATTTTAGAGCGGTCCCAAGCATGGCATCTGCTCAATAAAACATTCCATTCCTCGTACGTGACTGCAGCACTAGGGTCAAGGCCCTCAAAGTCAACCCATGTCTTCGTGTCCTGTTTCGAGAGGTGCTTCCATTGTTCGAATCCCTTATTCCAGAGTCTCTTAGCACTTAAGACATTCCAAGGCTCCACGTTTCTGCCTTGGATTGGGAACCAAATAGAGTCATTTTGTCTTATACCTACAACCCATTTCCAATCTTCATTGATTCTGATGTGAGGTTTGAATCTGTTCCAGCTCAACCACAAGGATCTTACCATGATCGATCCTTTGGGTGAGATTGGAATCAGAGAGAATAAGAGGGTGAGGATGTCAAGGTTTTTCCATCCAGGGTAGCCCACCAGAGTAATCACGTTCGTGTTTCTGAAAATTAATGAGGCCTAAGAAGAATCTCTCTTGCACCAGGCCTTAATCATCCACTTTGCTGCAAGTTTATTGGCCATGCTGCCAATGTCCATAATACCCAGACCTCCACTCTCCTTTCGGCTAGTGCATATGGACCATTTGATTTTAGGCACTCCCCTCCTGTTATGGTCCCAAATCCAAAGGAAGTTCCTACAAGTACTTTCCAATTTGGCTAATTCTTGATCCTTTGGTCTCCAACAAGAAAGAAAGTATATGATAGAGGATATGAGGAACGTGTTGACCACCATGGCCTGGCCAGCGAGATTAATTTGCAAACCCTTCCAATAGTTAAGTTTACTATTAAGTCTGGTGAGGACCCAAGCCCACATTTGTTCCAGAGTAACACCGAATCCCATGGGGATACCGAGAATGCGAACAACCTCACCCGATTGAATGTTTTGGCATCCCTACAGAGTGAGGAAATTGGGTTGAGTCCCTTTGATAGCCCTGAACGCTGTCTTGGATAGGTTAATTCTGGACCTAGAGGCCACACAAAAAGTGTCAAGGCACCACCAAAAGGTTTCGAGGCTGGTATCGTTATTTTGAACAAAGGCATTTGTGTTGTCCGCAAAAAGCCTCATGGTCATTTGCCCAGAGCTATGTGCCAAAGTGATGCCTCTTATGCGACCAAGCTCCATCTGTTGCTCCACAAGCCGGCTAAGTTCTTCTATGGTGATGGCGAAGAGTAGTGGGGCCAACGGGCAAGCTTGCCTGATGAATCATTTCAGTTTGATTGCCTTTGAAAGTTGCCCGTTGACATTGAATTTGGTCGAAGCATTACCAAGGAGATTGGAGATCATTCTGATTATTGATTCCAGGAAGCTAATATATATCATATTTTGACCCTTAAATCCATAGAGTTATCCTTCCAAACCCGTGATTTATACAACATTAATATTGTATAAATCATGGCAGAATATTAATTTTATGGATTCAAAGGGTTGCAATATGATGTATATTATGTTTGCTTTGGCCTTTGATTTAGCCTTGCCACATAATTAAACCTTTGGTTTAAACGCTTAGTTTTGAACCCTTGTTTTATTTATCCATTTGAGCTATGGATGGAATGGTTGTGATCCTTAGATTTGACATATCAAAAGGTGTGGGAACCTTAGTCTTTTTTGAGAAGCCTCTTTAAGTATCAGCTTGGGCTATATGTGAAAACAAATCCTCACTTGATTTGGAAGGCGTGCGATAGCAGTTGGGAAATTACAAGCAATTGATGACCCTTGAGAAAGTGCACATAGGAGGGAACATAGATGGAAACTTGGATGAGGCCAAGGACATGTACCCCCTTTGATTAGAGGGACATACATGGATTGAACTTCAATGGGTGGATATATGATCTATCTTTCTAGTCATAATCTTTCCATGCATGCATAAGATTTTGTGACGAAAGGCTTGAAAGATGCATCCAATCACATCATTCTTATCGATTACACATTTACATAGGTAACATGCCTCATTCAAATTCTCTTACTGAAAACATCTCCTATGATTTTATCTTTCTCTTTCTTCTTGCTTTCATAAATGTATCTCTCTCTTTCTAAATGAGTACGCTATTGAATGCTCTGAAGACCCTTGATGCATGTGACAAAAAATAAAGGATGAACACCTACAATTGTGTCGTGTTTTCCTTCACATGTGGTGCATTGATGTAGCAAGAATGGATGAAGGTAAGAGGTTCTAATACCACGATGGTGTTTCACACAGCAACAACTGCAACTATGGTGGCATATTTCCTCGTGCAAACATTGCTATAAAGATGAAACGAACGCGCACACACACACACATACATACATATATACATACACACGCACACACACACATATGAGGTTGGCTACGATATTGGTATGCGTAGATGCCCAATTGAATCCATCCCAATAGGGGGCGGCATGCAAATAAAACGTTTTAATTTCTTCTAAACCTTGGAAAACGTTCCCACACGATTGTTAGGGCCATCTTTGGTTGCCATTTTTATGCTGAAAGCGTTCTCAATACCGAAATTTCAATGGAGTCATTTGTTCAATTAATGTTAATGGTACTTGCATTATTTGACCGAATAATATAACGTAGTTGAATTAGGTAGAAAAATGCTATGAATGTGCTCTTTTTGAACAAGAATTCGTAATATATTTTTCAATAAAAAAATTTATTTAGAAAAACTTTGGATCAAGAATGTTGTTATAATCTGGTCATTTAATGTGCAGTATCTTTTTTTTTTCGGATCTGTTTTGATCAACTTGGCTTTTACTGAACATATATCTGGGTTAAAGTTTTTTCATTGAAAGATTATTGATCCAGATAGTTTCGATCAAGTTATTTTCGTGAAATATTAAAGCTCTTCGATTCAAAATTTATTAGATCACGAATATTATTGATGTAAAGTTTTTTAATATTTTTGGTTTAAAGTTTTTATTCAATTGAAAAACGTTTTGATTTTGAATGTATTACCGAACTTGAAGTGCTTCGAATGTGCTATTATGACATCTAATAGCTCATGCAGATATTGAAATATTCTCAAATGATTTGGTAATTAGTCATATCTCGAATAATAATTCATGTTACTATATATATATATATATATATATATATATATATATATATATATATATATATATAGATATATATATATATATATAGATATATATATATATATAACACGTGTGTGTACAACTATTTATATATTTATTTCTTTCGATATTCAACAAGGCTTTTCTATTATGGTGTGCAGTAACATGGAAATAATTTTGTAATTCAACGATTGATACACACACAAACAAAGATTCTACAATACTTTTCCAAATTCTACAATACTTTTCTGTTATGGTGTGTAGTAACATGGACATAGTTTTCTGATTCAACGATTGACTAAAATATCGCAAAATTATTCGACATGTGATGTTGTCCTGTAAAGAATCTCATAAATGATGAGGTCATTGATGATGCCTACAAAAATAAAAATCCAAAGAAAGTATAGGAGTACCTAATTAACGAATCTCCACACAAATCACTTGGAGAACTCATGATGTTGAGCATGTCGGAAATGGTGAATTCCATTTCATTGACAATGATATGCATATTTATTTTAGTTTTCCCTCCTCATAGCTTTCCAACAAATTTTAATATAAAGGAAGTTCGGCAATTGCCTACTCTCCTGGACTTGAATTAGATAAAGAAAGAAAAGTACAAGAGAAGGGGACTAGTGCCCACGGGACCCCCCAAATCCCACAAAGCAGGGGAAGCATTTACAGAGCTTAGATGACATTACAAAGAAGGTTAATTACCCTCTCATCACCCTCATGTGGGGCCCACTTGGGTTTAAGCTTGTTATCGATCAAAAGGAGTACTTGATGATGCCTAAAGGGGGGGGGATTTTTTACAGTTGACAATCCTTTTACCAAGGAGGAACAGCGATTTCTCAATTGACCACTCCTTGGGGGAGTCACCGAAGTTGAAGGCACATCTTTCCCGCCAGATTTTCCATAGGACCTCCCCTCTGATGGCGTTCCAGAGAGTCGCGGAGCAGCCGATCGCTTCTCCCAGCAGGGCTTGCTGCCAACAGAGACGTTTTTGAAGTCTAATTCTCTTTCCAACCACCTGCCAGAGTCTGTTGGAGTTGGGGCAGGTAAAGAAGATGTGTGAAACATCTTCGATAGACCGGTGGCAGCGTTTGCACCAAGGAGGGATCCCACAAATTTTGCTAGCCTTAAGGTTGGTCCAGATTCCATGATGAAGGATTTGCCATAAGAGGACAGACTTTTTGACTTCAATGAGGGGGTGCCAGATAGACATGAACCTCATGTCCCACCGAAGCCGCGTCCATGACAGGCACCACTTTTTGTTGAGGTTAACCTGATAGTCGACCGTTTCTTTGATGTTCGGGATTTTTGATAGGCTATTCCCATTGTGCCATTTGAGCCCGAGCGCGCTCGGCATGTCGTGTCCCATGAGAAGGCGAACTTTGTGGCGGTCCCAGGCGAGACATCTGCTTTGCAAAGTGTTCCATTCTTCATGCGAAATGTTGATGCTAGGGTCAATATCCTCAAAGTTGATCCAGCGGTTGGTGTCTTGTTTCCAGAGATGTTTCCATTTTTTGAAGCCTTTGTTCCATAGCTTCTTGGCATTATGAATGTTCCAAGAATCCACACTCCGGATGCCATGGATCGGAAACCAGATATAGTCGTTTTGTCTGATACCGGCAGCCCACTTCCAGTCTTCACTTATTCTTGTGAAGCTTTTGACTTTATTCCAACTCTTCCAAAGGGAGCACACCAGATTAGAGCCTTTCGGGAAGATGGGGATCGGGGAAAATAGCAAGGTCAAGATGTCAAGATTCTTCCAATTTGGGAATCTCATGAGCGCCAACTCATTCTTGTTTCTGAAGATCAGCTTGGCCCACGAGGCCTCCCCGTTGCACCAAGCCTTAATCATCCATTTGGCCGACAGTTTGTTAGCCATGTACCCAATGTCCAAGATACCAAGTCCCCCACTATCTCTATGGCTGGTGCAGATGGACCATTTGATTTTAGGCACCCCCCTCCTATTGTGGTCGCCCGTCCAAAGGAAGTTTCTACAAATACTATCCAGTTTGGACAGATCATGCTCTTTCGGTCTCCAACAAGAAAGGAAATAAATGGTAGATGATAAGAGGAACGTGTTGATAACCATAGCACGACCAGCAAGATTGATTTGCATACCTCTCCAATAGTTAAGCTTGTTTTCGAATTTGGCGAGCACCCAGTTCCACCGCTGTTCCATAGAGACGCCAAATCCCAAGGGAATCCCAAGAAGCCAAACAATTTGGCCCTGCGGAATGATTTGACAGCCATGATCAATGAGAAGGGCGGGCTGTGACCCACCAATAGCTCTAAAGGCGGTCTTAGAGTGGTTGATAATGGATCCAAAGGCATCACAAAAAGTAGCAAGACACTTCCAGAACGTCTCAAGGCTGGTACCATCATTGTGCACAAAAGCATTCATATCATCGGCAAAAAGTCTCATGGTGATCTGACTGTGGTCATGTGGCAAATGAAGGCCTTTAATGTTACCAGCTTCCACCTGATGCTCCACCAGCCTGCTAAGCCCTTCCGTGGCAATGGCAAAGAGAAGGGGAGCCAATGGGCACCCTTGTCTGATAGATCTTCTAAGTTTTTTTTTTTTAAATGGAGGTTCGGCCGAGGCCTACTCCCCCGGACTTTAACTTTGAAATTACAACTTCCTTGTAAATTACAACTTCCTCGTATCTCAGCAGCGCTCTGATTTTTCGAAGTCCTTTCCAACAAATTTTTATATTACGCCTTTGGGGGATGTTAAATGATGAATTTATGCTTAATTCCCGGGCCTAATCTTTTACAGCTGATTATAACGAATCTTATATACGTAATAATTTCATTTCACCAACATTTTTATCGAAGGTGATATTAATGTAGTTAATGCATAATATGAAGTCCGAGTTTCAGAAAGCATAAAGTCGGAGTTTCAGAAAGCATACCATTTACATGATCCACTTAAGAAATAACCGTAGTATCACAGATTTGAGCGTTTATTCTTCTAACATGGGATATATGCGAAACGTTCCTTTTGACTCGTTTATTCTTTTCATTCACATTTTATTTCAACTTTTTCCTTTTCAGAGGTTTCAACAAATTTTGTATATTACACCTTTCAGGGATGTTAAATTGATGAATTCATGCATAATTCAGGGTCATAGTGATTTTATTTCACGAGCATTTCATATATAGAGAAACGAGAAATTCAATTTCCATGGTGGTGGCAAATCCTACACTGGGGTATCTGGACCAATGTAAACGCTAACAAAATTTGCGGGGTCTCCCCTTGGTGCAAACGATGCCTCCGTGGCATGAAAGACTTGGGACAACTCTTCTATTCATGCCTGAAATCAATATCGATCTGATAGGCCCTTGAGAGAATCATGTTGTCATACGGACAAATCAATTGAAAGAAAGCTTTGCTGGGTGAAGCAATCGAATGTTCCTCAACACTGTGGAATGCTATTAGAGAGGAGACCCTATGGATAATATGGAAAGAGAGGTGTGCAGGCAACTTTGGAAACCCTCCTAAAGAATGTTCAATAAAAAAATCTCTTTTTCTTTTAGGCAAAATAATTTTCATTTGTAAGAAACCCACGCCCTTTAGACATCATAGAGTTTTCTTGCTTGAGAGCAACAAGATCAAAACCAAAGTGGGCCCCATGTGAGGGGCATGAGAGGGTTATCTATCTTCTTTGTAAAATTCTCTAGTAGTCTATAAGCAACCTTTGCTTTTTGGGATACAAGGGGTCCCAGGAGTGCTGGACCCATTCATTTGTACAACTGTATTTTCTATTAATAAAAGTTTGGAAGAGTAGGCTCTCCGAAACTTCCTTAAAAAAAAAAAAAAATCGATGGTGACATCTCATTGCATCCATGTTTATGTTTTTAACAGTAAATTGGACATAATTTGTTGTAGAAAGAAAAGAAATAGTCCTTTAATGATACGCATGAATTTATCAAGTTCAGTTTGAGGAAGCTTTTATTGTACGGCTTTATTCACATGTTTGAAGCAACATTTGGGCTGTTTTTAATGCTTGCCTTTGGGACGAAAATGGATGAAAAGATTTTGTAGCTTTCTTTTATTGTTTGCTTTAAAGATGGAAAAGAGGTAATTTCTTTTCTTTCCAGAGTACAATGAATTGCAAAGAGATAATCTCGTAAGGTAGAGACACCCATCATGACACCCAATATCCTAAGGTAGAGAGACTCATGGACATGTTCAATCAAGACTCAAACTAGTTAGGTAGAGACACCAATCATGAGAGACTCATGGACATGTTCAGTCAAGACTCAAACTAAGGACTTCCTCCCATAGCTTCAAGGTGTCAGCCACTAGGCTACACAAGCTTGGCTTTTGATAGCATTTAGGCATAGAAATTCTCGGATATTAAAACACCTTGCGGGGATATCAAATGATGAGTTCATGCATAATTCAGGGTCATAGAGATTTCATTAAAGCATATTATAAAGCATAAGATAAATTGATCAAAATTCATGTGTCTTACGTATGAGCTATTGTACACTTAAAGGAATCCCTAGGTGAATGGATCTCGATCTGTTTGCCTTGATGTTCTCTCAGCATCCAGTTACTCAAAAAGGTTGTAACCTTGTTTGCTCCATCTCAAAGAGTTTGAACAAGATAAAATTGTATATCAAGGTTAATGAAGATTGGAAACGGGTTGTGCTAACTAGGCGAAATAATTCAAGTTGGTTTCGTATCAAGGGAATAAAAAATTTTGAATAAAAAAACCTCCTTGAGTTTATTCATGATCTATTCCCATCTCTGACCATGAGAGATAGAAAACCCCATGGGAATACCAAGTAATTTAAAAAAAGACCATAAGTAATGATTTTGCAACCTTTGTTAAGCACACACAAAGGAATACTATTACTAGAAGCCTCAAAAGAGGTTTTTTTATGGTTAATTTTGTATCCACTTGCTAAAAAAAATAGCTAGAGAGTTTAAGAAATTTTTAGCATACACTTGGTCAACTTTGATAAATATATTGGTGTCATCAGGAAACATTTGAAGAAAAAGTTGGAAACAGATATAAGGAATATCAATACTTTGAATAGTACCATGATTCATGAAATATGTAACAAGACACCCAAGAGCATCTGTGGTTATAGAAAAACGAAGAGGAGCCAAGGGGCACCCTTCTCGTATGGACCTGTAGATTCTAAAGGGACGAGATATGTCCATTCATAGTGATCCTAGAACATGCATTATCAAAAGGATTATTGGGAAGGAAGGCCTCGATCAAATGCCATTAAGGGGAAGGATTGCAGAGCCAGTGGAGGATTTAAGTTCTTAAGAAGAGCCATGTGAGGCCTATAGCTCATGCATGGTTTGGAAGCCGAGCCCTAGCAGTAATGGTGCGGTTTAGGATAACACTTATATATTAGATAGTTATTAATTGGAAGCAGGTAGGATGGCGATGAATTATGATTGGTCTAAACCTTCAACCTCGTTTAACACAGCGAATGAAGGTTTCAGGTTAGAAGAGAAGCTCCTATGGGGGAGCCGTTAGAGTGGTTCCTGGCTACGCACAGGAGGAGACTACGTTGACCCTTATAGCAATAGAAAATACGTACTTGATTAGTATTTTTAAAATGAACCTTTTACCAGGATCTATATCATGCAAGGAGTGAAGAATGAAACTCTAGTCCATCCTATCATAAGGTTTGGCAAAATAAATCTTGCAAAAGAAGAAATCTTATTTGGAATCTTTGGCAAAATCAGCACCTTCCCATATAGATAGAATAGTAACAAGAATATATCTTCCTCTAATAAAACCCTTTTGCTTAGGGAGAATGATCTTATCCATAATAGGGTTGAGTCTTCTAGCCAATGTGGAAGAAAAAACTATTATATAGAGAAGTTAGACATGAGATAGATGTCTAATTATTAAGGTCATCCTTAGGCCTTTTCTTGTGAATGAGATAAATCACTCAACTATTAATAGAAATAGGGAGAATACTATTGGGAAAGATGGATGGATCCTCCAAGAGGCTGGAGTAGGTACTGCTAAGCCTACTTTGTACCAACTCTCTTTTGCTTCAGAGTTGATAACTAGACTTCCTTAGCTTTCCAATGACACCATAAAATGTCCTATGTCCTTTGGAAATGATGTGTGCAATGATTGAATCAAAACAGATAACTTTGGAAGTCACAAACTCAAGAAAACCTTCTATTTTTGTCTTGACACTTGTTGAGTATTTTACTTAATATGACCAGCATAGTAGGAATTGGAAAAATTCCTTTTAGGGGTATTTAATTAGCTTAGTAAGCTACCTATACCAAGTGGAATGATGTAAAATGATAAACTATGCTAAGAGAAATCAATTTAGCAAGTTAAGCTATACCCCCGACTTTTTAGGACTGTAGCAGAAAATGACCAGAGATCACCTCGATGCAGATTTCTTCAAAATGTCTGAATAGAATGTCTTCAAATTTTAACAGCATGTAGATTACTTCAAGCTAAATCCAACAACCTTTAAATCACTGAATTTGGTGAAGACTTGACCGAGATATGCCCTTGACAAGTTGACAGACTTTTGAGTAGACTAACAGAGAACTCAGAGATGGACAATGTGAATGTATGTATTAATGAACATTTGTATACAACTCCATTGGCATGAATATCATTGCCAAATGGTGTAGAGAGGTGTTGGGATATAGTGTAGACCTCACACACTAAAAAAATCAGTAATGCTATGCTCGGGAGTACTCTCTCTTGCCCGCGACTTTTCATGTCTATTTTTATAAGAGATGACTAAAAATTTGAATTCAAATTCAAACTTTTGGCTCCCTATGATCAAGCTCCTAAATGCTTGGAGATATTCTTTCAATCAAACAACTAATTTTTCCACAAATCCTTTTGGTAGGTGATTACAAGAGATTCCAAGTCAATTTGAGTTTTACAATGAGGTAAAGTGGTAATTAACAACTAGCATATGTTCCTATGCTTCTTCATGTGTGTATGAACTTCAATGAATCCTTTGAGCCAAATGTGTAGGCTTGTAATTTACACCAACAGCTCCCCCTCAAGCCAAACATTTTGGCTTAAGTCTTTATCTTCAATCTTCAAATATATCCTGCAATCCAATCATGGATTTGAACCTGCAAAGTTTGGTTCCATCCAAAGCTTTAGTCAACAAATCTGCACATTGCATGTTGGTTGATACATAGGTAAGTTGAATGTCCTTGCTTATCAATTTCTCTCTCACATAATGGTAATGGACCTCTACGTGTTTGGTCCTAGCATGATAAATAGGATTAGCTGCAAGGTGAAGAGAACTTGTATTATCTCCAAAGATAATTGGTGACCTAGTATATAATCCCAATTCTATATACAAAAGCTTAATCCAAATTGCTTCTTGTGTGGCATTAGCCAGTCCTCTATACTCTGCCTCTGTGGAAGACAAAGCAACAGTGGGTTGCTTCTTTGAAGACCATGAAATTGGTTTGTCACCTGCAAAAGAAATATATCCAGAAGTGCTCCTCCTATCATCCTTGCATCCTGCCCAATCTGCATCTGAATAAATTTTGATATCAATATCTGAAGTATAAGGGAAATACAAACCATGGTTCTGTGTACCCTTGAGATACTTCATGATTCTCTTGGCAGCCTCTAAGTGAGGTATCTTTGGCTTGTGCATAAATTGACTTAGCACACTAACTCCATATGCAATATCTATCCTTGTTAAGGTAGCATAGTTCAAACTACCCACCATACTTTGATAACCTGTAATGTCATTGACTTCATCACCTTCATGAGCACTTAGTTTTAGGTTTACCTCCATTGGAGTGCTTGCTACTTTGGCATCCTGCAAGTGAAACTTCTTCAACATGTCCTGTATAGATTTTTTCTGAGTAATATATATCCCTGAATTAGTGTAGACTAATTCAAGCCCCAAAAATTACTTTAATAGACCAAGATCATTGATCTTGAACTCCTTCATCATTTGACTTTTGATATATCTGATTCCATTGACATCATTACCTGTAATGATGATGTCATCAACATAAACACAAAGGTATATTACCCTCTGAATTACTTCTCTTGATGAACAAAGAAGTATCTGCCTTGCTCATGACCAATCCTTGGTCTTGGAGGTATGTAGTTAACCTGTAATTCCATGCCCTAGGTGCCTGCTTCAATCCATATAAAGCCTTTTTCAATTTGCAAACATATGTTACCTTCTTAGGATCCTCATAGCCAGGAGGTTGTGACATGTATACCTCCTCTGAAATCCATCCATTCAGGAAAGCATTCTTGACATCCAATTGGTACATATTCCAATTTTTTGATGCAGCCACACTTACCAACACTTTGATTGTTGGCATCTTGGCCACAGGTGAGAATGTCTCCTCATACTCAATGCCTTGGGTTTGTGAAAAACCCTTAGCTACCAATCTCGCTTTGTACCTATTAATTGTACCATCATAATTTCTTTTAAGCTTATAGATCCATCTGGATCCTATTACCTTCATTGAGTCCTTCTTAGGTACTAACTCCCATGTATCACTTTCTTTGAGTGCTTCAATCTCCTCATCCATAGCTTCTTTCCATTCTGATTTGGTAATTGCTTCTTCATATGATCCTGGTTCTTCATTTGAAAAATCTTTGGCAAGATAAACAGAATGTTTAGTAACAAGAGATGTATCATACCCATATCTGATAGGTTTCTTGCTTTCTCTTTGTGATCTTCTAAATGGTTGAGTTGAAGATTCAGGTATGTCTTCAAGTTTCTTCATCTTCATTTTGCCTTTGGACTTCCATGCTTTGAATTCTCCAAGATTGATAGTATCTTCATCATCTGAACTTGAGGCTTCATTCTGAGTAGGTTCCTCCTTTGTAAGACTTGGAAATTCCTCTTCCAAATCATAGGGTAATTTTACCTTCCTGCATTCATTCTCATACCAAGAGTCATTTTCATCAAAGACAACATCTCTGCTTACCATGAATCCCTTATTGATAGGATTATAAAACCTGTAACCTTTTTGATTTAAATCTTACCCAATAAAGATGCATTTTTCAGCCTTTGGGTCTAGCTTACCTCTTATTTGAGAAGGAATGTGTACATATGCTACACATCCAAATACTTTGCAATTGTCAAGTGAGGGTCTCTTACCATGCCATGCTTCATAGGGTGTCATGCCATCAAGAGACTTAGATGGTAAATTGTTTATGAGGTAAGTGGTAGTAGAAACACTCTCTGCCCATAGATAGTTAGGTAATTTTTTCTCATTAAGCATAGATCTAGCTGTCTCAACAATTAACCTATTTCTTCTCTCAGCTACCCCATTCTGTTCAGGAGAATACCTTGTGGTTATCTCTCTTTTGATGCCTCTGTCCTGCAAGAAGTCTTCAAATTCATTGGAGAAGTACTCACCTCCTCCATCTGACCTTAGCCTTTTCAAATTCCTTCCTGTCTAGTTTTCAACTAATGCAAGATAATTTTTAAAGCAATTAAATACCTCATCCTTGTGCTTCATGAAGTACAATACAGTCCATCTGCTATAATCATCAATGAAAGACACATAATACCTTGAACCTGAGACTGAGGGGTCTTTGCTTGGTCCCCATACATCTTTGTGGACAAGCTCTAGGTAGTCTTCATGCATATATCCTTTCTTGGAGAAGGGTAACCTGTGAGACTTCGCAAATTGACAAGCACCGCATTTATAAATCATATGTTGCTTGGATACATTAGGTATCCCAAGCACACGTTGATCCCTGCACATTTGTTTCAAGGTTCTTTCTCCTATGTGCCCTAACCTTTTGTGCCAAATCTCAAGCTATGAAAGTGTCTGATCTTTATAAGTGTATAGTGCAATGTTCTTTGTATCTTCTAACTCAAAAGTAAAAAGTCTACCTGATTTTTCTCCTTTAGCAATCCTCTTGAACCCATGTCTTGGATCCTCCACATATGCTCCATATTGATTGAATATGACCTGCAAACCTTTCTCCACAATCTGACCAATACTCATCAAATATTTGATAATGGTTGGTACATAGAGTACCCTGCTCAACAAATTCTGATTTCCATCACAAATCTTAAAATTTCCAACTTTAACTACTGAATGCTTTGTATCATCACCTGTTTGGACTTGATGCTTACCTTTTGGTTCCTCAAGATCAGAGAGTAATGCTACATTGCTAGCCACATGATTTGAACATCCTGAATCAATGTAGAATAGGTGGTCATCATTTGTACCTGATTTTGAAGTCATATTCATGATTAGAAGAGAGTCATCCTGCTCCTCTGTGTAGTTGTTGTAATCCTTTCTGGATTTGAATCCTCCTTGGTAGTTGCCATTGTAATTATTGTTGTAGTTGTTGTTGTAGTTATTGTTGTAGCCTTGGTGATGGTTGAATCTACCTCTTGACTGTGAGTAGCCACCTCTTTGATATCCTCTTCCTCTCTGATTCTTGTAATTCCTGAAACACTCATCTGTAGTATGATTTGATAGACCACAAATGTTGCATGGTGAGGAGTTATAAGATCTCCCCCTACTTGACTTACCTCCTCTACCTCTTCCTCTTGAAGATCTACCTCTCCCTGCATAGTTGGCTTGAGAAGTAGAGCCTTCATCTTCCACCTTCTTGCTTTTGCCTTTATCTTTAGACTTCTTATCAGTGTATAGGGCAGAAGAGTTATTACCTTTGGATGTGTCTCCATTTTTGTTGAGCTTTTCTTCATGAGTAAATAATTGTCCCATGAGAGTTGTAAGATCTGGAGTGTGCATGTCCATGTAAAGATCCATAGCTGTGGTGAAGCTTTCCCATTTGTCATCAGCCTTGATTCCATTGATCACTTGCCTTACAATCTGTTCTTCTTCAATCTCTTCTCCTATGCTTGCTAACTGATCTGCTACATCTTTAATCTTGGTCACAAATTCTGAAACAGCTTGCTTAGGTTGCTTCCTTAATGTTGTGAATTCAATCCACAACTGATTTTTCCTAGCCCTTGTGTTGGAGGAGAAATATGATGACAAGGTTTTCGAAGTCTCTTGGGATGTCTTACAATTTCTAATATGTGGCAAAAGAAAATCAGATATAGAGTTGAGTAAATAAGACCTTGCCAATACATCCTTAGCACACCATGTGTTGAGCCTTTCATGTTCTTCCTTGGTTAGTAATCCTCTTGTTTTGAATGAGGGCAATTCCTCATCTCCTGAGATGTATCCATAGAGACTCCTTCCTTGTAGGTAGGTCTTCATTCTTAGAGACCATGCTTGATAGTTTTTCTTGTCCAATTTGTCAATAAATGAAGGAAAATCATCTCCCATTTTACCTTAGTTTGCTTTGATACCACTGTTGGGAAAGATGGATGGATGCTCCAAGAGACTGAGTAGGTACTGCTAAGCCTGCTTTGTACTAGCCCTCTTTTGCTTCAGAGTTGATAACTAGACTTCCTTAGCTTTCCAATGACACCATAAAATGTCCTATGTCCTTTGGAAATGATGTGCACAATGATTGAATCAAAACAGATAACTTTGGAAGTCACAAACTCAAGAAAACCTTCTATTTTTGTCTTGACACCTGCTGAGTATTTTGCTCAGTATGACCAGCACAGTAGGAATTGTAAAACTTCCTTTTAGGGGTATCTAATTAGCTTAGTAAGCTACCTATAACAAGTGGAATGATGTAAAATGATAAAGTATGCTAAGAGAAATCAATTTAGCAAGTTAAGCTATACCCCCGACTTTTTAGGACTGTAGCAAAAAATGACCAGAGATCACTTCGATGCAGATTTCTCCAAAATGGCTGAATAGAATGTGTTCAAATTTTTACAGCATGTAGATTACTTCCAGCTCAATCCAATAAGCTTTGAATCACTGAATTTGGTGAAGAATTGACCGAGATATGCCCTTGACAAGTTGACAGACGTTTGAGTAGACTAACAGAGAACTCAGAGATGGACAATGTGAATGTATGTATTAATGAACATTTGTATACAACTCCATTGGCATGAATATCATTGCCAAATGGTGTAGAGAGGTGTGGGCTAGAGTGTAGACCTCACACACTCAAAAAATCAGTAATGCTATGCTCGGGAGTACTCTCTCTTGCCCGCGACTTTTCATGTCTATTTTTATAAGAGATGACTAAAAATTTGAATTCAAATTCAAACTTTTGGCTCCCTATGATCAAGCTCCTAAATGCTTGGAGATATTCTTTCAATCAAACAGCTAAGTTTTCCAGGAATCCTTTTGGTAGGTGATTAGAAGAGATTCCAAGTCAATTTGACTTTTACAATGAGGTAAAGTGGTAATTAACAACTAGCATATGTTCCTATGCTTCTTCATGTGTGTATGAACTTCAATGCATCCTTTGAGCCAAATGTGTAGGCTTGTAATTTACACCAACAAATACCTCTCCTAGATCAAGAGAATGAAAGGAGTCAAAAAATCCTTAAGCTCCCAAAAAATTTAACGTGGAGGTTTTCATGAGGTGATGCTTTTATTCTTCCAAAAGGCGATACACATCTCATAGCTTTATTTATGGCACAATGTGTAACATCATTATTTGAGTTTTTTCCTTTTTTTTTTGTGTGTGTCTAAAGCATGATTTGGATGTAAGGCATGGACTTGTAAAGAATGCTGAATTATTCTCAAGATTTTAGTGTTTATCTTTGTAACATGGTGTTTATGTTGAAGGTTCCGATTAAAAGTAAGGATTAGACAAAAACTACATATATTTCATTTAGGTAAGTATTGCCGTTTTTAAACAAAAGCGAGAAGGATACAAGAACGTTAGAAAGAATAAAAACAAAGTTTATAAAGGTTTTATTTCTTCATGGAGATCCATTTGATTTTCAATATTTTTTTTTCTTTTGTTCGTATGAACATCTTATGCTGCCTAAAGGGGTAAATTTCTTTAGTCATGAATCCCTATCTAAAAGCTTATATTCCGTTAGTAAAAACTCACGGATCAGATAAAAAATATGTTAAGGAGGATGAGTAAGATTATCCAAACACTTAGCATGTTGGTATATTTTTCCATAAGCTTCCAATGAGGATGTACAAATCTTTGAGGACGGATGGAAGCACATGGACTTGAAGTCACCAGGATCCCATTAGAAACCATGTTTGCATACTAAAGACGTTATTGAGCATTGTGGAAATCTTTCATTGGCCTATTTCGTAGTAGGAATCACTATCATAAAGCTCAATAATCCATGGATAACCTAATAAATATATCGCATAGATGGTGGTGAGATTAAGGGCAAAATAAGATAGGGCATAGTTCAAACTGTTATTTTACAATAACCTTATTCCTCGAGATCAGAGGTATATAGAATTGGATATCGAGTTCTTCATCATTGAAAGAACAAAAAAATTTGGGAGTACACACAGAGTTATGATAGGTTCTTCTCAAAGTATCTAAACTCCATTAGAGAGTTTCTCTAATTTCATAGGCTCTTCCTGCATCCAAGAAAGAAAATCAAACGGTTAGAGAGTAAAGAGACTTGTGAAACTCTAGCAGATGTTGTTGGGAGTACCCTCATCTATGAACCTAGCCATAGACACTATAGACAATGTTGTTGGGAGTACCCTCATCTATGAACCTAGCCATAGACACTATAGACAGGCATACACGTCTTCAAGGGGCCAACTAGAATACATCTCTTGACTTTTACCAAACCCTCAATCAATGCACATCCTCTAAAAGAGACTAGTTCTATGCACATGACAAGATAAGTCTTGGGACAAACGGAAAGTTTTGTTAAAGAGAGTATTTAAACACCAAAACGTTTAGTGAAATCTATGAAGAGGGCCTTTTTGTGGTTGGTTAGGATAGCTTGAATTTTAAGATTCTCTTGACAAGAACATAATTTAGAGGATCCATGGCAGCGAGACAAATTAGGAGTGGTATATATATAAAGGATGATGAATTGACATGATGGACCCTCCATCCTTGACACCATCTCCCTAGAAGTCGAGATACCTAGAAGTCGAGATGTCGTGCTTTTGTAGGTGGCATAAAAGGGAAATGAACTTCTTCATATATAATCTATAATTATGAGAGCATTAGTGTTACGAAATTCTCTTGAATTTTTCTTTGATATAGAATCTACTCATAATTAGATTAGTTATTGAATTATCAAATAATTATACTTACACATTCTTCACTTTGAGTATACCTACATAATGGAGTGAGTTTATGAAAAAGAAACTTAGATATGGACCGAGAAGTGAAGAAAGTTATCATATAAATGTAGTCCTATGAGGATAGATTGGATTTTAAAATAACTAGACTAGCTCAACTTGAACCAGTATTGAGTAAACAATTATATACAAGAAAATAGTCACTAGGAAATATTTTATCACTTATGTATGTGTTTTAGAACAAGATTAGGCAAATGTTAATCTATGGAGAGTGATATCTTTAAGAAATATGTTAGTGAGCACAATCAAGCTACTCAAAATTGAATTAAATTATTTATTTATTTTGTATTTTCTATTCCTCTAGGGCATTGAAAACTAAGGTTTTCTCAATTGGAAGGGAGCTTTTACTAGGACACTCAAGAACGTTTGGTGAGAATGAGAGTATAATTACAAGATTGAATTACCATCAAGTTTACCTCCTCGTGCAAAGATTGAGAATTAAATACCGCTCATGATATGAGTAAATGCCCTTAGCACGTCTACTATTTTGGATGATCCTAGAAGAGGACATCAAAGTCCTAAGGTTGTGGATGAGTGTTTATCTTTTTTTAAAAAAATCTAAGTTTTGTTATAAAAAAGAAAGGTGGATCCTTTGATATATGATTTGACTATTATTAATCATCAAATGTCTCTTAAAAGTTTGAATATTATGGAAGTATTCCCCACCACCTTTGTCGACATCAAACTACCTAGCGTGGGATGCATGGCGTGCAAGTCCTAGACTCATAACCAACTTTAATAGATCCGGGTTATTGCTATCCAAATCGGTGTAGGCATAGAAGCATATTCTCTAGATATCCTACGTCCTTTCAAGTCAGAGTGCTAGCCTATGATCGAAGCTTATAGATCACTATCCTATAGGTACAACAGATGGGTTTTAAGCTCAAATATTGGATTGTGAGAAAATGAGATGCATATATATTAAAAATTACAAAGAAATTCAAGGACTAAGATTAATAGAGGAGGAAAAAAAAAGATAAAAAGGAAGTTCTTTCTCGAGTACTAAGGAAAAAAAGGAAGTTCTTTCTCGAGTTAGAGCTACAAAATCATGGGCATGGCATAACGAGGATTTCCAAGCTGCATTCATATAAAACCCTCGAACGATTTTAAGGATGAAAATGTCTAAAAGGGGACCCCCTAATTACAATCCCCATATTATAACTATTGATTAAAAGACTCTTCCCTTCTTCTAACAGAAGAAGTCTTTGAGACGTATTAGCGTTAACTCTATTACAAAGGGAGGCGACCTTAAAATTCAACCTTCCTCTTTCATTTGATGAGTAATTTAAAGATTCAATAATATATTTGTTATCCAGCAATTCGAAGTACTTTTCATCTTATTTGGGATGTGGACATTGGTCTTGGTGTATTGGAGTGGTATTTATAACTTATGCCTATGTTTGAAACCATTGGGTCCAATTGTGAGCTGGTGTGTGTACATTTTTGTGCATTTTGTGTTTTGGAGATATTTTGGAGTTATATTTCTTTCAATGAGCGATCAATTTGAAATGTGCAGTGTATGAACAAATACATATGTCCATATAAGATGAGATCAACATGAAATGAAATTCAAATACAACTAAAGTTTTTTAAGTCCTAAAGAGTCTTTGAAGTAGATGAATTTATCTTTGAGAAGAGCTTTGGTTTAAATATCCACCACTTGTTCTCTATTGTTGATGTGAATGAGCTCCACCTCTCTTTCAATGCCCTTCTCATGAACAAAGTGATAGTGAACTATGATGTGCACTGATTTTGCATGATATAATCGATTCTTGGATATCATAATACTACTAACATTGTTGCAATGGATGATTACATTTCCATCGATGTAGACTTCCGTGTCTTCAAGTAGGTACTTAATTCATGTTGCTTCACAAACTACTTGAGTAATGCCTCTATATTAATCTTTAGTACTTGACAAAGTAACAAATGTTTGCTTCATGCTACTCCATGAAGTGCTTCCACTTCCAAGTGAGAACAAAAATCCACTAGTTGACCTTCGATTCATGAAATTGTTTTCCCAATCTACATATGTGTATGCATATATACATTGCTGATTTTTTCCTCTTACAAAACAAGCCAGAATTGCATGTTACTCATACATATCTCAATATACATCTCACTACCAATTGTACATGTTTTATGCCAAACCAACTCACCAAGACAACTACAAAACTCAAATCTAGTCTTGTCTCCATTACGTAAATCGAAATTCCAATCATCTTCCAGTAAATATTTGCATTATGCATGTATTTCACATCATGCACAAGCTTAACATTAGCATCAAGTGGCATATCAACATGTTTGAAAGCACTCATACCAAATCTCCGAACCATTTCTAGCACATATTTATGATGTTATATCATCCAAATTCCCTCTCACATTGACATTACTTAAATTTCCAAAAAGTATTTTAGCTCTTCCCAATTATCCTTTCATTCCATGAATTCAAGATCCATCAGGCTTTTAATGAATCATTCACATCATGCTCTTGGTGCTTGTTTCAATCCATAAAGTGCTCTCTTTAACCTACATACATAATCAGAATACTTTGTATGCACATATCCTTTTGGTTGATGCATATAAACTTCCTCATGCAATTTGACATTTAATAATGCATTTGTACATCCATTCGATACATCTTCCAATTGTTCATAGTAGCCACGCAAATATGCTTGTTATCATTGTCATTTTCACAATCCAATAAAATGTTTCATAATAATACAATCCATATACTAATTGTGCATATCATTTTGTAACAAGAACTACTTTATATCTTTCCACTAAACCATCACTTTTGCGCTTCTCTTTCTACACCCATTTGCATCCAATAACTTTCTTATTAGGTGGAAATCTCACTAATCCCCATGTATCATGCTTCACCAATGAGTGCATCTCATCATCCATTGATTTGCACCAATATTCATTTGTTGATGTTTCATGAAAATGATTTGGTTCATGATGCTTCATTCTCTCTGTCATGTACACATAATGAAGCTTGGTAGAGTCTTTCTATAGATTCAATCTATCCGTAGGATGTCTCACTCTTCTAGATCTTCTCAAAGGAGTTTCTCCATCTAATTTTGAAGGTGTTTCCATTCGTGGAGAAACAGATTTCTCCTTCTTACTTTTCAACATCGCACATGTAGCTATCTCATCATCAATATCCAAATCATGCATAGAATCTCTCATTATCTCTTTCCCTTTCTGCTTTCTCCTTGCATAATCTTTTGCTTTTTCACTTCATGATGTTTCACGTGTAGGAAACTCATATGAACCATAATCTTGGCTTTTCTCATGATCAAAATGTCTAAGAC
This sequence comes from Ceratopteris richardii, assembly GCA_020310875.1. Taxonomy (NCBI): domain Eukaryota; kingdom Viridiplantae; phylum Streptophyta; class Polypodiopsida; order Polypodiales; family Pteridaceae; genus Ceratopteris; species Ceratopteris richardii. The sequence goes on along the minus strand of CM035429.1, from coordinate 73,768,899 downwards.
TGATTTCTAGCTCAAGATAAACATTATGCATAGCATCATTTGAATGATTCTCTATCACAACCATATCTTTCAAAGGAAACCATGAGGGATTCTCATCAAATATAATATCTTTGATCACGATGCATTATTTCACCATAGGATTAGAGAATCTATATCCGTTTTTTTTTTTTTTTTTTTTTAATATCCAAGAAATATGCACTTTTTTTAATTTAAGATGAAATGTATGTCCCATATAATTAGGCACGTATGCATAAAAAATACAACTAAAGACTCTTAGATAGCTCAGATTTGGTTTGTGCTTCCACATAGTCTCTCATAAGGAGTCAAATCATGAACTATTCTTGTTGAAGCTCTATTTATAACATTTAAAATCATATGGCAAGATTTTGCCCAAAATGTATTTGGGATGTTCTTTTCATATTAACATGGCTATTGTAACTTCTTCAATCACATGATTCTTGCAGTTTGCAATACCACTTTGTTGTTGTTCATACCTATATGAAATGTATCTTTTGATTCCATAACTGCTAAAGTATTGATCAAGTTCCTTTGAAATATAGTCTCCCTTTGAAACTGATCACAAAAACTGAAAGTACATGCCCAATTGCTTCTCAACTATATTCTGGAATTCGACAAAGCATTTGAATACATCACTTTTGTGCTTCAAGAAATATAACCAGGTGTATTTGCTATGGTCATCAATGAATATCAAGAAGTAACATGAGCCACCAACTGATTTCGTTCTAGCAGGACCAACTACATCACTATAAATCAACTCTAGAGGTCTCTTTGTATGCATTTCTCTTCTTGGAAATTTCATACCATGGTGTTTGCCAAATGCACATGCTTTGCATATTCTCTTAAAGTTTAAATGACCAAAATGTTGTAGAACACACACTAAAGTTTGATTTTGCATAGACTTCAATATCCTCAAGTTTATATGGAGGATTCTCTTATGTCACAATTTAGCTTTATGAAAGTGCACATTGTTCTTGGCATATATGTTCTCATAAAGAGGTGTCACTATATCAAACCTGAAAAGACTTCCCATTTTCTTTCAATGAGCAAGAATTTTCCTCTTTTGCCATGCTTAAATTCATGAATGTAATAACCATTTGTATTAAAGACCACTTACATATCCTGATCTATAAACTTACCAACTGAAACTATGTTTTTTGTGATATTGGGAACTTGTAAAACATTACTCAATGAATTTTGTACAAGATTCTCTTGTAAAAGTGGTACATTTTTGACATTGTTAACTAGATGTGAAGTATCAACACAAGTGCGGTGTACTCTTTAGTGTTCAAGGGCTCTTCACACTCTAACCAATCTCCAATACATTTCATATGATTTTTGCAACTTGAATCTATGTACCAATCTGTATCCTTTAGAGCCTTACACATGCTATTTAGCATATGATCCATTGTAAATATATTGTTTGTGCCACAATCTCTATATGACCTTTGAGTACAAAAGTTTCCATGCGACGTGTAGCAACCTTTTCTTCTTCCTCTTAGGATATTTTTCATATGATAGCAATCCTTCTCAAAATGTTCATATTTTCCATAATGGTAGCAATTTCTAGGTGTTTGGGATCTACCTCTACCTCTTGAATTTGATCTAACTCTTTCTCTTGGCATATCCAAGTGTTTGCGTTTCTAGAGTTTGATCAACCATGCCTAGAACCTCTTACCCTATGTTGGAAAAATGCATGAGCTCTTGAGTTTCAACTTCTTGATGCATTGAAGCTAGATTCACTTCTTTACTCATGATAAGTGCAACTAGCTCATCAAAAGTAGGCATATTGTCTCTTACTAAAATGGATATACCAAAACTCTTATATTGCGATCCTAGATCATTTAGCACAATAGATACAATGTCATCATCTTCCGCTTTCTAATATATGGATTCTACGCCATCAATAATCTCTCAAATCACTTCAATATAATTAGTTGCCATATACTAAGCAATTTGGGCTTCAAATGAATTTTCATAGCCTCTATTAATGTACCATACATTTTGTGAATAATATCCCAAGCTTGTTTTGATGTCCTAGCTTTCATGATGTGTGGGATAAGGCTCATAGAATGCATACAGATATGCAATGGATAACTTTTCTTAGTTTGTATATCCACATCTTGTATTCTTTTTGTTGATCTATATTTGGGTTTTGTGGCAATTCAAGATATTCATCTTTGCCATTAGGAATATTTCCATCCTATAAGACCATGTATAATAATTATGTTTGTTAAACTTATCCCCTGTATTTGAGAAATAATATTAACCATTCGTGCAACTTGAGCACTTCTAATCTACACTATGGCCATTTTTTAGCAAAATCTAGAAAACATTTAGCAACTTTTTGGTTATTTTTCACATTAGAAGCATCAAAAAGTGCATAATTTGCAAGTAATTTCAAGATCCTCTTCTTCTTCTTCCATTCTTCTTCTTCCATTCTTCTTCTTCCATGCACTTCCTACGTCTTCTATGCACTAATATGCTCACTTATGATATCTCTAAAAAAAGAAAATTGGCATAGCCTCATTTCTCACCCAAGTAAGCTATCACAAATCCTCATTGATACCTAGACATCAGATGAAAAGGATAAAAAATAGCACATAACGTATTCATAATCTCTTTGACAGGAGGCCACAATTTCATACATTCATCCAGTGTTCACTAAATGGGGCCTTTGGATTGTCTTCACTGTGTTCTTTCACCTATATCACAAAGGTATCTCCAAGATGAGTATACATCAGTTAGAAACCTTGCCACATCCCTTAGTGTTTGTTTAAGTCAACTTTTCAGTAAGGATTATATATCCTCACAAGCGCGTGAGTTTTCCAAACTTTAGGACACACAATTTCATACATATGTCTCATCATGTGTGAGAAACTTCATATGAGTGGATGACATTGTTCTATGGATTAAAATTATACTATGACGATGAAAAACAAAATACATTGCCTTCTCGGTTGATAAATACACTGCTGCAGTGAAATATAGCAAAATCTAGGTTGGACACCAATCGCGTCTAAACCATTGAAGGGGGCGAGGGGCAAAAGATGGAGAGAACAAGTTTTGTGTTTCTCTTCATATTGCATAAGAGCACGTTGAACAGTATGCAAGACTCTCGTTTTGCCGTTCCAAAACGCTTCTTAGGACCATCTTTGGTTTTCAGTTAACCTTTAATTTCTACTCTAAATGAGTTCTCAAGATCAAAGTTTCAATGCAGTTTTTTCTTCTATTAATTTTGAGATGGTCCTTTGACGCACTTAGAATTTGGATTCTACACGCATGTTTCTTTCATATGCATGCGCTGTGTTGCATTCATTAGAGCGAATAATAAAATAATATCATATTTTGCAAGAAAAATCCTATAAATGTGTGATATTTTAAAGAAGAAAAGATTTTATTTTTTAAAATTCTCAAGAGAAATTATTTTAATCCAAATGCTTTGGATCAAGATCATCTTGGTGAATTTTTGACTGCATCCGAGATCGTTAAGGGATTGCAGAATATAGTCCCATTCAAGCTTGTCGTAAGCTTTGTCAAAGTCGATCTTGACGAAGACCACATCTTGTCTTGACTCATTTGCGAAGTTGAGACCCTCCCAAATATCTATAATGGCTTCCAATATTGACCTGCCTTTGATGAATCCTTTTGCTTAGCCATGCTCTCAGATGGTTGGAGATTCTGTTGGCAATGACTTTGTCAATGATCTTATATCCCGTTTGAAGCATCGTAATCGGACACGAGTTCTCAATTCTATTCTTTTCCCCTTTTTGTGTGTTAGCTTGATGATGCTATTGTTGAGACAAGTCGGAAGTGCACCAATCTCGAGTGCCTCTTGCCAGACAAGACAAAGGGGGGTGGCGACCACCAACTTGAAGGACTTAAAGAACTCATTAGTGAGCCCGTCCGGCCCTAAGCTTTTACCACTAGGGAAGGCATCAATGACTTCAATGATTTCTTCTTCCGAGATAGGGCATCAAGCAGGGAACGAAGGTTGTTTGGGATCCTATGAGAGGATACCCTCGATATGGTTGCCATGCAATCCCGTCTATGGTGGGAGAGGGGGGTCGGGATCCCCAGGAGTCTTGTAAAGTGCTCTTCAATAATTCCGAAATTTTCTTCTTCCGTATTGCAAACATTACCATTTGAGTCTAGCAATAGGGGGATTGATTCTCTGTTTTGTTTTCTTTTAAGGATGCGGCACATCTCTTTGGTGGGTTTGTTGGCTTTGCCAACCCACCACTCCTTAAAGAATATTTGCAAATTTTTCCTTTGTATTTCTTCCGCGTATCTAAGCAGTGTCCTGACTTTTCATAGGCCCTTTTGGGATTGAGCTTTCCCTTTGTTAACTTCGTCCTCAAGTCTCCAGAGTCTATGGTATAGAGCTTCTCGACATGCCCGCCGAACAATCTCGAGCATCTTCCTCGTTCTGATCATGATCTGTCGTGACTTTTCAACCGCACATGTTGAACTCTTTGCTAGGGACAAGGAGGAGGCGAAAGACTCCTTCCACACTTCAAAAATTTCTTGATGGACAGAGGGGAGAGAGAAGGAAGTCATGCAGGCATGAAACCAAGGAGCCTTACGGATTATGGTGAGAGGTTGGAAAGCGATAATGATCAGGTAGTGATCAGAGATGGCAAGGTCAATGCATTGTGAAAGGGAAGGGTGACCCCACTGATGAATAATGTTGTGAGCAATGTAGCTTCTATCCAATCTACCTTTCTTCACGTCCTTGACAGCTTGGAGATTCGACCATGGAAAGCATTTTGAGTCTTTGAATTTGACCGAATCCAAGTGAAGTTTGATTTTGTCTCAAGTTTCTTTCTCACGACTGTCGATGACCCAACCCTTGTTGTCCCATCTATCCGTAGGGTCCTCCACCATGTTGAAGTCATCATAGATAAGAACGTTGTAAGGGAGCGAGTCCAAGGAGACCCAGGTGTCAAGTCTCTATAGCTGCCCGTTTGAGGCATACATAGAACCTAACGTGAATCGAAAGGGGGCACCAAAGGAAGTAGCAATCCAACGATGGCACTGATTTTCAATAGAGTTCTCAAAATTTTCGAACCAAAATTGGTTTATAACAATTACCATTCTAGCAGACCCCCAAGGGTGCGATGTAGAGATCCAGACATGGGTGGGGGAGACTTGTCTAAGGCATTTCTAGAGGTTTCCTCCATCAATTTTAGTCTCTTGAATACAGATGATTTCAAGGTTTAAGCTAATGTCACGAAGCCATTGACCAATGATGGTCACTTTTGAGGGATCAGACAACCCCCTAGCATTTAACAAGATGATGATCATTGCCATAATTTACTCTTTTTGCAGGAGGGGATCTTATCCTTTCTCCTCTTGGATTCTTCTTTCTTCTTCATTGGGAGGGGGTCCCGACTTAGTAGCTTGTTTTTCTAGGGTAGCTCAATAGGATGTTTTCCCTTGTGAGAGGTCCCTAGTTGAAAGGAACACGTGACTATATCCGGAATAGTCAATCGGATGATGGAACTTTCACTATCCATGTTGTCTTTGCTACTAGTGGTAAAGCCATCTTCTTTGCTTGTAGTACAACCCTCATGATTGGATTCTTTGTTGTTAGGGAACTCTAAGGCTTTGTCGCCGGTGTCCTCTTCAAATTGGTTCCTATCTAGGTAATCAAGGTCATTAACCTCCTTTTCTAGATTGCAATACAAGTTGTTAAGGGGGGTTTCTAGAGAATGATTTCTCTTAGAAGTTGCCCTAGGACTTCTTTTCCTTTTTCTTCTGACTTCCCTGAACCCGTGTGAGTCAGTTTCTGGGTTTTGGGAGCCCTCAACAACCTCCAATCACGAGTGGATTCGGGGTCCCATTGTTGTCTTAAGCTTTTTTGGGTGCTTCTTGTATTTGTTTGCTTTTCTTTCTCAACGGGCACTTTTTGATCTTGTGGCCTTTTTGGCCACAACGAAAACATGCATTAGGTAGATTTTTGTAATTAACCTCTTGTTCCCAGACCTCCCCATCGCCGAAGTCCACCTTGATCTTTGAAGGAAGCAATGTGCTGAGGTCAGCCTCGAGATAGATTTGAGGGTGCCACCGTGCATTGAAGGAGTGCCTCGCACCTTCATATATGAAACCACCAACATCCTCCCGTGATGCCAACGGCTTGCCGATTGGAGAAACTATGTACCACACGAAGTTGTACAAGAAGTACGGCAAGTTAGTGAGCTCAACCTAGAGAGGGTAGTGAAGAGATTTCGATTTGTCGGGAATGAAATCGGGGGACCATCTGAACAAACATAGGGTCGCCCTCCCGAGCTGCGAGGTTCCCACACTGAGGGCTTAGAATGTCATATCCACATTCTCAAGGACTAGCAACATATGACTAGCTGATAGGAACTGGCACTTGTTAACAATCAACCGACGAGGGAACCACTGTTTTCGAAGCCACTGATGCATAGTTTTGAGCGTCTTGCGAGGGCCAAACACTTGTCCGACGAGACAAATTTTCTTGAGCTCTTCTTGCTTTGACAGGACTGCAGCTCTACTAAGAGAGACCAAGTGGGGTTCAACACCCTTGTAGACCCCAGGAGTGACACAAGATCCACCCTCCAAAATAGGAGTCAGGTTTTCAATCACCCCCTAGGTTGGGGCTAGGTTGTTCATCATGAGGGAGGGGCCACCGAAGCCATGTCAAGAGCCCCAAATTGCACACTAGAGATAAACTTTGACGTTCGACAATCCTTAACTTTGTTTCTTCATAAAACACACTTTAAAGCTATGGGTCACTTAATCGTCGCACCATGAACAGGAATTCACCATGATTACACGAGGCTCATTGAATGCTTTAAGTCATCGTTGTCGGACTTTTACATGTGCGAAGCATCAAAAGTAGAAGTATTGAACAAGATGGATACGGTGACTAAGGGAACATTGCAGACGGATGCGGTGCATAGAGTTATCCTACTTCAGAGGACGTGGATTGATTGGGGGTCTGGTAATCCCAATAGCATATGCTAGAGTTTCACAGCTATCTTTGATCTCTAAAGGTTTGATATTATCTGTTGGATACAACAAGAGCCTATGAGCATGTAGAAACTCTGAAAGAGATAGATACTTTGAGAAGAACCTCTCATAAGTTTATGTGTACGCCTAGACACTTTTGCTGTTTTTAATGATGAAGGAGTCGATATCCAATGCTTTACAGCTCTCATCTCGGGGCATAAGGTTATTTAGTCCTATATTATATCACCATCTATGGGAAGTGTCTATTAGGACGTTATACATGGATTATTGACCTTTATGATAGTAATCTACCATATGAAAGAGACTAATAAAAATTTTCCAGAATTCTCTTTAAGGTCTCAGAGAGATGTAAAGAGCAACAATATTCTCTTCAATGAAAAGTTATGTTCCAAGGTTTCTGATTTTGGCATATCTAACTCGAAGAATTTGCAGCACTTAAACATGGCTGGAAACAATGCTGGAACATCGCAGTGAGGGGAAGCTTTTACAGAGTTTAGAAGACATTACATAGAAGGTTAATCACCCTCTCATCAACCTCATGAAGGGCCCACATGGGTTTAAGCTTGTTATTGATATGCCTAAAGGGAGGATTCGGGAGATCCCGTGGGCACTAATCCCCTTCTCTTCTTTTAACTAATTTAATTCTGAGAGAGTAGGCTAAGGCCGAACTTCCTTTTATTAAAAAAAAAAAACATAACGGTCAGGCAACTTAGAGAAGTTATCGACGATCGGAATCGATGCAATCACCAGTCCATGAGGCATTCCAGGTTATATTGATTCATTCAAAGAGGTGAACTGTGGCGATAGTTGACCGGCGCATGTCAAACGATCGTAGTAATAATAAAATATGATCATATTCTGCAAGAAAAATCCTATAAATGTGTGATTTTTTTAGAAAGAAAATGATTCAGTTTTTTCAATTCTCAAGAGATATTATTATAATCCAAATGCTTTGGATTGAAACTTCTGAGTTACTTTGTATCTTTTCAGTTGAATCTGGTTTTTATTGATTTTACTTCAAACAAGAATACATTCGATCCAAAAGATTAGGTATCGAAAAGTTATGATAAAAATATTTTGCATGATGTATTTCTTTTATCTAAGGCTTTCTGATATTCCAAAAGCTTTTGAATCTAAAGCTTTTGAATAAAAGCTCCTTTTAGTCTAAAGCTTTTCAATAAAAAACTTTCTTATGTAAAATTTTATTGATCTAAAGCGTTTTGGATCTAACGTTTTTTTGTTGAAAAAACTTCCTGATTTTAAATGTATTATCCGTTTTCAAGTTTCTCAAAATGTGTTCAAATGATATCAAGTAATTAGTTCGCATATTTAAGGATTTTATAATGATTCTGAAATTACTTAACAATATTTAAATTTTTGAATAACAAATAATGCAACGTTATGTGTGTGCATATGCTTTTTCTCTCGCGCTCTCTCTCTCTCTATATATGTGCATATGTGTGTTCCATGGAGTCATGTCTATGGGGGGAGAGGGGAGTCGAGATCTCAAGGATTTTCATAAAATGTTCTTCAATGATTCTGATACGTTGAATTGGAAAAGTAGTAGCACTGACATACTTTGATACGTTGTAGTTTTATGTTTAACAGTAGTAGTTTTATGGTGTGTTGTAGCACTGACATACTTTTCCAATTCAACGATTGACACAAAATATCTCAAAATTGTTTGATGCGTGATATCCTCCTCATATTTATAGAAATCCAATAATCTAGATTATGGATGATGCCTAGAACCATTAATATTCAAAAGATAAATATAGAAGGACCTAAAGACTTCCCACACAAAGCACGTAGAGAGCTCATGGTGGTTACCGTGTTGGAAAGATGTTGTAGAATTTGTAACGATGAGTTCGATTTTCAGCATGAATTCACCTTTAGTATTCTACTTTTCACTGCAAATAGTTCTTACGATTCACATTTCATTGACAATGATATACATAATTCTTTTTTCTTTCTTCATCTCAGAGGTTTCAAACAATTCTCATAGTACACTTCAAAGGGATTCCAAATCATTTTTCATGCTTACCTCATGGTTAAATATTTTACAAGCGATTATGATTGATCTTTTATAGGCAATAATTTCATTTCAATAACATTTATATCAAAATTCATGTGGACGTAGTTTATGTAAGACAATAGTTACGCAATATAACACAGGAGCAATAGCAGAGAAGATAACAGATATAGGAGAATCTCAACAATTTTCTACTAGCAGCAAGTACAAAGATGATGGCGTTGTCCACCCGTGCGCTCTCAAGGTAGAGCTTAAATGGTGATCTAGACAACTCTAGATAGGGAGATACAAGGTAGAGGTATGCTGGCTCAACTCGGTGTCTTAGGTAGTGCAGAAGTCATGTATATATAGGATCATGGGTGGCCTGCCATGGACGGCAATACATGGGCGGTAGAGCGTGGGCGGCCACCGCCCGCGTAATTGCCATACACGGCTTAGACTGGTTGAACCGACCTAACAAATATAAATGATTTCTGACTCCGACAGGGAATATTCCATGGAATATTCCCTTTACCGTCGCGCCGGGGGCGCTGCCCCCGGACCCCCACCAGGGGGCCCGCTGGCCCCCTTGGACCCCCCAGCCGGGGCTGCTCACCGCTGCCCCGGACCCCACAATTGGGGACCCTGATAACTCCCTTTCCTTATAATATCTTACATGGTCCAATATGACCTTCATCCAACATTCAAGTTGGGATTCCCATCAATTGGGTAATGCATGCTTGGCTTCTCCTCATAAAGGGGGCCTTACAAAATGTGCATACAATCATGAGGGGTAGACATTGATCATATACTAACACCCCCCCTCAATGTTTACCGATGATAAATCAAGTAGGTCTCGGTCCTATGCCCATCTGTTGAAGATGCTTGTTGAGCTGCTCTCTTCCAAGTGCTTTAGTGAATATGTCAGCACAATTTGCCTCTGTTGGGCAATATTCTAGCTCCACAATTTCATCTTCAATTAGCTCACGAATGTAATGGTACTGTACTTCTATGTGCTTGGTGCGAGCATGAAATACTGGGTTTTTTGCAATAGCCATACAACTTTGATTATCACACTTGAGTACAATTGGCATATTTGATGGAAAGCCTATATCTGCAAGAATTCTCCTTAACCAGACTGCCTCACAAGAAGCAAAACAAGCTGCTTTGTACTCTGCTTCAGTGGAGGAGAGTGCGAGAGTTGGTTGCTTCCTACTTACCCAAGAAAATATTCCTGAACCAAGTGAGAAACAATATCCAGAAACTGATTTTCTAGAATCACAATCTCCAGCCCAATCTGAATCACAATATCCTTGGAGTGTATCACCTGTGGTATACAAAATACCAAAATCCAAGGTTCCTGCAATGTACCTTAGAATTCGCATTCCAGCATTCCAGTGACTCTCCTTAGGTTTGTTGGAAAACCTGCTTAACACTCCAACAGCATAGCAAATGTCTGGTCTAGTGTTGCACAGAAAAATAAGACTTCCAACGAGCTTCCTATACTTCTTAGCATCTACATCAGGCATGTTATCATCCATAGATAGCTTATGATTTACCTCCATAGGTGTGCTAGTTGGTTTGCAGTCCATCATTCCAAATGCCTTGAGAATTTCTTTGGAATATTTTTGTTGTGAGATGAAAGTGCCATCCTTCCTTTGCCATACTTCAATTCCCAGACAAAAATGGAGTAGACCTAAGTCTGTCATTTCAAACTCAGTTCCCAAGCTGATCCGAGTTTGATTGATGAGTTCCTGATGATCTCCTGTAATGATCAAATCATCTACATATACAATGACAACAACTAGCTTGCTATCCCTTTTCGTTACATACAAGTTAGCATCAGAAGTACTTCTTTCAAAACCCATATTTTTGAAAAAATGATCAATTCGTTGGTACCAAGCCCGTGGAGCTTGCTTAAGTCCATACAAAGCTTTCTTCAACCTGCAAACTTTATTTTCTGAATTGGGCACCTCAAAACCTGGTGGTTGAGATACATATACCTCCTCCTTGAGGTGACCATTCAAAAATGCAGATTTGACATCCATCTGGAAAATAGGCCAAGACTTTTGTGCAGCTACTGCAAGTACCGTCCGAATAGTTGTCATGCGTGCTGTTGGTGCAAAAGTTTCTTGAACATCAAATCCTTCAATCTGTGAAAAACCCTGTGCAACTAATCGTGCCTTATACTTTTCTAATGTTCCATCAGCTTTATACTTAGCTTTCCAAATCCATTTAGTACCTATTACCTTCTTCTTTGGCGGCAAGTCGACTAGATCCCATGTATCATTTTTGAGTATACTATCATACTCAGACTGCATTGCCGCTCTCCAATCTGGATCATCAATGGCTTCTTCAATGGTGGTAGGTTCCTTTATCGAACCCATGATATCTGCCATTAGAGCCATGTTAACAATGTGTTCTGAGGCTCTTCTTTGCTCCTCTATTCTCTTTGATCTTCGTAATCCATCCGATGATGATTTTGGTACATCTACATGTGGATTAAGATCATCAAAGAGCTGTTGTGCCCACTTCGGTAGTGGCTTACGCTGTGCAGCTACAACTGGTTGGCTTTTTATTGAGAAAATTTCTCCATCAGATGTTTCCTCCTCCTCAACTTTAACCTGTCTTTTGATAGGCACAAGGTGAGATATTTCTCCGCTTGATGAGATAGTAGATTTACCTTTATCTTCTACTAAGTGTGGTCGTTCATCAAACACCACATCTCGGCTGACAAAAATCTTCCTTGCCTCAGGATCCCATAACCTGTATGCTTTAGACTCTTCACTATATCCTAGGAAGACACACTTTTTGCTTTTTGAATCCAACTTTGATCTTGTTGAATCAGGAATATGTGCATAACAGAAACAACCAAAAATTCTGAAATGCAAAACTGAAGGCTTTTTACCAGAATATGCTTCTTGAGGAGTCATCCCTTGCAGTGCTTTTGTGTAGCTTCGATTGAGGATGTAGACTGCTGTATTGACTGCTTCTGCCCAGAATGAATCAGGCATGTCTTGAGCCTTCAACATACAACGAGCCATTTCAACTACTGTCCTGTTCCTGCGCTCAACAACGCCATTTTGTTGGGGTGTATGAGCTGTGGTAAGTTGCCTTTTCACACCATGCTCCTTACAGTTATTGTTGAATTCTGTTGACAAGAATTCATCTCCTCTATCTGTTCTAAATTTTTTTAATTTCCTTCCTGATTCATTTTCTACATACTTATGCCACGTTTTAAATTTTTCAAAAGCATCAGCCTTCTCTCGAATGAAATAAACCCACATCTTTCTACTATAATCGTCGACTAACAGCAAGAAGTAGAAAGATCCTCCTAAAGCAGGTGTAGACATTTTACCGCAGAGATTAGCATGTACCAACTCTAGAGGAGCTTGAGATCGATTGCTGGTCTCTCTTGGAAATGCCTTTCGTTGTTGCTTGCCCATCATACAAGCTTCACAAGGTTCCTGCAACTCTGAAAATGCAGGCATATGAGCAACCATCCCTGTTCGTTGCATCTCCTTCAAAACTGCAAATCCGAGATGCCCAAATCGTTGGTGCCATAACCTGCTTACATCTTTATCTTCTGTAGCAGTTAAAGCACTTAACTCATACAAGTTATCCCGTCGTGTGCCTTTACCTACAACATTACCTGATGAATCCATGATTTCCGCACCACTCTTATTGAAGTGAACTTCGAGTCCACGATCTGTTATTGCAGAAACTGACAACAAATTTCTTTTGAGTGTAGGTACATAGAGAACATCGGATAACTTTTTCTCAACACCTGGAGAAGTGATAAAAGAGATGGTTCCAGTTCCTTCAGCTGGACACTTGGAGTCGTTTCCCACCACTACATTGATGGATTCCCGCAGAGGCACTAGGGAACTATACCAATCCTTTTTACTAGTCATATGGCGAGAAGCTCCACTATCTAAAATCCATGGCTCATCAACACGAGCTTGAGCAGATGAACATACCTCTTCAATAGCTACCCAAAGTTCCAGCTCTGTGTTGTTTGCAGACTCTTTGTTCTTCCATGATGATTTTACAGTCCCATTCCGTTCATCAGCTTGCTTCTTTCTGCAATCCTTGATGGCATGGCCTTTCTTTTCACAATAGAAGCAACTTCCTGTGAACTTTTTCTTCTTTGGCTTCTTCTTTGATCCCTCTGAAGAGCCTTTACCTTTTGCATTTGCTGAGAATGCAGCATCAGTTGTACTTTGCCGATTCTTCAGCCGCATCTCTTCTTCTAAAAGCATGGCACAAAACTCTTCAAATGTAAGAGGAGTTGGCCTTACCTGAGTGTTAAGGGCTGTTACTAATCCATCATACTTTGCTGGAAGAACACGTACAGATCTTCGAGCCAGCTCTTCTGGTGTTATAACAACACCAACTGCAGCCAATTGATCTTGAAGATGCTTTATCCGTTTGATAAAATCTTCAGCCTTTTCAGAATCAGAATGTTTTTCATTTGCCAACTGATTTTCTAAATTCTGTATCCTAGTGTGGTTCTTGGTCTCATATTGTCGAGCCAATATGCCCCAAGCCTCATGTGCTTTAGTAGTATGTTGAACTAAAGTAAGCACAGAATCACTTACACTAGTGACAATCGCACATAATGCATCAGCATTCCGCCTCTTCCAAGCTCGTAGAAGATCTGGATCTGGTTGAATCATCAATCTTGAATTTGCTGGATCTTCAACTGGTATAGGCTCTGGATCCAATCCCATCGGTCCCATGACAGTGTCAAGTAATTCATAGGAGTCCAAAATTGCAGAAATTTTGAACTTCCAGAGTGTATAGTTGGTTCCATCCAGCTTCCCTTCAGTGAATGCAGGTGGACGAATTCGAATAGGTGCAGCATTAACATTAGGTGAAGCACCAAGACTAGTGTGCGACGATGAAGCCATCATGTAATCACTCGAATAATCTACTGATATTCTAGTCTGCTAGTAGGCTAAAATAATGATACTTCTCAAGCTATTCGAACCTTACAGCTCTGATACCATGTAAGACAATAGTTACACAATATAACACAGGAGCAATAGCAGAGAAGATAACAGATATAGGAGAATCTCAACAATTTTCTACTAGCAGCAAGTACAAAGATGATGGCGTTGTCCACCCGTGCGCTCTCAAGGTAGAGCTTAAATGGTGATCTAGACAACTCTAGATAGGGAGATACAAGGTAGAGGTATGCTGGCTCAACTCGGTGTCTTAGGTAGTGCAGAAGTCATGTATATATAGGATCATGGGTGGCCTGCCATGGACGGCAATACATGGGCGGTAGAGCGTGGGCGGCCACCGCCCGCGTAATTGCCATACATGGCTTAGACTGGTTGAACCGACCTAACAAATATAAATGATTTCTGACTCCGACAGGGAATATTCCATGGAATATTCCCTTTACCGTCACGCCGGGGGCGCTGCCCCCGGACCCCCACCAGGGGGCCCGCTGGCCCCCTTGGACCCCCCAGCCGGGGCTGCTCACCGCTGCCCCGGACCCCACAATTGGGGACCCTGATAACTCCCTTTCCTTATAATATCTTACATGGTCCAATATGACCTTCATCCAACATTCAAGTTGGGATTCCCATCAATTGGGTAATGCATGCTTGGCTTCTCCTCATAAAGGGGGCCTTACAAAATGTGCATACAATCATGAGGGGTAGACATTGATCATATACTAAGAGTTTATGGATAAAGGAAAGGCGATGTTTATGTGATTCATGCATAAAGTTTGAGTTTCATTAAGCATACCATATGCATGACGCCCTTTGGGGATAACCTTATCGTCAAAGGTGATTCTCAATCTAGCTCTATGATACCTTGCATATGTTTTCACTGAGTCCGGTAGTACTTTTTTCTATAAGTTTTAATACTTCAAAGGGTGGAATTGCATACATGTTCCGTCTTCATGTGACATCCAACAATGAAAATTAAATTACTTCACAAAAATCTATGATTAAAACCTTTTTTTATTCTGAAGCATATCAAAGCCATGATAGGAGATGGTATCAAGGATGAAGGATCCATCATGTCATGCTCTATATATACATCACTACTAGTTTTATTCACTACCATGGATGTAACATTTCTCCCATGGGAATTTTTAAATCTATGCTATCCCAACCAACCATAAAAAATTCCTCTTCATAGATTTCGCTTAACGTTTTGTGTGCAAAAAGAAAACTTATTGACTGCTCTCTTTAACGAAGTAGAAACTTTACCTTTTCGTCCCAAAAATGATCTTGTCATGTGCATAGAGTTTTTTTCCAAAGAGAGTTCGGTAGAGCCTACTCTTCCAAACTTTAATTAGTAGAGATTATAGCTGCACAAGTGAATGGGCATAGCACCCATGCGACCTCCCATATCCCACAAAGTAGGGGTTGCTTATAGATTACTATAGAATATTAGAAAGAAAGCTGAGAGCGCTCTCGTCTCCCTCATATGGGGCCCACTTGATTTTGATCTTGTTGCTCTCTAGGAAGATCACTGTATGATATCTAAAGGGCGGGGGCTTCTTAAAACTCCAAATTCTTTTGCCTAAAAGAAGATTTTTTTGATCAACCATTCTTTAGAAGGGCTTCCAAAGTTGGTTGTACACCTTTCTTTCCATACTTTTCGTAGAGTCTCCCTTCTTATAGCATTCCACAATAGAACCTTTCATACCTTTTTGTGGACTCCTAGACTCTTTTGTCATTTTTAATGATGAAGAACTCGATATCCAATGCCTTACGCCTCTCATCTTCAGGGCATAAGGTTATTGTAAAATAACAATTTGAACTATGCCCTATCTTATTGAGTCCTATATTATATCACCATCTATGGCAACTGTTCATTAGGTTATACATGGATTATTGAGCTTTATGATAGTAATCTACAATATGAAAGAGACAAATGAAAGCTCTCTAGTATGCAAACATAGTTTCTAATGGTATCATGGTGACCTCAAGTCCGCGTGCTTCCATCCATCCTCAAGTATCTGTACATCCTGATTGGACGCTTATGGAGAAATGCACTAATATCCAAGTGTTTGGATCATCTAAATACTCTTCCTTGACATATTATTCATCTGATCCGTGACGTTTTACTAAGTGACTATATATTTTTACATAAGGATTCGTGATTTAAACAAACCCCCTTTAGGAACCATAAGGTGCTCATCCTTAAAAAAGAAAAAAAAAAACAAAATAGGTCTTCATGAAGAGGATATAAACGTTCTAAAATTTTTTCTTACTCTTGTAAATTTTTTATAAGCTTATTTTATTTATAATTTATAGCGTTATGTTTAAACAAGGTAATATATACTAGTAAAATCTATATAGCTATTGATAGATCACTTCTCCCATACTTTGAAATATCGCGATGGGATAACGGATCATGATCTTTTGGTCGATGGAAAATCAACCCAAAGCAATAAAAATCTACCATTAATTTAAGAACTCTAGTGAATATTGTCTTACCTTTATGTAATATATGTAAGTTTTGGCCTAACCATTATATGTAATAGGAAGCTTCAACATAAACACCAAAATACAAGAATAAATGATTAAATCTTGAGGATAATTCAGCAATTTTGACAAGCCCATGCCATACAACCGAATCACACTCTACGCACATAAGAAAAGAATAACGAACACATTAATCTTACATGTTGTGACATTAATAAGACTATGAAATGTATATTGCATAACGAAGGAATAAGAACATCACATTGTAATGAACTATAGGAAACTTGAACTCACAACCTCTTGGTTAGGAGTATGATGGGCTAAATGCTTGCCCAAAAGGCCATGATTGAGGATTAGTTCCTGATCCTTGCTTTCAGGGTGTAGTTCAATCATCTTTTATTTGTTAGGATCAATAGTCTTATAGTTATCACTTTATTATATTCTTCACCCATCGGTTGATCATTGTCCTCAATGATCTACTCTTCTATCTCTCTAGCTTTGGTGATGAGATCTTGAACATCTCAGGTCCCTTTAGTTGATGTCCTTAACCTCACATAGTTTCTTGAACCTTGTTCACAACCTTCGTGTCTTGAACCTAGTTCTCAACCTTAGTATCTTGAACCTCATTCTCATCCATGTTTGGTTTCTTGAACCCTCATTTAATTACCACCTAAGGTTTCCCAATAGATTCACATTTCCTAGCTATCTGAAAATATTTGGAAATTTTGTTGTGAGAGCTTTCTCAGCATACTATGTATTCCTCAATCTCACCTATAGATTGAGAGATACACTCCAATATTTATTGGGTTGAATTTTAAAAGTCATGCCTTCCCCCGTAGTACATGATAGAGTGCTCAAGCACCTTTTTTAGAGGCCACTGGGTAAATTCACATTACCGAAGGCTACTTTCTAGACTCTGATACCAATGTAATGTTTTATAGAAGATTTAAACTCATAATATCTTGATTAAGAGTGTCATGGGCTAACCACTTGCTGCAAAATCCATGGTTGAAGACTACTTCCTAACCCTCCCACTTAGGGTGTGGTTCAACCATCTACTACCTATCAAAGGTGTGCTTCAACCATCTCCTACTTATCAGTTTATTAAAGTCCTCATGAAAACATTTTCATTACAATCGTCATGAAAACATTCACATCTATGAAAGACTCTAAGGGATCTGAGCAATCTAAAACATAGCCATGTTTTGAGTGCTAAAAAGATGTAAAATAACATGCTCAATCTACATATTGTATCATAAGAAGTTTCGCCTGAATATATGCTTGAATTTTTAGCCTACTCTCCCGGACTTGAAATTAAAGAAAAGTACAAGAGAAGGGGACTAGTGCCCACGGGACCCCCTGAATCCCACAAATCAGGGGTAGCTTTTACAGAGTTTAGATGGCATTACAAAGAAAGTTAATCACCCTCTCCTCACCCTCATGTGGGGCCCTCTTGGGTTTAAGCTTGTTGTTGATCAAAAGGAGCACTTGATTATGCGTGAAGGGGCAGGGGGATTTCTTACAGTTAATGATCTTTTCGCCAAGGAGGAACAACAATTTCTCAATCGACCACTCTTTGGGGGAGTTGCCAAAGTTAAAAGCACATCTTTCCCACCAGATTTTCCATAGGACCTCCCCTCTGATGGCATTCCAAAGAGTTGTGAAGAAGCCGATCGCTTCTCTCAGCAGAGCTTGCTTCCAACTGATATGTTTCTAAAGACTAATTTTCTTTCTGACAATCTATATAGCCTGTAGGAATTGGGACAAGTAAAGAAGATGTGGGAAACATCTTCGATAGACCAGTAGCAACGTTTGCACCAAGGAGGTATCCCACAAAATTTGCTAGCCTTAAGGTTGGTCCATATTCCACGATGAAGAATTTGCCATAAGATGACAAACTTTTTGATTTCTATGAGGGGGTGCCAGATAGCCATGAACTTCATGTCCCACTGAAGCGGCATCCATGACAGGCACCACTTCTTGTTAAGGTTAACTTGATAATGAAATGTTTCTTTGATGTTTGGGATTTTTGATAGGCTATTCTCATTGTGCCATTTATGACCCAGCGACCTCGACATGTCGTGCCCTATGAGAAGGCGTACTTTATAGTGGTCCCAAGCAAGACATCTGCTTTGCAAAGTGTTCCATTCTTCATACGAAATGTTGAGGCTAGGGTCAATGTCCTCAAAGTTGACCCACTGGTTGGTGTCTTGTTTCCAGAGAAGTTTCCATTTTTTGAAGCCTTTGTTCCATAGCTTCTTGGCGTTTTGAATGTTCTGAGATTCCATGCTCCGGATGCCATGAATCAGAAACCAGATAGAGTCGTTTTTTCTGGTACCGGTCGCCCACTTCTAGTCTTCACTTATTCTTGTGTAGCTTTTGACTTTATTCCAACTCTTCCATAGGAAGCACACAAGATCCAAGCCTTTCCAGAAGATGGGGATTGAGGAAAACAACAGGGTCAAGATGTCAAGATTCTTCCAATTTGGGAATCCCATGAGAGCTAACTAATTCTTGTTTCTGAAGATCAACTTGGCCCATGAGGCCTCCCCATTGCACCAAGCCTTAATCATCCATTTTGCCGCAAGTTTGGTAGCCATGCACCCAATGTCTAGAATGCCAAGGCCCCCACTATCTCTTTGGTAGGTGAAGATGGACCACTTTATTTTAGGCACCCCCCTCCTATTGTGGTCGCCCGTCCAAAGGAAGTTTCTACATATACTATCCAATTCGGACAGATCTTGCTGTTTCGGTCTCCAACAAGAAAGGAAGTAAATGGTCAATGATATGAAGAATGTGTTGATAACCATAGCACGACCAACGCGATTGATTTGCATACCCCTCCAATAGTTTAGCTTGTTTTCAAGTCTGGCCAACACCCAGTTCCACCGCTGCTCAATAGAGATACCAAACCCCAAGGGAATCCCAAGAAGCCGAAAAATTTGGCCCTATAGAATGATTTGACAGCCATGATCATTGAGAAGGTTAGGTTGGGACCCGACAATAGCTTTGAAGGAGGTCTTAGAGTGGTTGATTATGGATCTAGAGGCTTCACAAAAAGTATCGAGACACCTCTAGAATGTCTCCAGGCTAGTACTATCATTGTGGACAAACGCGTTCATATCATCGGCAAAAAGTCTCATGGTGATTTGACCATGGTCATGAGGCAAACAGAGGCCTTTGATATTACCGGCTTCCACCTCATGCTCCACCAACCTGCTAAGCCCTTTCGTGGCAATGGCAAAGAGAAGGGGAGCCAATGGGCACCCTTGTCTAATTGATCTTCTAAGTTTGATCACCTTCAAAAGTTTGCCATTAACATTAATTTGAGTCGATGCATTTCCTAGAAGGGTCCCAATTTTCTTCAAGGAGTGGTGGGCTGGAAAAGCTGATAAACCCACCAAAGAGATGTGCCACATCCTTAAAAGGAAACAAAACAGAGAATCGATCCCCCTATCGCTAGACTCAAATGACAATGTATGCAACACGGAAGAAGGTAATTTCGGGATCATTGAAGGGCACTTCACGAGGCTCCTGGGGACCTCGACCCCCCTCTCCCACCATAGACGGGACTGCATGGTAGCCATAACTAGGGTTTCCCCCCACAAGATACCACTCAACTTTTGTTCCTTGCTTGATGCCCCAATCTCAGAAGCAGAAATCATTGAAGTCATTGATGCCCTCCCTTGTGTAAAAGCCCGGGCCCAAATGGGCTCACTGATGAGTTCTTTAAATCCTTCAAGTTGATGGTCGCCACCCCTCTTCATTTGGTTTGGCAAGACGCGCTCGAGTTTGGCGCACTTCAAACTTGTTTCAACAATGGCATTATCAAGTTAATACACAAAAAGGGGAAAAGAATAGAATTGATAACTGGCATCCTATTATGATGCTCCAAATGGAGTATAAGATCATTGCCAAAGTCATAACCAACAGAATTTCTAGCCATTTGAGAGCGTGCTTAAGCGAGGACCAAAAAGGTTTCATCAAAGGCAGGTCAATTTTGGAAACTATTATAGATATCTTGGAAGGTCTCGACTTTGCAAATGAGTGAAGACAAGATGTGGTCTTCCTCAAGATCGACTTTGATAAAGCCTATGATAGGCTAGAATGGGACTATATTCTACAATCACTTAAAGATCTTGGATGTAGTCAGAAATTCACCAAATTTTTCCTTTGTATTTCTTCCTTGAATCTCAGTAGCACTTTGATTTTTCGTAGAACTTTCTGGGATTGAGCTTTTCCTTTGTTCACTTCCTCCTCAAGTCTCCAGAGTCTATGATACAGAGCTTCTCTATGAACTCGCCGCACAGTCTCAAGCATCTTCTTGGATCTAATCATGATCTGTCGAGACTTATCGACTGCATGTCTCCAACTCTTGGTTGGGAACGAGCCGGAGGCGAACACCTCCTTCTACGCATCAGCAATTTCTTACTGGATGGAGGGGATAAAAAAGGAGGTCGTGCAGGCAATGCTTGAATTCATTGAAGAATTAATTGAAAGCATAAATGATGATGGACTCAATACCGATGGGAGTTGAATGCTCAACACCGTCAGGATTGCAGAAGGCCCTACACTCAGCCACTTTGCTATGCGCCATGAGACATATTGTGTCATTGATGACACTATAATATAATATGTTTATTAAATACGTAAGAAGGAAAACATTAAGCATGCAAAACTGCATGCTTTTACACATAAAAATAAATAAATAACGACATCGATTCACGAAAAGATCCACCCCTTTTAATGCGTGCAAAGCTTTTAGCAGCATAAAACATCAAAATGGTAACACATTTATTATAAATGATGCTAAGATACGTTGTGCAGTTTAAATTGTGCAATACATAAGTATCATCGAAAGGCAGGAAATGTCTTTCTTTTTCACGTCTAAAGCAAACAAGAAAGTAAATGTATAAATTCTTTTGATCAACTTTTTTTCTCAAAAGCAAGTTGGGCCGAAGCGTACTCTCTCATGATTGAATTAATAAATGAATAGTAATACATTAAATGGGCTTGATGCCCTTCGCATACATGTCAATCGTTGTATCAGAAAACCATGTCAATGTTACTACACACCATAACAAAAAAGTATTGTTGAATTTGGAAATAATAAACAAATATTCACACGCACACATCTTTGTTTGTGTGTGTATGTATTCGAGTTACTTTTGAATCAATAGTTGAGTTATAAAATTATTTCCATGTTACTACACACCATTACACACACATAGCTTTGTTTGTGTGTGTATGTATTCGAGTTACTTTGAATCAATCCTTGAATTATAAAATTACTTTGAATCAAGACTTGTTGAATATCTAAATAAATAAATATATAAATAGTTGTACGCATATATATATATATATATATATATATATATATATATATATATATATATATATATATATATATATATATATATATATATATATATATATGTGTGTGTGTGTGTGTGTGTATGTATGTATGTATATATGGAGAGAGAGAGAGAGAGCAACATGAATTATTATTCGATAATATTTTTATTTATGACTTATTACCAAATTATTTGAGAATATTTTATTAGCACATTCGAAAAACTTCTAATTCGATAATACATTCAAAATCAAAACGTTTTTCAATTGAATAAGTGTTTATCGAAAGGCTTAGATACAAAAAAACTTAAAAAAAAAATGAAAAACTTTACATCAATTAAATTCGTGATCTAACAAATTTTGAACCGAAGAGCTTTAGATCGAAATAATATTTCACGAAAAGAATTTGATCGAAACTTCAATGAAAAAACTTCAAACCAGATATATGTTCAGTAAAAAGACACTGCACATTAAATGACCAGATTATGAAAACATTCTTGATCCAAAGTTTTTTAATAAATATTTTTTATTGGAAAATATATTACGAATTCTTATTTAAAAAGAGCACATTCAAAGGATTTTTCTACCTAATTCAACTACATTATATTATTCGGTCAAATAATGCAAGTAAGCGCATCAAAGAATATTTCGGTCAAATCATAAGATACGACGTACTATTGACATTAATTGAACAAATGACTCCACCGAAATTTCGATATTGAGAACGCTTTCAGCATAAACATGGCAACATGAGATGAACTTTTTCAATATTTAGAAGAAATTAAAACTTTTTGTCTGGATCCCCCCCCCCCCCCCCCCCATTAGGATGGATTCAACTGGGCATCTACGCATACCAATATCGTAGCCAACCTCATTTTTCAACGTTATCTTTGATGGTGATATATTATTGTGTTTTGAAGGTGCGCTCCTTCGTCTTGAATCATTTTAGAGATAAGTTAATCCAGTGGTCATATAACCATTTGAAGCTGCTAATTTATAAGGCCTAAGATGGAATAATCCGAAGCTCATTTGTCCCAAGATCAACCAGAATGCACGAGTTTGTACCAAAGATCCGACTGCTCAAACATTGAAATGAAAAAATAAAAACGTTTTCATAGATTGACATTCAAGTGTAATGAGTGCGAGAATATTAGATTAAAGTGTGATGCTCCAAACACCATATGAGTGTTGAAATTTTAAATCATCACTTGTCAATGTTAATATTTGAAATGTTCTTCTTTCTCTTCCACACTATCTATTAAAAATGTAATTATCATATCTTAAAAATGTACGATTTTCTAAATAAGGCATAAGCTATTAGTGAGGGGAAAAAAATTTGGATTTGAAGATTCTTAGAGGACGACCAAGGGATATGGAGCGTAGAGAGATTTATTGAAAGAAAATATTCAAATCCAAGGGGATTGAAACATTCCTTTCAAAATCACAATGTTTAACTGCATTATTACCTAGAACGCGATTCCATATCAATGCTCCATTAAATTTAGGTCTACTTTTAAGATGCTCAAAATATATTTAGAAGTGATCAAGCTATCCACAATATATATATATATATATATATATATATATATATATATATATATATATATATATATATATATATATATATATATATATAACAACTAACAAGTTCTCAAGGATTCAGAGACCGCAATGCACCATGAATTCTCACTTTTTCAATTTTCAATGGCACTTGACATCTATGCTTAGATCATGTGTGCATTTATTCACTTTTGAAAACACTTTAGAGGGCGTGTATGCAAATCCCACTTGCTTTATTAATCGATTCCTTTTTTAATGCTTTAATTTTCACTCAATACATTTTTCCTAATCATTTCTTATAATTATAATTGCTTCGTTAAATCAACAAGGTCAAATGAATCCATATGTTAATGCTTACCTCTCTCTAGAAGAACCTGTTAGCTCTACATCATGTCTAATGTTGCCTCTCAAAGGCGTCATGTTTTGCAAACTTTGATTCTTGCTCACCACATGCTTACCAACTTCTTTGGCTCTCGTTATCCACCCAACATAGCACTCAGACGCTCTCGACTCACTCTCTTGCTCACATAGAAACACTTAACGATTCTCTAATACTCACTTACCTTAGCTAATGCAGTGAACTCAAATCGAATTACTATTCCGTTTTTTCTTCAAAGAAAAAAACGCTACCCCACTACCTAAAATCTTCCTTAACTCACCTATGCTAGCCAACACATGGAAATGAAGATGAATGGGGATTGTCAAACCTTCTATCTACCTGCAACTATTGCTAATGCTAAAGAAGAGTATGAAAATCAATCAAAAAATGTAGAAAGCAACTTCAAAAACACAAAAAAGTGCTCATCAACACCTTCAAGAAAGCATCTTACCTATTCTCTCAAGCTCCAAGCTTCAAGGGAGATCTTGGAAACTAGCATGGTCCTCAAAGATAATGTCAAAACGTGTTGTAGATACACTAGCACAAAGTCTAGCTGGATTCTAGAGGTTTAGATCAGCTTAATTTTTTTATCTGAGTATAGTTATCCTACTCAACTTTGTGAAGATATGTCATCAAGAACTTATGTAGCTCAAGCAATAGCACTTGGAATAAGATCAGTCCATGCAAACATACAAATATCAAGAGCCACACATATAGTGCAGAAAAAACACTCAACATAGATGGAGGTAGTTTTGGGACACTCCAAGAACAGCATGGAAGAACCAAAGGAACAAGGAGATGGAAGAAAGGTGCCCAAGAAAAAAGATGGACGAAATTTTGCTCGCTTGTATTCATAAATTTATGTATACTTAGTGTTTTTCTCTCTTTATACTTATAGGCATGAACCTTTTCAATGAAACATGAACATAAAGCACTAAAATTTCATTCTAAAGTTTATTTGATCATCAAAATGAGTTTCGAAATGAAGGGGAGCTTCTGAGCTCCTCATAGTGCAGTTTATCTTTTCTTATGGTGTTGCAATGCTCCTTTGTACATGTTTGTGCAGACCTGTAGAAAATTGCAAAAACCATAGAATAGAGAGTACAAGTTTGCTGTACGCAAGGGATGTCTCAATACAGTTTGTGGCTGACCAAAAAACTATATGTTTTATTACAACAAACATATAAAAGAGTGTCTAATGACCATTTGGCCTTTCACAAAAACATTAATTCTAACAATGTATAACAATGTCCACTTAAGGCCAATATGGCTTATATGACCCGAGGAGAAAAATAACGAATGACAAAGAATATCTGAGTATGAGTATATGTCCTATACCTCCCACTTGATGGGCAAGTTACACAGTGTACAAAGGACTATGAAAAACAAGATCAAGTGATCCCCCCTCAAGTGACAACAATGTCTAAAGCTATCATGTGGTAAAGCCCCCCCCCCCCCTCCCCCCCATGGGAAGGATTCAAATGGGCATCTACGCATACCAATATCGTAGCCAACCTCATGTTCCAACGTTTTCTTTTACCATAGAAAAGCCTAGATGGTGATATATTATTGTGTTCTTAAGGTTTCAACATAATACGTATCACCCCACAAAAGAATGTAATTTAGTGGTCATATAACCATTTGAAGCTGCTAATTTATAAGGCCTAAGATAGAATAATCCGAAGCTCATTTAGTCCAAAGATCCACCAGAATGCACGAGTTTGTACCAATTTTCATTTGATTCAAAGGCATCCGACTGCTCAAACATTGAAATGAAAAAGAAGTGTTCCCATAGATTGACATTCAAGTGTAATGAGTGCGAGGATATTAGATTAAAGTGTGATGTCCCAAACACCATATTTCGTAGTTGAGGATATAAGTGTCGTAATTTTAAATCATCACTTGTCAATGTTAAGATTTGAAATAATCTTCTTTCTCTTGCCCACTATCTATCTTAAATTGTAATTATCATATCTTAAACGCCTAAGCTATTAGAGTCTAATGAACGCCTAAGATATTAGAGTCTCATTTGTGAGGGAAATTTTAATTTGGATTTGAATATTTTTGTTGTAGGACGACCAAGGGTTTTGGAGCTTAGAGAGATTTCTTGAAAGAAATTTTCAAATCCAAGGGGATTGTAACATTCCTTTCAAAATCACAATGTTTAAATGCATTATCACCTAAAACGGGATTCCACATCAACGCTCCATTAAATTTTAGTATACTTTTAAGATGGTGAAAATATATTAAGAAGTGATCAAGCTATCCACTATATATATATATATATATATATATATATATATATATATATATATATATATATATATATATATATATATATATATATATATATATATATATATATATATATATATATATATATATATATATATTCACACAATTCTTTATGGCTTGGGACTAGTCCTATGTCCACTTTCTAAAGGGTCATCAAATGCCTTGTAATTTCCGAGCTGCTATTGCATCCCTTCCAAATCAAGTGAGGATTTGTTTTCACATATAACCTAAGCTGATACTTAGAGAGGCTTCTCAAACAAGACTAAGATTCTCACACCTTTTGATATGTCAAGCCTAAGGATCACAACCATTCCATTTAGAGCTCAAATGGATAACTAAATCAAGGGTTCAAACTAAGGGTTTAAACCAAATTTTTAATTATGTGCCAAGGGTAAATCAAAGGATAAACTAAGCATAATATACATGATATTACAACCCTTTGAATCCATAAAATTAGCCTTTTGCTGCCATGTTTATACAACATTAATGTTGTATGAATCACGGGTTTGGAAGGATAACCATGATCTGTACAAAACCAAACTTGAAAATAACATCTTCCTCTCAAAAGTTACGAACATAATTACTGCCACCTATTCATATGGAACGCCAAGTGAATATGTGATTTACATACCATTTCGATGTTTTGGCAATCAATGCAGCTTCAAAATTTTACATGGAACAACATAATTAGACACGTGTAAATTTTTCTCTTATGTTCCAAAAACTCCTATTTGTAGTGCATCGCAAACACAAATTTCTTTCCCAACTCTTTTGAACCTACAATTCTTTATGGCTTGGGACTAGTGCCCTTGGGACCCCTCGAATCCCACGATGCAGGGTTTAAGCTTGTTCTTTTCAATTAGAAACACTTTATGATGCTTAAAGGGTGGGGAACTTTTGCAGTTTGAGATTCTTTTGCCAAGGAGGAACAGAGACTTCTCGATCGACCACTCTTTAGGAGGGTGTCCCAAATTGTAGGCACACCACTCCCTCCAAATCTTCTAGAGGGTTTCCCCTCTTATAGCGTTCCACAGTGTCATCGAGAAGCTGATCGCTTCGCCCAGAAGCATTTTCTTTGAGGTGATTTCTTCCTATAGACTCAAAATATTCCCAAAAGTTGGCTAGAGGAGGAGAGACTTAGGGCAAGCGAAGAAGATGTGACCCAGATCCTCAATGCTACGATGACAACACTTGCACCACGTTGGAACCCCATAAATTCTACTGGCCTTTAGATTGGTCAAGATACCACGGTGGAGAATTTGCCACATGAGAACCAGACTTTTTGTTCTCAATAAGGGGATGCCAGATAGACATGAACTTCAAGTCCCAACACAACCTTGTCCAATTTAGGCACTCCTTGTTAAGTGTGATATGATAGTCCGTGTTCACCTTTATTCTAGGAATTTCAGACAAGCAATTTTCGTTGTGCCAAATAAGACCCTCATGGCATGGCAGATCCCACCCAATGAGGAGTCGGGTTTTTGATCATTCCTAGGTGAAGCATCTACTCTGAAGGAGAGTTTGTTCCTCATAGTTCACTCTTATTTCAAGGTCCATGTCCTCAAAGCTGATCCATTGGGTAGTTTCTTGTTTCCACAGGTGTTTCCCGTGTCTAAAACCCTTGTTCCAAAGCCTCTTAGCATTTTGAAGGTTCCAGGAAGCCACACTCCTGATGCCCAGGATCGAAAACTAGATTGAGTCATTTTGTTCAATATTGGCTGCCCATTTCCAATCTTCTTTGATTCTGATAAATTGGTTGAACTTGTTCCAACTCTTCCATAGGGAGTGCACAAGACTTGAGCCTTTAGGGGAAACCATAATCAAAGAGAATATAAGGGTAAGGAGGCCCAAGTCCTTCCAACCAGGGAGACTCACCAGCATAATCACATTCTTGTTCCTGAAAATGAGTTTGCCCAAAAGGTCTCATAGTTGCAGCTAGCCTTGATGATCCATTTTATTGCCAACTTGTTAGCCATGCCTTCAATATTCATAATGCCTTCAATCTTTGTTTGTGTGTGAATATTATGGTGTGTAGTAACATGGAAATAATTTTATAATTCAACGATTGATTAAAAGTAACTGTAATACATACGATCAAAGTGGACATGGGCGAAGGAGATGTTTGGGAGCAGGATATCACCTACAAAAACCTCCCCAACGCGTGCTTTCGTTGTGGCCAGCAAGGTCACAGGATTAAAGACTGCCCTCTCAGGCAAAAAAACAAGCGATTTCAAGAAGCCCCCAAAACTGCTCAAGACAACTTTGACGTTTTGACCCACTCGACCAAGGAAGGGGAAGGCAAGGGCCTCCGCAATCCACAAGCTGATGCCGATGGCTTTACCGAAGTTAGAAGAAGAAGGAAAAGAAGTCCGAGGGCCAACGGTGAGAGGAACAACCTGCCAATTGCCCCACACAACAATCTGTATTGCAATCTTGGAGAGGAGATCAACGAGCTCGACTACCCAGGTGGGAAGCCACCTGTGGTAGACAACTACGACGAAGCCCTAGAGATCCCTGACAACAAAGAAACCCCCCAGGAGGGCTACACTACAAGTAAAGAAGATGGTTTCACTACTAATAATGAAGACAACATGGATAGTGAAAGTTCCATCATTGGATCGACGATCCCGGAAACGATGCCGAGCACAGGGCCCAATTCTCCCCAGCGGGGGGCATCCCGCAAAGGGAAACAGCCTTTGGAGTTACCCTGGAAAAGCCCCCATAAGAACCGATTTCTAAGTCAGGATCAGATCCCAGCGAAAAAGAAAGATGAAGCCAAGAGAAGAAAAGACAAGGCTCCCTCCCGCAAAGAGGGATCAATACAAAAATGATTGTCATCTCGCTAAATGCTAGGGGGCTAACCGACCCCTCAAGAGCGGCCATCATTGGTCAATGGCTCCGCGACATTAGCTTAAAACCAGACATTATATGCATTCAAGAGATTAAAATTGACGGAGAAGACCTTCTGAAGCGACTCAGACAGGTTTCCTCGGCCCATGTGTGGATCCCTACAAAGCACCAGCGGGGGTCCGGTGGAACGGCTATCGGTGTTAAACAACCCTGGCTTGAAAAGCTTGAGAACTCCATTGAAGATGTAAATCACCGCTGGATTGCGGTTTCTTTTGGTGCTCCCCTCTGTGTTACTATGGTGTCTTTGTACGCCCCTAACGGGGATTTGGAGAGGCTGAACACTTGGACTTCTCTTGACTCGCTTCCACACAAAGTGCTTATATGTGGAGACTTCAACATGGTGGAGGACCCTATGGACAGATGGATGGGCAAGGGCAGGGTCATCGACAGTCGGGAGAAAGAAACGTGGGACATGACCAAACTCCACTTGGATCTGGTCGAATTCAAAGACTCGAATGGCTTTTCCTGGTCGAATCTCCAAGCGGGCGAGGATCTGAGGAAGGCTAGACTTGATAGATGCTACATCTCTCAGAGCTTTACTCATCTGTGGGGCCACCCTTCCATCACGCAACGTACTGACCTCACCATCTCTGATCACTACCCGATCGTTATCACTTTTCAACCTTCCAACAGGACCCACAAGGCTCCGTGGTTCCATGCCAACGCTTCCACCTTCTCTGTCCCCTCCGTCCACCAAGAGATTGCCGATGTGTGGAAGGTGGAGTTCGCCTCTGGCTTGGCCCCAGCCAAGTGCTGGAGAAGTGCGGTCGACAAGTCTCGCAAGATCATGATCAGAACTAAGAAGATGCTCGAGACAGTGCGGCGGGCTCGTAGGGAAGCGCTTTACCACAGACTCTGGCGACTCGAGGAGGAAGTGAACAAAGGAAAACACCAAGCCCAGAAAGGTCTCCGAAAAATCAGAGCAGCGTTGAGATACGAGGAAGAAATACAAAGGAAAAACTTGCAAATCTTCTTCAAGGAGTGGTGGGCTGGAAAAGCCGACAAACCCACCAAAGAGATGTGCAGTATCCTTAAAAGGAAACACAACAGAGAGACGATTCCCCTACTGCTTGACCCACATGGCAATGTATGCAACTCGGAAGAAGATAATTTTGGCATCATCGAAGGGCACTTCACGAGACTCCTGGGAACCTCGAACCCCCTCTCCCACCATAGAAGGGACTGCATGGCTGCCATTTCTAGGGTTTCCCCCCGGAGAATTCCACCCAACCTCCACTCCCTGCTTCATGCCCCGATCTCTGAATCAGAAATCATTGAGGTCATTGATGCCCTCCCTTTCGGTAAAAGCCCGGGACCCGACGGACTCACTAATGAGTTTTTTAAATCCTTCAAGCTGGTGGTCGCCACCCCTCTTCGGATGGTTTGGCAAGAAGCGCTTAAGTTTGGTGCTCTTCCCTCTTGTATAAACAATGGAATTATCAAGCTGATTCACAAGAAGGGGGAAAAAAACAGAATCGAGAACTGGCGGCCAATTACGATGCTCCAAACAGGATACAAGATCGTCGCCAAAGTCATTGCCAACAGACTTGCGTGCCACCTGAGATCTTGGCTTAGTGAGGACCAAAAAGGTTTCATCAAAGGCAGGTCCATCCTGGAAACCATTATGGATATTTGGGAAGGTATTCAATTTGCAAATGAGTCTAATCAAGATGTGGTCTTCCTCAAGATCGACTTTGACAAAGCTTACGATAGGCTAGAATGGGACTATATTCTGCAGTCGCTCCAAGACCTCGGATGTAGTCAGAAATTCACCAAGATGATCGCGACCCTTCTCGGCAACGCAACGACCCAAATTAACGTTAACGGCAAACTTTCGAAGGCGATCCATCTTAAAAGATCTATTAGACAAGGATGCCCCCTTGCCCCCCTTCTCTTTGCCATCGTCACTGAGGGGCTGAGCAGACTTGTGGCTCATCATGTGGAGGCTGGCAATATCAAAGGCCTCCAGCTACCCCACGACCACAGTCAAATCACCATGAGACTTTTTGCCGATGATATGAACGCGTTCGTTCACAATGATAATACCAGCCTGGAGACTTTCTGGAGGTGTCTTCATACCTTTTGTGACGCCTCTGGATCCAAAATCAACCACAATAAGACCGCCTTTAGGGCCATTGTGGGACATCAACCTGGCCTTCTCATTGAGCATGGCTGCCAAATCATTCCGCAGGGCCAAATCTTTCGGCTGCTAGGAATCCCCCTGGGGTTTGGCGTCTCTATGGAGCAGCGATGGAACTGGGTGCTGGCCAAACTTGAAAACAAGCTCAATTACTGGAGAGGCATGCAAATCAATCTCGTTGGACGGGCGATGGTTATCAACACGTTCCTCCTCTCGTCTACCATCTATTTCCTTTCTTGCTGGAGACCGAATGAGCAAGGCCTGTCCAAACTGAATAGCATCTGCAGAAACTTTCTTTGGACGGGTGATCATAACAGAAGGGGGGTGCCTAAAATCAAATGGGCCATCTGCACCAGCCCTAGAGATAGCGGGGGGCTTGGCATCCTGGACATTGGGTGTATGGCTAACAAAGTGGCAGCCAAATGGATGATTAAAGCTTGGTGCAATAGGGAGGCCTCGTGGGCCAAGCTGATCTTCAGAAACAAAAATGAGTTGGCTCTCACGGGGTCCCCGAACTGGAAGAACCTTGACATCATGACCCTGCTATTCTCTCCGATACCTGTCTTCCCGAAAGGCTCCAACCTCGTATGCTCTCTTTGGAAGGGCTGGAATAAAGTCAAAAGCTTCACAAGAATTAGTGAGGACGGGAAGTGGGCGGCCCGAATCAGACAAAACGATTCTATCTGGTTTCCGATTCATGGCATCAGGAGTGTGGAGTCGTGGAACATTCAAAATGCCAAGAAGTTATGGAACAAAGGATTCAAAAAATGGAAACACCTCTGGAAACATGACACCAACAGCTGGATCAGCTACGAGGATATCGACCCTCGCATAAACATCTCCTACGAAGAATGGAACACCTTGCAAAGCAGATGCCTCGCTTGGGATCGTCACAAAACTCGCCTTCTCATGGGACATGATGCTCCGAACGCGCGTGGTCTCAAATGGCACAATGGAAATAGCCTATTCAAAATCCCGAACATCAAAGAAACGACTGACCTCCAAATCAGCCTCAACAAGAAGTGGTGCCTGTCTTGGACGCGGCTTCGGTGGGACATGAAATTCATGGGTATCTGGCGCCCACTTATAGAGATTAAGAAGTCTGTTCTCTTATGGCAAATTCTACATCGAGGAATTTGGACTAACCATAAGGCAAACAAAATTTGTGGGATCCCTCCGTGGTGCAAGCGCTGCCACCGTGCAATCGAAGATGTCCCACACATCTTCCTTACTTGCCCCAACTCCTACAGAATCTGGCAGACGGTTGGACTGAAAATCAGAGTTCAGAAACAGCTTAATTGGAAACAAGTCCTTTTGGGAGAAGCGATTGGCTGCTCTGCGGCGCTCTGGAACGCAATTAGAGGGGAAGTCCTGTGGAAAATCTGGCGGGAGCGGTGTGCTCTCAACTTCGGCGACCCTCCCAGGGAGTGGTCCATTGAAAAATCTCTTTTCCTCCTTGGCAAAAGGATTGTCAACAGTAAGAAATCCCCCCCCTTCAGGCACCATCAAGTCCTCCTTTTGATCAACAACAAGCTCAAACCCAAGTGGGTCCCGCATGAGGGCGACGAGAGGGTGATCAACCTTCTTTGTAATGCAACCTAGGATTCAACCAAGCTTCCCCTGCTTTGTGGGATTTGGGGGGTCCCGTGGGCACTAGTCCCCTTCTTTTGTACCTTTTTTTTTCTTAATTTAATTCAAGTCCGGGAGAGTAGGCTATTGCCGAACTTCCTTTATAAAAAAAAACTGTAATACATACACACAAAACAAAGATGTGTGTATCTGAATATTCAACAGTACGTTTCTGTTATGCAAAATTATTCGACACGTGATGTTCTCCTTTAACTTTAAAGAATCTCATAAATCAGGTCATGGATGATGCCTACAAAAATAAAAATTCAATATCCATGACCTGATTTTTGCAGGCATCATCCATGACCTGATTTATTTTTTGTAGGCATCATCCATGACCTGATTTATGAGATTCTTTTATTTTTTGGAGTTTTATTTTTGTAGGCATCATCCATGACCTGATTTATGAGATTCTTGGAGAACATCACCTGTCGAATAACTTTGCGATATTTTGAGTCAATCATTGAACCAGAAAACCATGTCAATGTTACGACACACCATAACAGAAAAGTATTGTTGAATATTCTCACACACACATATTTGTTTGTGTGTGTATGTATTCGAGTTACTTTGAATCAGTCGTTGAGTTATAAAATTATTTCCATGTTACTATACACATAAATAAATAAATATATAGATAAGTAAACAAATGTATTCGAGCTACTTTGAATCAATCAATGAATTATAAAACTATTTCCATGTTAGTACACACATAATAGCAAACTCTTTCCTTTTTGTTTTTTAATAAAGGAAGTTCGGCCTTAGCCTACTCTCCCGGACTTGAATTAATTAAAAGAAAAGAAAAGTACAAGAATATTGAAATAGATAAATATATAAGTAGTTGTATACCACATGTTATACATACATATATATATATATATATATATATATATATATATATATATATATATATATATATATATATATATATATATATATATATATATATATATATATGAATAACAACATAAATTATTATTTTTCTATTTATGACTTATTACCAAATTATATGAGAATATGTTAATATGTGCTTGACCTATTCGATGTCATCTAAGCACATTCGAAAAACTTCAAATTCGATGATACATTGAAATTCAAAACGTTTTTCAATTGAATAAAAGTTTATCTAAAGCTTAAGATACAAAAAACTTTAAATAAAAAAATATCAAAAAACTGTACATCAATAAAATTCGTGATCTAACAAATTTTGAATCGAAGATCTTTAGATCGAAACAATATTTCACGAAAATAATCTGATCGAAACTATCTGGATCAATAATCTTTCAATGAAAGAACTGTAAACCAGATATATGTTCAGTAAAAGCCAAGTTGATTAAAACAGAGACGATTAAAAAGATACTGCATATTAAATGACCAGATTATGAAAACATTCTTAATCCAAAGTTTTTTTAAATAAATATTTTTTATTGAAAAATATATTAACGAATTCTTATTTTAAAAGACCATATTCATAGGATTTTTCTACCTAATTCAACTACGTTATATTATTCGGTCAAATAATGCAAGTAAGCACATCAAAGAACCATAAGATACGAAGTACCACTGACATTAATTAAACAAATGACTCCATCGAAATTTCGATATTGAGAACACTTTCTGCATAAAAATGGAAACCAAAGATGACCGTAACAATCGTGTGGAAACGCAACATGAGATGAACTTTTTCAATATTTAGAAGAAATTAAAACGTTTTATCCTCATGTCCCCCGTCCCTCCCCAATCGGGATGAATTCAATTGGGCATCTACAAACACCAATATCATAGCCAAGATCATTTTCCAACGTTTCCTTTGATGATAGAAAAACCCAGATGGTGATATATTGTTGTGTTTTGAAGGTATTCTCCATCTTGAATCATCTTAATCAAAAGATAAGTTAATAAACATAATACGTATCAACATAAGAGGCTTTGGAACAAGGGTTTCTTATAGGGAAAGCACCTTTGGAAATAGGAAACTGGTCAGTGGATAGGCTTTGAGGACATAGACCCTAAAATAAGTGTTAATTACAAAGAATGGACTCACCTTCAAAGTAGGTGCCTCGCGGCCTGGGAAGGCTCAAAAACCTTCCTCCTCATTGGAGAGGATGCGCCTTGCGATGAGGGTTTTACTTCGCACAAAGGCAATCACTTATCAAAAATTCCTAGAATCAAGGTGAACATGGACCTTCATATCACACTTAACAAGAAGTGGTGCCTCACATGGACCAGACTGTATTGGGATTTGACGTTCATGTCTATCTGGCATCCCCTCATCGAGATCAAAAAATCGATTCTCATGTCGAAAATTCTCCACTCCGGTATCTGAACCAACCTAAAGGCTAGCAAAATCTATGGTGCTTCTGTGTGGTGCAAGCATTGCCACCGTAACATTGAGGATTTGGGTAAAATCTTCTTCACGTGCCCCAAGTCTATCCAACTCTACAGACCAAATCTTGAGGTTGCAGGAAAAAATCACCTTGAAGCAAGCACATCTGGGAAAAACGATCGGTTTCTCCGCACCACTATGGAACACTATAAGAGGGGAAACCATGTGGAAGATTTGGAGGGAGCACTGTGCCTACAATTTTGGACACCCTCATAAAGAGTGGTCAATCAAGAAGTCTATGTTCCTCCTCCGAAAAAGAATCTCCAATTGCAAGGGGTCCCCACAAAGAAAAAAGCCATAAGAAGAAATTAGATAGAGGAAAGGAAAACATCTTCAACATATACATGCTTAACCAAAATAGTTATCTAGACATTAGCTTTTTGGCATGCTATAGTCTAGAAAATATGGGATCCCTAAAAGTTGTTGTAAACCACAAAGATAAATAAAGAAAACACAAGTTCCATTTATTCAAGGGAAAGTGTGGAAAGGAATTAGATGTTCGAAGTGATGATAGTAATTAAGAATATGGAAGGTAAAACGTAATATTTACCTATCTTTAAAGGAATTTGTTGAACATGAAATCCAAAAGCATGAGTGGATTCTTACACTTAAGAAGTAGAGAGATTCCTATAAAGTCCCATGGGTAGCTACTTAAGCTTATAAAGAAAGGAATCTAGGGACAAGAAGTAGAAAAAGCTCTTGTTGTTACAAATTATGGTGAATAGAACCAATGTCTTGAATATCAAAAGTTCAAGATCTTGAAACTATAATTCGTTTTCTTTTGAAAAGCCTAAACAAGAAAGATGGGTGTTCCATCAAATGGGTTACATGTCTCCAATACAAGGTTTAAGTAAAAGCATGAGATCATGGAATGATCTTACAAAGGAAACAAAATTAAGAGGTAATTTATTTACTTTAAATTTTGTTAATAAAATTAAATTAAGAAAAAATTTGTGTAAGAATGTGTTTGGGCTTTACAATAAGTATCACTCAGACATCAATGTGAAAATAGTAGGATTGTATGGGACACTAGATTTTATACTCATATTAATGTAGGAAAGATGGTATGGGACAATTGTCATGAGGAAGGAGATAAGGAAGAGAGATCACACACACACTCTCACACTCAAAGAGGAGCACACCCACCAATTGAGGCAAGGAAGAATGATCTTCTTGCTCTTCTTCTATTACATAAAAGGAATGTACAAGAATGACCTAAAACCAACAATACAAAAGTGCAATATATAAAGAACAGTACATGAGGGAAAATCCTAATGTCTAGGAATGAGTGAGCTGGCAAGAAAACAAATGTGCCATTCTTCTCGGTAGATAAATCTAGTAAAGCTCAATGAAGTATCCCTGACATATATTGGTGTGACCACTATACATGTCAGACAACAAAAAAAGTGATAGGTGTCATCCTGGATCATCACATGTTGAGCTTGATATCTCAACACTCCCCCTAAATCTCAACATTATGTCTTGTAATCCAAGCATCTTACGAAACTTCTTCAGCTTCTCTACTCCAAGTGCTTTAGTGAAAATGTCAGCTTGCTCATCCATTCTCATATAAACAAGATCAATATCACCTACTAATACCTTCTCTCTAATGAAATGATAATGTACCTCACTTCCACACCTAAATTTGCAAGTAGCATCTCTAGTCATGATGCTTCACATGTTTCCATTGTAGCACCTCTATACTCAGCCTCTGTACTTGACAAAGCAACGGTGCTTTGCTTCTTGTTGCTCCATGTACTAGCTGCACTCCCAGGTAAGAATAAAAAGCCACTAGTAGATCTTCTATCTGGAATGCTACCAGCCCAATCTACATCAATGTATCCATGAACTTGCAATTTTACACCAACTCATAAAACAATGCATAATCCAAAGTAGCACTCATATAACGTAGAGTAAACCTCTGAGCATCTAACTGTGGATTCCTGGGAGCCTACATAAATTGCCTTTCAAGTCCAACAGTGTAGCTTAGATCAAGCCTTGTAATTGTGAGATATATCAAGCTTCCCACAATTTCCCTATACATAGTAGCATTTTACAATGCTTCACCTAATGTAGCATCCAACTTCAAATTCTGATCTAATGACATAGAAATTGGCTTACAATCAGCCATACCATACTTTTATATCATATTCAAGGCATATTTCCTTTGCGACATCCATTAACCTATTTCTATATGTATAAATGCAATGCACAAGAAATAGCATAACACATCAAGATCTTTCATGTCAAATTCCTGCATAAGGAGTTGCTTTACCTCTTTAATTATTGCTTCATTATCGCCTCCTACAATCAAGTCACAAACATAAATAGCCACAATTGTGATGCCATCATCACCCTTCCTTGCATATAGTGAATGATTTGCATTACACATAGAAAACCCAATGGTGGTAAATGATGGTGCAATTAAACCCAAGCCCACATACTTGGTTAACCAGCTTATGCTTAACTTATTGGCATAACCTATGAAAGGCGTCATATGATCAACCTCTTGTATAAGTACTTCACATTTATCCTTGTAAAGGTGGATTACACCCACAAGGAGTTAGGAAGCTCTAAATCATGTATCACTTGGTTTTCGAGCAATGAGAGAATCTATCCTAAATGTTAGCATTCACTTTTTGGGTAGAAGTTTGAATTTGAATTTAAAATTTGGATCCAAGTTCAACTTTAAGAAGAGGATCTAAAATACTCGCGGGTATCTTGAGGTTGATAGATCATTTTGTAGTACATCCATTGTGAAGTGATAGATCAACTTATAGCTCTTTCACCTCTCACACATTGAGCAATGCTTGATTGCCAATGACATTGTATTTCTACATGTTTAATACATATATGATCATTACATTCTCATCTTACTTCTCTGTCACAACTCCATCAGAACAATGATTTTCTCAGAGCTTGTTCTTAGTGTGTAGTTGATCATTTGCCATGATTTAAAGCATGATAGAATCAACATACTATCTACTAGAATCTTACAAAACTTCATTAGCATTGCTTCTCATGTTGTATATGTTAGATTTGTCAATATTGGAAGATTGCTAGATTCTATGTTGTATATGCTGGACCTATGAAACCTTGGACCTATGGTATTACTTATGGGCCTACCTAATTTCCAACATTTGGTATCAGAGCTTTAGGGTTTTGATATCAGAGTTCATTCAGGCTCTCAGTTTCCAGGTTCCCAGACTTCCAAGTTTGCAACATGTGATTTAAGAGCATCTTCTAACATTTGACATTTGACATACATACTTAATCTAGATGAGTAGAGATTTGAAAATTAGACAATTCAGTCACATGTGTATTCATCATTGTGGAGTATGAAGTTGATGATCTGTTAGCAGCCAAATATTTTTGGAAGGGTTTGCAAATACTTTACAAAAGTATTGTTTGAAGACCAAGACTTGATGAAGAGAAGACTACTTCAAATTCAAGGAAAAACAATGGTTTGGAGAAGATGGAGGAATCAGATCAACATCAAATCAGAGGTATCAGTTTTTACTATCAGATTATCATTTGCAGGTTATATCTTAGAAGAGCAGTTATGAAGGGATTTGAAGGATTCAAGGAGTGCTTTTATACATTTTCATTATTTGAAAGTTAAAGGCTACATCAAAATAGGTATGTAGAGGTTTTCCTAGAGAGTTTTGAGAGATTTTTTTCATGGCAAGAAAGCTCTCTAAGAAGAAAAATTTGGAGATGGGATGAGTTTTGTGTTCAGACAATTTTTCTTTGTAAGTTAGTTGAATATCTAGGTACAAAATTTGATCTAGAGAGGTAACTCTAGAAAGGTAAATTCATCATTCAGACAAAAGGTTGGTGAATTTAGTCATCTCAAATATTTGAAGCAAAATATTGATTCAGGAGATATGAGGAGAGGATAAAACATGATTCTATATTCACTTCCATTTATATACCATGTTTGTTTTGTCTCTTACTCTTAGCACTAGAGGAAGAGAAAAGTTCATTTGAAGAGGTCAAGAGTGTTTGCTACTTCAAGATGAAGAGAACAAAAGGTATGGAAGAGAAGTTTGAAGATGTTGACATCATCAGGTGGAAGAAAGATGTAGAAAAAGAAGGTCCAACAATGCCAAAGGGAAAGTAAGGCTTCCTTTTCTCATATATTTCCCATATGCTTTTCTTACTTTATCCTCTACACCAAAAGAAAAGTCTATGAGAACATCTTGTGTGAAGATAGTTTAAAGAAGAAGCACTTTCTTGTTTTGCATTATACTTGTTCATGTTTTAGTTGGTTTTGACAAAGAATTGCATTGAGAGAAAGAAAAGCAGCAGATTTTGAAGACAACTTGTATATTTTGACTCATATGTATGAGTTATATATAAGTTGAAGTTTTTGAGCAGGTAGCTTATATGTTCCCTCAAAGAATTCATGGAATGTCAATACAGAGCTACTTGGTATATGACAAGTTGCAGAGAAGTATATTTCTTCTTTATCTAACTCTTGAGGTAAATGAGTCTTTTTGTAGCACATGTTGAAGACTTGTGTTGAGGTTTTATGTTTGGAAAGGTTACCTCATATTTAATATTTTCAGAAAACTTCAAAAAATTCAATTTTTTATGAAGTACCAGTGAATTGAAGAATCTACTTTCTATGATTGTCTAGATTTTTGGATACATGCTTGTATTCAAAAAGGTGTTCCAATTCAGATCCTATCACTTGATTAAGAAGTGGAGTTAGCCAAAAGAAAGTCAAGCAGGTACTATCACATTTCACCCGAGAAGAATATGAAAAGATGAAGTATCAACTTGCAACTTCTGGAGTTCTCAAGGTGAGAGTTTGTCCACTTATATTTCAAATAAGAATTGTAGATTATTGGAAAGGATTTGTTTGAAGAAAAGTTTTACAACTTTGTAAGAAGCATGGACACTTGGAGACATTCAGGTAACAAATCAAACATTCAGTCATGAAGGTTTGATGAAAGCAGATTCTACACATGTATTTTGTTGAAGAGATCATTAATCTTGGATGATCTTGATAGATCTTATATGATCTTGAATGATCTTGAATGATCATGAAAGACCTTGAGTATTTATGATTCAGTTGCCTATCCTTTGTTTGAGAAGGTTCTTAACATTGGAGAAAGTAAGTCAAAGATTCACGTTCTATCAGATTTGTATTGCAGAGAGATAGAAGAAGATACTTGTTATGTTGCAGAAAGGTTATGAATCCTAGAATGCTTTCAGCAAGGTTTTTATGATAGATCAGCTAACCTTATTCTAGATTTTGGGAAGCTCAAGAGTTATAGTGGAAGCTATTAGCAACTGCGCAATGCTAATAAAAAGGGTTCAAAGATTTTATTTCAGATACAAGAATTAATCACCAAAGATCAGATTTATGAAGAAGGACGTCCAAGATTTCATAAAGTCTGATATAATTTGACGAATACTGGATACTAGTGTTAAGTCATTGAGGGAGGTGATGAAACATGAAGAATTATTTTTCAGCCATATGTGGAAGAATACAGAGTCATACCTTCAGGTATTCCTATATTTCCTTTGTTAGTTTCTCTTTATGTTCCAGCTTTGAAAGAAGAAGGAAGAAGGAGAATGTCTGGAGAAAGTTCTTGCTAGGATGTTCCTATTCAGGAGAAGGTTCTAGAGTTCTATTGAATAGAAATTTGATATTTTAGAAAGGTATGTTTTTAGAAGTGCACACATTTATGTTTATACCAAGTTCTGAAGGAAAGAGGTATGAAGGAATTACAGATTGAACAAAGATGAAGACATGATGACATCATAGAATTCTTGATGAGACTCATGAATTGAGTTGAGTTGACTTGACTTGAGTATACTCTGAGATGAACCAGCAGTGGTCATAATACACTAGCTCGGGAGTTGTCAGTCATAGGTTCCAGGATTCAGTTCTTGATTTTGTTTAGTGCATTTCCATGACACAGCAGAAGTACGCTGAGAAAACTTTCGTGAGGTAAATGCAAATATGTGGATCCTAGTGTATGTTTTCAGATTTATGAAGATAGGAGATAGCAAGTTCAGAGTTAGTACTTGTTACATTTATTGTCAAGCAGTGATTGCTTGATGAGTACACTATTGGATATCTAGTTTGCATATTTTCTCAAATATTATGGTTCATATTCAGCAAGTTCAGGAAATATAAAGGAAATTCAAATTCAGTTTGAAGAAGACTTTTGAAGAAAAGGTTTGAAGGTCAAATCGGGAGTAAAGGTTTGAAGCTTATGAAGTTTGCAGATCCAGTTTAGTTTGTACCAATATGACATTGCAGGGGGGATTGTTGGAAAACAAAGGTTCCAATATCTTATTGGTCAAACAATGTTCTATAGTCTAATTTGTTCACACTATACATAGCATGTATAGTTGTTGCTTCTAGACTATGTACATGCAAACAGCCCTGGGCACCTTGGATACAATAGTGTCCTCCCAAACTAATGGCGTAGGATCAAATCCCTTCTATAGTAGCACGATCAATATATTTTGCTTTTTTAGATAAAAAACACACAATATGTGGCGGCGTGATAAAAGCGACGGATGAACGCGAACGCATGTGCTTTTTACTTATGAATATGATCGTAGAGCTTTATTGCTTTTGGAAAAGCTTTTCATGAGATACTCAACACTATATAAGAAGAGTCGTGGGCTCATTATATTCATCCTACACCTAGTTCAACACAAGCTTTGGAGCTTGGTCCCTCAATAGAGGTGGTGCTTCTAGCACATGGGGCATCCATGTTGCTATCTTGGAGCATGTTGAGGAGTGGCTATGGAGTTCTTCTTCAAGAAGAAGAGTGTGCTCACACTCTTGCTTATGGAGAAGACTTGGTCATTAGCAGCTTGGTGGTGAGGATTGGCCATGCACATGATGTATTTGAAGATTGTCTTCTACATGAAGATTTTGGG
Organism: Ceratopteris richardii; assembly: GCA_020310875.1. NCBI lineage: Eukaryota > Viridiplantae > Streptophyta > Polypodiopsida > Polypodiales > Pteridaceae > Ceratopteris > Ceratopteris richardii. Next base: position 73,726,851 of record CM035429.1, on the reverse strand, counting down.
CTACGTCAAAGACATTGGATGGTGGTTAAGATAAGATTTGCATCTTATGTTAAGAACTCAGGTACATATTCTCTTTATGCACACATGTACTACTTGAAGTTTATGGAGGCAGTAACATCCATATCAGGAGGAGTCCTATTCGGCATAGGTACAAGAGAATCAGTACGTATATGCTTTATGCATATTTGGACGAGGTGTTTGAGAAGGTATGATCATATGAGTTTGAGGATTTCTGATAGCAAACTTGTTAGCAATCTTTGCTACTAGTATGTGATCTTTTCACACACGTGTCTAACTTAGGGTCTTCCATAGGCTAAAGTTAGATGAGGGTTTGCTAATTATTAGTTTCCAACTGATCTTTCCTCTTTCTGTCACTCATATTCACTCTTCTACAACCTATCAGGTTACACATCTCATGTAAATTCAGATTTTTGTCCATACATCTGAATATGTTTCTTACATTTGTACATGCACTCATCCATCTATTTCTGTTCACATATAGTGGTTGAGATTTTTTCTCCCACATTGTAAATTGACATTGGTGTATATGATAGTGTGAGTAAGTAGTGGCTTACGTAACACTTTACACATGTTATCTAATCTTTCTGTATCTTTGTCTCATCATTGGTATGATTAAGTGTGGTATGTTCATGGTTTGTCAATATTGGAAGATTGCTAGATTGTGTGTTGTATATGTTGGACCTATGGAACCTTGGACCTGTGGTATTACTTATGGGCCTACCTAATTTCCAACAAAATGGACTAGCATTTTGAATCCATCCATTTCACAAGCTAGTGGTGCAATATCACAAAGTAAAAATTTTGAATTGGCAAGGGATGCTTTTTGGCCCACCTTTATGGTTAACTACCTACTTTGCATTGAGATTAGTTTATCAAGTACAAATCGAGATTGAATTTAAAAAAATTTAAGTAGATGCGAACATTATGAAGAGGTGAAAGATGAGTTGTAAAGTTGATATTGTGTTGGCACACATTTGCTCAAAACCAGCCCAAGTTCACACACACTTAATAAACTACCTAAGCTTCTACAATATGCATTGGAATCATCTAAGTCCTTTGAACATCAACCAAAAATATATGTGTCAAAACAGATGATTTTGAAGATCACAAAGCTTAGGAAACCTTCTATTTCTTATAAAGAAGCTCTCATAGTTTTGTTCGGTGCTCACAACTTGATTACAAATTGTCCAGACGTCTTTTGCACACTTTCAATTACAGTTTTAAGATACCCAAAGCAATTCATTTCATGAATTTGAACTCTCTATACATTGAGCTATAATATTATGAAGTTTAAGGGATCACCCCAACTTTTCAAGAAAAAGACGATGTGTGGATAGACTCAAATATAATCATTCATATCTCGTGATCTGTAGATCCAATTTCAATGAAACTTTCTATACAAGCTTGTAATATTCCCACATAGGTAATGCAAGATATATATGAGTACCTACACACTTAGAAAAGACCTCAAAGAAGATGTGTTACACTTCATGGAATAATGGAGTGTTATATGGATTTTAATGTCTAGAGGTTTTTAATTTGATTTGTGTTTTGATTTAGTACATTGTCGGAATGATTTCCTCACTTGAATTAATATATAGAAAAATAAAAATGTTTTGATTTAAATTTAGTTGATATCTCGCTCACATAATTTTTAATACATTGGTTTAAAATGGCTAATCTTTTCTCTGGGTACCTGCAGGAAAAAGAAGAAAATAAATTCAGAATGAAGCAATAATTGATCCTTATTTTAACTCTTCATTTTATGTCTATTACATGTTTTTGAGATCATGTGCCAATGATTATAGGGTTGTGTGTGTGTGTGTGTATATATATATATATATATAGATGTGTGTGTGTGATGCACTTAATGGGTTATGTGTTCATATGTCTATGAGAGTGAAGGAGAATGTGGGTTCTTATCATATATATGTATTTGCATATGAATACTTAAAAGATACATTTGTGTGCACTTATGTCTATATGTTTGTGTATTTTTGTTTACCTACACAAGATTATATATATGTGGATCTCTGTTTTATATGGTTACACTAAACCTATAAATCCTTTATATTAAAATCTTATAAATGGTGCATGCGTATGAACATGGATGATCATGAGCATGTCTATTTATTTGAGACCGTCACTATATGTGAGCATGTGTTTAGGTTTCTAAAGGTGAGTATATAAGTATGAGTACTACCCTAAATACCTAAAATTTGTACTAAGAATAAATAGGTTAAATATACATTTATGTACTTTTAATAATTAATAAATATTTATACATGTATATATATTTATACATGTATATATTATTAAATGAATAATAAGTTTAATTATCTAAACAATATTATAGTATATATAATTAATGTATTTTATTTATCATACGTTAAAAATAGTTAACTGAAAGTGTGTGTACGTGTGTGTGTGTGTTAACATTAGAAATTAGTTTAGTTAATTCCACGAATGCATGAGTTAGTTTAGTATGCATGTTTTAAGTGAATGATGTGTGTGACTTTATGGAAAGTGCATGCGTGCATATCTTTTTGTACATTGTGTATAAAAATAGAGAGTTAAGTGTCTTTTTTCTAATGTTATTCTCTATAGGTACGAGATCCGACTGTGGAGAGAGAGAGAGAAAACCATTCTTCACCTCTTCCCCCTCCTCCAACAACAGCAATGCACGCAGATAACGGAGGTCTGAGAAGGAGAGAGAAAGAGTGAGAATGAGCTATTCACGTGGAGAGAGAGCCCCGAAGGGCGGCAGATTTGGTAGATGGACAGATGGTGGTTGTATCGCACGGAGGAGATGAGCAAGATGACGATGTCACAGAGAGAGTTCTTCAATTTTTAGCTGGCATATTTGTTGTCGACGCGCAGAAGTTTCCAGAAAGAGGAGATGTAGCTCGGGGCACTCTTGTAGCAGAGGAGAAGAACCCTGTAGAGTGGGGGTGCTGGCGGGAGAGAGTGACGAGAGCACACTGTCGGGTGAAGAGAGAAAAAGAGAGAGGTTTCGACTGTTGTCCACTCGTTACTGCAGGTCTTCTTCCCCCCCTCCTCCATCCGTGTTGGCGCAGAGAGAGAAGACGGAGAGAGAGAGAGAGAGAGAGAGAGAGAGAGAGAGAGAGAGAGAGAGAGAGAGAGAGAGGTGCATCGCCTATAGAGTTTCCCCCCTCCACCCGACAGATGCGCAGGCAGAGGAGAGACAGAGAACGGTAAAGGAGAGACAAAGAACGGAAGAGGAGAGAGAGAGAGAGAGAAATAGGGGAGAGAGAGAGAGAGAAGGCTGGAGATGCACGCACAGAGATTGAGAGAGAAAGAGAAAGAGAAAGAGAGAGAGATTAATCATCCGATTCTATGTTATTCATATTATGCACGCACACATTTATGTCTTTTAAGTCCACAACTTCTATGAATCCATTTGTTTTTTTTACCGATGTCTTTCATTTTGAAAGTGTAATCTTTTTCGTTTGAGATACCAAAAGTGTAATCCATTAGGGCTAGGATTTACGTATTTGTTAGTTGTGTGAATTGTGGTTTGTTAGTTGTGTTTGCTTATTTCTAGTGAGCTTTTAGACATACTAACTGATTGAGATTTGCGTAAGTTATTATTTATTAACAATGCATTTTTTAGGAGTTTTACGTTTCTCAATTTTTAGCATGTTACTTTATGTAATAGGCATTACAATATATACGTTCTATCGCAGTATGCCTTTAATTATCAAAATGTATGTTTCTTTCTTTTGAATTTTTACGTGTGAGAGATATTATTTGTTTAAAGATTGTCCTCAACACAATATTCTTGATATAATTATTTTGAGAAAGGCATTGATTTTTAATTATTTTTTATGAGAGCCACAACCTTAGAATATCTTTTATGTGAGGAAGTTTGCTCAATGCTTTCACATATTCCATCTACTTTGATGCTTTACATTGTGTTTGGCCATAGAATGATCTAAACATGTATGTGTTATGTATGTGTGTGTACATGTATGTGAGTGTTTATATGCATGTTAGCTTGTGTGCTTGTGCATGTATGATAGAGTGCATATGTATGCATGTGCATGTTAAGATAAGAATGCATGTGTGTTTATGCATGTGCATGAGTAAGTAGGAGTGCATGTGATGAATGAGAGATGCATGTATGCATATGTATTATGCATGTTTATGCATATGAAATATAAAGTATAAATGTATGCACAAGAGCATTTGGATGAGACATGTGAGAATGCATATGCATATTAGAATTAATGCATATGTATATGAATGTTAGTGCATGTGCATGAAAATAAATGATGTTTACTAATGTATGTAAGTTAGGAAGTGAGTATATGCATGTGTGCATGTGTATATGTAGAGCATGTGCATATGCAATGTAAATATGCATATGTATGTGTAATGCATGTGAATATTTGATGCATGTATGCATGTATGTTAGAAGTATATGCATGCATGAGTGACAAATAATGCTTGTGCATGAGTGAGAGAAATTAGTGTATGCATAAATGTTAGAGACGTATGCATAAATGTTAGAGATGTATGCATATAAGTTAGGATGTATGCATAAGTGCATGATGCATATATAATTAAGATAGGCATGCATATGTATAGTATAAGTATGCATGTAAAGTTGAATGTGTATGCATGTGTGCATGAGTGAGGTATGCATATGTGCATGTATGTTAGTGACAAGTGCATGTACATGAGTGATGTATACATGTATGTTAGGATGTGATGCATGTGTATGCATGATAAGTGTATGATGTATATGTATGCATATGAAATATAAGATGTATGCATAAGTTATGCATAAATGCATGTGAATAAGTGCATGTATATGAATGAACATGCATATGTGCATATGAAAGAATGTATGTGCATGAGCATGAATGCATGCATATAATAAAATGCATGTGCATATGAAAGAGTGTATGTGCATATATGAAGTAGATAGGAAATAAGAATGAATGTATGTGTTTATGAGATACATAAGAGGATTAATTATGTTAAGTTTTGAATGGTAATTTTATAAATGAGTGTTTTATGTTTATAAAAACATACTTATATTGCTCTAATGTTATTCTCTACAGATCATTGCGAAGAAGATTACGAGATTATGAGATTGAAGCTGCATATGATATTTAGAAATATAAATTTGTATAGGAATATTTTCTGAGAGTTGTATTAGAACTTATTATAAGAATTTGTATAGGTTTAGAATTGATCCTAAAGTTTTTCATACTTTCACTTTTCGATTTAATTAAGATTTTATTTTGCATAGCATTGATAAGCAAATATGTTATTAAAACAAAAGAGCTAGAAATATACTTTCATATGAATCTTTGTTCTTAAATTAAACTTAAATAGATTAGAAACCTCTAACGTTTATCACCCAAAAACTGAGAACTCAATCCAAAACCTGAAGCATTCTAAGAAGCACCCTACGTGTAGTCACATCGTTAGGTTAGCATGAATCTGTTGGATGAATGTCTGCCTCCCTTCACACCCCTCTACGACAACCTTGGTGAATGCGACGTGAAGCGTGGCGATAGTGAGCTTAGGGTTTTGTGTTGTATTTTCAAATTTTATTTAAAATAATTAACTTTATCTTCTTCTTGTATGCAAGAAAGTGAAGAAAGAAGCTGCAACGAAACGTGAAGTTTTTGCTGCTTACTTTTTCCCTTAGTGTTGAGGGCTGGTCTTATGACCTGAGCGCCTCCACCGAAAGAAGGATAATTAACCAGAGGAGCTTCCTCACTTCACCCCTCCCATCAACATACAAGAAGATCAAGACTTTTTCACATTTTCTTTTAGTTCTGTATTTAGGATTTATTAAAAATGTTTGAAAAAACATATCACGTGCACATTAGAACCTCTACATCAAGCAAACTTCAAGTAAAGTGTTTTTCAAGTTCCTTTTAGTTCATTCACATCACGAAAAAAAAAGGTTGTTTTCATTTGCACTAGAAATAAGGCACATTATACTCGTATTGAAAGAGAATTGAAATATTTATATCATTTAGGAAAGATATTTTTTGTTTAAAGTACTTAAACATCTTCATATTAGATCTTAGGAAAGTTTTATAAAAAGGTTATTTTAACCGTACCAAAAAGAAAGATTTTATTTTGTAAACAGAAAGATTGTTTGTTTGCTTTATATTTATTTCATTGCACAAAAAAAATTATAGCATAAAAAGGGTTTTAGATTTAAGTTCTTTTGATTTAAAGTTTGCTTTTATTTCTCTCTTGTCTCAATTTAAGAAAATATTATTAAGGAAATTAGTATAATTTTTTTTCTATTTATTTTATTAAATAACCAAAATATCTTAATTAAGAAAATATATTTAAAACTTATATACTCATATAAAATTCGTTACAGAACCCTTTGAAATTAAAAATTCAAAGGTTTAAAAATTAAAGTAAGTTCTAAAAATTAAAAAACTCTTAAAGTAAAAGTAAAGTAAAAGATCAAGTCAAGAGTTAAGTATAAGGTTACGCTTAAGTAATCAAATATATTTGAGAAAAGAAAGTTTTTTTAGTTAAACGAGCAAGGGTTAGGTAAAGCTGACATTCCTCGCTTTATCATCTAGTGATAGGTTTCTTGTAAGATGGAGGAAATATCTAAGAATATGATGATAGAGTCTTTGCATCTTTGCATCAACTCTTTGTAGTGTTAGTATAACTAGATTCAAAATATGAAATAATGGAAATTGAGCAAAATACAAATATGAAAATTATAAAACAAAATGAAAGTAATGAATCTTGCATAAATGACTTGCAAGGGCAAATTCCAAAGATGTTGAAGCTTATGTAAATGCTATTATTCATGAAAAATTGAGAATATGAAAAGAAACATTTATCAAAATGGAGAGTAAGGCTAATGAAGAGATACAACATAAATTTAGAATTATTACGACATTACATAATACCATAAGTGTTATGTCAGAAACTCTCCAAGTATTAGGAGCTGGCCTAAGAACATGTAAAGAAGAAATGAATGTTGAAATTGTAAAAATGAATCAAAAATATGATTTGTTGTCCAAACAAATAGAAGAATTAGAATTAGCAAAAGCTAGGCATGAAAGGAAATACCAAGAACTATCTGCATGCTCTTCTTCTGAAATCCATTCAGATGATTTCAAAAGATCCCCTCAACTTCCACCAGGAATGCCAAATAGGATTCAAAAACGACCTTTGCAATGTTTTTGGTGTGATCAATATGGACACACATTTTGGGCTTGTAGGTCATATGAAGATGCACGAAAACAAAAATTAGTGATTGAAAAGGAGCGAAAAATTTATAACTATCAGAATTTACTACCTTTACAATTAAATCTGGGAAGAGGAGGAATGAAGGAACTCATTAAACAGACTCAGACTAAACCAAATCCAACAAAGCCATATGAAGATGAAAAGCCTAACATACACATAAACATCAAAGCAAATGAACAAAAAAGTAAGAGTACATTTACAACTGAACATGAATTAATGAAAGAAATCAATAGCACTAAGACAAAAGAGGAAAATCAAAATTTTGAACCCATTAGGGAAGAATAGTTAGATATAAAGCATAGTGAATCAATCATGAAATACGAGTTGGATCAAGGAAACTTGAAGATTTCGAGATTCCATTTGATCCAATGCTCCTTCCCAATAAGAATTTTTTTGATCACGAAGAAGTTAAACTCAAATTAACAAACATGACAAACAAGAAGGAATTAAGTAGGAAGAGATCAAACAAAATACCACAAAAACTTGTATGAAACAAACGAATAAAGCAGAAAAACAACTTCTTGAGAACATTATTAAACAAATTGAAAACACTATGAGCATAAATTCAACAAAATCAAAACCTTTCAAACTGAATAAGAAAACTAAGAGTTTATCATTGTAAAAAAATAGATGAGTTTATCGTAAATTAAATGATGACAATACCATTTGAAGATGAAACAAACTATGTCAAATACAAAGAATTTAGCTATTAGATTATGAAATAAATTAAGAGTTATTTTTTGCTTTGAATATGAAACAGTTTGAGAAACAAAAACAAGTTATCCTTTTACAAAATACAAATACAAAGAATTTAAGAGTCCTTTGAATATGAAATATTTTGATTACTAAAATTATGATTTTTTATAAAATACTTACTATTTTACGAAGCTATTTTTTAGATAACAAAGATGAAAAATGATAAATTAAAGCCTGGTCAAAGGATAAAGCTGTTTAAAAGAAGAGCTAGTAGTAAGTTTGACTTAGACGAAGACTTCGAGGAAGACAAAGATAAAGATGAAGAATAACCAGATGACTTAATTCTAATTATTCATATTATTTATTTCTCTTTTCATGTAGTTCATAAATAGGATTTTATTTGTTTCTGATATAAAGAGGAAATTCATTAAAATTACGTAAATAATGAACGAGAAATTAAAGTAGGAATATGTATATAGGTTGAAAGTCTGATTTAGGGAACTTATAATTCGTTGTCAAGATAAGAGAGAGGAACACTTGAACTGTGACCCTTAGTAAAAGAGAAGTTTACTTTATACTAGTAGAATTCTTTACTTTCTGAACCTGTTTAGCAAATGAGATCCTAATTATGGCTGTAGCAAATTTCTAGATCCTCTGCTCTGATTAGGGGGTTAAGCCTTTCTCCTTAAACAAAAAAGTTACGAAGAAAAATAAGAGAAGAGAAAAATGAGAACATCAAGCGGTATATTAATGGCTACTGTAAGATGGAAAAAAGAAAAGAAAGAAAAAAGAAAATAAAAAAGAGAATACAAAAGAAAAGAAAAAGAAAAATATAATTGAATTGTGATCTTGAAACCACTTTTGAAATACTATGCAGGCTATATGAGGTAGAGGTTTGCTGCAGAAGAGTTAGTTAGATGTATCTTATGGTGGACATCTAAGAAATAAAAGAAAACATACTTATATAAATTAAATTCTACTTAAGAACAAGGTTAATGGAATGGTAAGTACCTCAATTATCTAAATAGCCTTTATAGGATTTTCTAAATTTGTATTTTTGACTATATGCACTAACGAAAACGATTTCTAATTCATATTTGTAATTTTTAGAAATTTTCTTTGTTATCAGAAATATGATTAAAATTTAAAAGCATTTTTTATAACATTGTTTAGAGTTAAATTATATATTTTACCAATTTAAGAATTTGATACTGCTTTCCATTGAACTGCAGGTTGGCCCATCAAAGACGATGTGCAAGTTCGGTGGGGGCAGATGTCAGAAGGATTTCCTCACTTGAATTAATATATGGAAAAATAAAAATATTTTGATTCAAATTTAGTTGATATCTCTCTCACATAATTTTTAATGCATTGGTTTAAAATTACTAACCTTTTCTCTAGGTACCTGCAGGAAAAAGAAGAAAAAAAATTCAGAATGAAGCAATAATTGATCCTTATTTTAACTCTTCATTTTATGTCTATTACATGTTTTTGAGATCATGTGCCAATGATTATAGGGTTGTGTGTATGTATATATATATATATATATATATATATATATATATATATATATATATATATATATATATGTGTGTGTGTGTGTGTGTGTGTGTGTGTGATGCACTTAATGGGTTATGTGTTCATATGTCTATGAGAGTGAAGGAGAATGTGGGTTTTTATCATATATATGTATTTGCATATGAATACTTAAAAGATACAATTGTGTGCACTTATGTCTATATGTTTGTGTATTTTTGTTTACCTACACATGAGTATATATATGTGGATCTCTGTTTTATATGGTTACACTAAACCTATAAATCCTTTATATAAAAATCTTATAAATGGTGCATGTGTATGAACATGGATGATTATGAGCATGTCTATTTATTTCAGACCATCACTATATGTGAGTATGTGTTTAGGTTTCTAAAGGTGAGTTTATAAGTATGAGTACTATCCTAAATACCTAAAATTTGTACTAAGAATAAATAGGTTAAATATACATTTATGTATTTTTCATAATTAATAAATATTTATACCTGTATATATGTTAAATAAATATGTTTATTATTATGAATTCTAAAGTTAAAATAGATTATTAAATGAATAATAAGTTTAATTATCTAAACAATATTATAGTTTATATAATTAATGTATTTTATCTATCATACGTTAAAAATAGTAAAGTGAAAGTGTGTGTACGTGTGTGTGTTAACATTAGAAGTTAGTTTAGTTAATTCCATGAATGCATGAGTTAGTTTAGTATGCATGTTTTAAGTGAATGATGTGTGTGAGTTTATGAAAGTGCATGCGTGCATATCTTTTTGTACATTGTGTATAAAAATAAAGAGTTAAGTGTCTTTTTGCTAATGTTATTCTCTGCATGTACGTGATCCGACGAGAGAGAGAGAGAGAACCATTCTTCACCTCTTCCCCCTCCTCTAGCAGTGACGCACACAGATAACGGAGGTCTGAGAAGGAGAGAGAGAGTGAGAATGAGCCATTCACGTGGAGAGCGAGCCCCGAAGGGTGGCAGACTTGATACATGGACAGATCGTGGTTGTATCGCACAAAGGATATGAGCAAGATGACGATGTCAGAGAGAGAGAGAGAGTTCTTCATTTTTTAGCTCACAGAGAGAGAGGAGATGTAGCTCGGGGCGCTGTTGTAACAGAGGAGAAGAACCCTGTAGAGTGGCGCTGCTGACGGGAGAGAGTGAGGAGAGAGAAGCACATTATCCGGTGAAGATAGAAAAAGAGAGAGGTTTCGACTCCTGTCCACTCCTTGCTACAGGTCTTCTTCCCCTCTCCTCCATCCGCGTTGGCGCAGACAGAGAAGACGAAGAAGAGAGAGAGAGAGAGAGAGAGAGAGAGAGAGAGAGAGAGAGAGAGAGAGAGAGAGAGAGAGAGAGAGAGAGAGAGAGAGAGAGAGAGAGAGAGAGAGAGAGAGAGAGAGAGAGAGAGAGAGAGAGAGAGAGAGAGAGAGAGAGAGAGAGAGAGAGAGAGAGAGAGAGAGGTGCATCACCTGTAGAACGCACACATAGAGCAGGTCGTTGGAATCCGAAAGAGAGAGAGAGATAGATAGATAGATAGAGAGAGAGAGAGAGAGAGAGAGAGAGTTGTTGCAAGTCTTCTTCCCCCCCTCCTCCATCGGCTGTAGGCTGACGCACGCACAGACCAGATCAGTGGAATCAGAGAGAGAGAGAGAGAGAGAGAGAGAGAGAGAGAGAGAGAGAGAGAGAGAGAGAGAGAGAGAGAGAGAGAGAGAGTTGCTGCAAGTCTTCTCCCCCCTCCTCCATCCGCGTTGGCACCGAGAGAGAAGACGGAGAGAGAGAGAGAGAGAGAGAGAGAGAGAGAGAGAGAGAGAGAGAGGTGCATCGCCTGTAGAATGCATGCACAGAGTAGGTCGCTGGAATCCGAGAGAGAGAGAGAGAGAGAGAGAGAGAGAGAGAGAGAGAGAGAGAGAGAGAGAGAGAGAGAGAGAGAGAGAGAGAGAGAGAGAGAGAGAGTGCATCGCCTGTAGAACGCACACATTGGAATCCGAAAGAGAGAGAGAGAGAGAGAGAGAGAGAGAGAGAGAGAGAGAGAGAGAGAGAGAGAGAGAGAGAGAGAGAGAGAGAGAGAGAGAGAGAGAGAGTTGTTGCAGGTCTTCTTCCCCCCTCCTCCATCGGCTGTAGGCTGACGCACACATAGAGCAGGTCGTTGGAATCCGAAAGAGAGAGAGAGAGAGAGAGAGAGAGAGAGAGAGAGAGTTGTTGCAGGTCTTCTTCCCCCCTCCTCCATCGGCTGTAGGCTGACGCACACATAGAGCAGATCAGTGGAATCCGAAAGAGAGAGAGAGAGAGAGAGAGAGAGAGAGAGAGAGAGAGAGAGAGAGAGAGAGAGAGAGAGAGAGAGAGAGAGAGAGAGAGAGAGAGAGAGAGAGAGAGAGGTGCATCGCCTATAGAACGCACGCAGAGTGCAGCTCGCTGGAATTCGGAGAGAGAGAGAGAGAGAGAGAGAGAGAGAGAGAGAGAGAGAGAGAGAGAGAGAGAGAGAGAGAGAGAGAGAGAGAGAGAGAGAGAGAGAGAGAGAGAGAGAGAGAGAGAGAGAGAGAGAGAGAGATGCATCGCCTATAAAACGCCCGCAGAGTGCAGCTCGTTGGAATCCGAAAGAGAGAGAGAGAGAGAGAGAGAGAGAGAGAGAGAGAGAGAGAGAGAGAGAGAGAGAGAGAGAGAGAGAGAGAGAGAGAGAGAGAGAGAGAGAGAGTTGCTACAAGTCTTCTTCCCCCCCTCCTCCATCCGCGTTGGTACTGACAGAGAAGACGGAGAAGGAGAGGGAGAGAGAGAGAGAGAGAGAGAGAGAGAGAGAGAGAGAGAGAGAGAGAGAGAGAGAGAGAGAGAGAGAGAGAGAGAGAGAGAGAGAGAGAGTTGCTACAAGTCTTCTTCCCCCCCTCCTCCATCCGCGTTGGCACTGACAGAGAAGACGGAGAAGGAGAGGGAGAGAGAGAGAGAGAGAGAGAGAGAGAGAGAGAGAGAGAGAGAGAGAGAGAGAGAGAGAGAGAGAGGTGCGTCACCTGTAGAATGCACACACATAGTAGGTCGCTGGAATCCGAGAGAGAGAGAAGAGTCTCCCCCTCCACCCGGCAAAAGAGAAGACGGAGAAGGAGAGGGAGAGGGAGAGAGAGAGAGAGAGAGAGGTGTGTCACCTGTAGAACGCACACACATAGTAGGTCGCTGGAATCTGAGAGAGAGAGAGAGAGAAGAGTCTCCCCCTCCACCCGGCAAATGTGCAGGCACAGAAGGAGAGATAGAGAACGGTAAAGGAGAGACAGAGAATGGAAGAGGAGAGAGAGAGAGAGAGAGAGAGAGAGAGAGAGAGAGAGAGAGAGAGAGAGAGAGAGAGAGAGAGAGAGAGAGAGAGAGAGAGAGAGAGAGGGGAGAGAGAGAGAGAGAGAAGGCTGGAGATGCGTGCTCAGAGACTGAGAGAGACAGAGGAAGAGAGAGAGAGAGAGATTAATCATCCTATTCTATGTTATTCATATTATGCACGTACACATTTATGTCTTTTAAGTCCACAACTTCTATGAATCCATTTGTTTTTGTACCGATGTCTTTCATTTTGAAAGTGTAATCTTTTTTGTTTCAGATACCAAAAGTGTAATCCATGAGGGCTAGGATTTACTTATTTGTTAGTTGTGTGAATTGTGGTTTGTTAGTTGTGTTTGCTTATTTCTAGTGAGGTTTTAGGCATACTAATTGGTTGAGATTTGCGTAAGTTATTATTTATTAACAATGCATTTTTTAGGAGTTTTACGTTTCTCAATTTTTAGCATGTTACTTTATGTAATAGGCTTCACACTATATACGTTCTATCATAGTATGCCTTTAATTATCAAAATGTATGTTTCTTTCTTTTGAATTTTTACGTGTGAGAGATATTATCTGTTTAAAGATTGTCCTCAACACAATATTCCTGATATAATTATTCTGAGAAAGGCATTGATTTTTTATTACTTTTTATGAGAGCCACAACCTTAGAATATCTTTTATGTGAGGAATTTTGCTCAATGCTTTCACATATTCCATCTGCTTTGATGCTTTACATTGTGTTTGGCCATAGAATGATCTAAACGTGTATGTGTTATGTATGTGCGTGTACATGTATGTGAGTGTTTATATACATGTTAGCATGTGTGCATGTGCATGCATGATAGAGTACATATGTATGCATGTGCATGTTAAGATAAGAATGCATGTGTGTTTATGCATGTGCATGAGTGATTAAGCATGAGTGTATGCATAAGTAGGAGTGCATGTGTACAAGAATGAGAGATGCATGTATGCATATGTATTATGCATGTTTATGCATATGAAATATAAAGTAAAAATGTATGCATAAGAGTATTTGCATGAGACATGTAAGAATGCATATGCATATTAGAATTAATGCATATGTATATGAATGTGAGTGCATGGGCATGAAATGATGTTTGCTAATGTATGTAAGTTAGGAAGTGAGTATATGCATGTGTGCATGTGTATATGTAGAGCATGTGCATATGCAATGTAAATATGCATATGTATGTGTAATGCATGTGAATGTTTGATGCATGTATGCATGTATGTTAGAAGTATATGCATGCATGAGTGATAAATAATGCTTGTGCATGAGTGAGAGAAATTAGTTTATGCATAAATGTTAGAGACGTATGCATAAATGTTAGAGATGTATGCATATAAGCTAGGATGTATGCATAAGTGCATGATGCATATGTAATGAAGATAGGCATGCATATGTTAGTAGAAGTATGCATATAAAGTTGAATGTGTATGCATGTGTGCATGAGTGAGGCATGCATATGTGCATGTATGTTAGTGACAAGTGCATGTACATGAGTGATGTATACATGTATGTTAGGATGTGATGCATGTGTATGCATGATAACTGTATGATGCATATGTATGCATATGAAATATAAGATGTATGCATAAGTAATGCATAAATGCATGTGAATAAGTGCATGTATATGAATGAACATGCATATGTGCATATCAAAGATTGTATGTGCATGAGCATGAATGCATGCATATAATAAAATGCATGTACATATGAAAGAGTATGTGCATATATGAAGTACATAGGAAATAAGAATGAATGTATATGTTTATGAGATACATAAGAGGATTAATTATGTTAAGTTTTGAATGGTAACTTTATAAATGAGTGTTTTATGTTTATGAAAACATACTTATATTGCTCTAATGTTATTCTCTGCAGATCATTGCGAAGAAGATTACGAGATTACGAGATTACGAGATTACGAGATTGAAGCTGCATATGATATTTAGGAATATGAATTTGTATAAGAATATTTACTGAGAGTTGTATTAGAACTTATTATAAGAATTTATATATGTTTAGAATTGATCCTGAAGTTTTTCATACTTTCACTTTTCCATTTAATTAAGATTTTATTTTGCACTTTCGTATGTCTAAGAGTTTAGCATTGGTAAAAAAATTTGTTATTAAAACAAAAGTGCTAGAAATATACTTTCATATGAATCTTTATGCTTAAATAAACTTAAATAGATTAGAAACCTCTAACTTTTATCACCCAAAAACTGAGAACTCAATCCAAAACCTAAAGCATGCTAAGAAGCACCCTGCGTGTAGTCACATGGTTAGGTTAGCGTGAATCTATTGGATGAATGTTTGCCTCCCTTCACACCCCTCTATGACAACGTGAAGAGTCATGCGGGTGTGAATGCACATGAACTTATTCAAGTGATCTTTTAAGATAGTTACAACAATAATCAAAAGATAGTATTTTAGTTATTTTTTGCAAAAATCATAGATCACTTTAGAAAGAGATGTTTTTGTAAAAATAGTAGATTACTTAAAAAATGATGATTTTGTAAATAAAGTAGAGTTTTGTAAATGCATGCTTTTCAAAGCATTCCCCTCATGCATCTTCTATTTAGGGTGTAATGAAAAATATCTATAAATACACACGCTCTCATACCACAGTTGACCAGATCTCGCAGATGCACCTACACAAAGGATAGTATAGAAAAGAAATCTCACAAAAGCATAAAAAGAATAGATTGAGAGAAGAGACTTGACACCGGATTGGTTACAATCTCCTCCCACATACTCTGATGTTAGTAAGAAAGGAGTAGCTAAAAAATTTAATGAAAATGATTTCATATGGTTATGAATAATTAAAAGGCATTTGAGAAATATTTCACAACATCCTGGGTTTAACTTGCACCACTTTATTATGGACATTTTCGTATTATTCAAAAAATTAATGAGAATTATTTTAGATTAGACATACCTTCTCATTAGAATATACATAATTCTTTTCATATTACTTTATTGAAATCGTGCAAAGGAACTTTACCACTCACTCCTATTTTAGATGATCCTCCTTTACTTGTAGAGGATGCTCAAATTTTAGTTCGAGAGAAAATAGTTCATATGTTACTGATACACATACTAGTAAGCAATATCATAGAGATTTAGTTAAATATAAAAATCACTCAATTGAAGAATCTCAATAGATTCATAAGACAACTATTTCTCCACATTATGATCATTTGATTTTTGCATATTGTTCACAATCACACTAGATTCTAGTTTTCCAATTCCATGCATGTGTTTTTACATGGAACATGCTTATGATTGTTCAATGATGGGACATGTGATTGGCCATACATGTCTATTTTATTTTTATCAACTCAGGTGAGTTGCTTTTGAACTAAGAGGCATATTATACTTTATGGAATAATGGAATATTATATGGATTTTAATGTCTTGAGGTTTTTAATGTGATTTGTGTTTTGATTTAGCAAGTGAAGACCCATGAGGTTGTGAAGGGGCATGGACTTATTCAGATATTTTTAAACATATATAGAAGCATATTTGGAAGATAATATTTTAGTTATTTTTTTGTAAGAATAATAGATCGCTTTAGAAAGTGACATTTTTTGTAAAAATAGTAGATCGCTTAGAAAGCGACAATTTTGTAAGTAAACTAGATTTTAATAAATGCATGCTTTTCGAAGCACCATCCTTATGTATCTTCTATTCAGGATGTTATGAATAATACCTATAAATACACATGCTCTGATAGACTCATCCATCAGAGTATGTGGGGGGAGATTTTACCTAATCTAGTGCCGAGTCTCTTGTCTCTTTCTATTCTATTTATGCTTTTATGAGATTTCATTTTTGCACTATCCTCTCTGTACATGCATCTAGGAGATCTAGTCAACAAGATGATTTTGTAGCTCAAGGTAATGAAACATTAAATAGGGAATGACAAATCAATAGATATAAATCATAGTGTGTATTAATATTGCACATGTGATACAAAGGAGTTGTGAAGGACTTATCTTACTTCATGAAAATACAATTTATTCTCAAGATACCAACTTTAATCACTTTGTAATGCTCTACTGCTTCGTGACTAGAAAAGTAATATTTATATATAGTGTTTGATCTTGAAGATGGTTGGATCTTCCACCTAAAAGGTAGTCCTAATTCTTAGGATCACTTGAAATTTTAATTCAATGTAAATTCATGACTTTTGGCTTCCTTCAATCATGAGATTCTTTACATCTTTCACATTTATTGTTTGACGGAAGTAATCTAGAGGATTAACCTTTCAAAACTTAAGCATATGTTCCAATAGATTTACATTTATGCCATGAATTAGAGATAAGCCCAAAGAGCATAGGTCAAGATTTTAGGCTTTATCATTAGATCAGTAGTTACCCATCAAACCTAAGATTCTTGAGTCTTGGGTTCTTCAATACTTCCTATAATCCAATCACTGACTTGAACATGTTTAACTTAACTCCATCCAATGCCTTGGTCATCATGTATGCACATTGTTGGTGAGTTGATACATATGACAACTGAATTTTCTTACTTGTGATCTTCTTTCTAACATAGTGATGGTGCAATTCTAAGTGCTTGGTCATGGCATGGTGGATTGGGTTAGCAGCAAGATGTAATGAAATAATGTTGTAATGAAATAATGTTATGAAATAATTCTTGATCCACATTGATTCTTGAGTTGCATTGGCTATTCTTTTATATTCAACTTCATTTAATGAGTTTTCAAAAATGGGTTGCTTCTTTGAAGACCATGAGATGATTTTTGTGCCCTCAAAGTGATAAGAACCTTCATTTCTAGTCCCCTTCAAGTATTTGAGTATCCTCTTTGCTTCTTCCATGTGATGTTTCCTAAGAGTGTGCATAAATTGAATTAAGACACTTAAAATATAGCAAATGCCAACTCTTGTTAAGGTAGCATAGTTTGGCCTACCCATTAAAATTTGATAGCTAGGTATATCTTCAATTTTCTATCCTTCAAGAGTGTTGGTGCAAAGTTCAAGCCTACACATTTGGCTAGAAGTTCATGCACAATTGACACTCCATGGAACCCAGTGCTATGAACTTTTGCCATTTGTAAAAGCTTATCTAACTTGAAAGAATATTTGTAGCTACCTACAAACTCGTGGATTTTGTTAGATGGAAAAGTCACGACTTCATTTGAGGGAATATCTCCTAGATTGGAGGAATCCTTTTATAGAGAGCCAAAAACTGAATTCAAATTCAAAATTTGAATGTAGCACTTATAAAATTCACTTGAAAAAAGTCATGGTGTGTGACTCTGTTTTCTCTAGTTCTCCATTGCCACATTGTAAGAGACTGAGGTCTACATTGTAACCTACACATCTCATCATCATTAGGCTATGATTGTTAAGCCTATGATCTTGTACAACATTGTTCATAAATACAACAGATTGGTAAGTGTGGCTGCATCAAAGAATTGGAACATGTACCAATTGGATGAAAAAAATGCATTTCTAAATGGCAAGATTTCACAGGAGGTGTACATGTCTCAACCTCTTGGCTATGAGGATCGAGACAAGGTAACATATGTATGTAAATTGAACAAGGCTCTTTATGGATTGAAGCAGGCACCTAGGGCATGGAACTATAGATTGACTACATATCTTCAGGATCAAGGTTTTATCATGAGTAAAGCAGATATTTCTTTGTTTATCAAAAGAAGTAATTTATAGGTAATATACCTCTGTGTATATGTTGATGATATTATACTCACAGGTAATGATGCAAATGGCATCAAATAGATTAAGAATCAGATGATGCAGGAGTTCAAAATTAGTGACCTTGGATCACTAAAATATTTTCTTGACTTGAGTTAGTCTATACTAAATCTGGAATTTATATTACTCAGAGAAAGCATATACAGGACATGTTGAAGAAGTTTCATTTGTAGGATGCCAAAGTTGCAAGTACTCCAATGGAGGTAAACCAAAAGCTAAGTGCTCATGTAGGTGATGTGCTTGAGAATATTGCACGTTATCAAAGCATAGTGGGAAGCTTGAACTATGCAACATTGACAAGGATTGATATTGCTTGTGGAGTAAGTGTTCTAAGTCAGTTTATGCACAAACCTAGGGCACCTGATTTGGAAGCTACATAAAGGATTTTGAAGTACCTTAAGGGCACTCAAAATCAAGGATTGTACTTTCCTTATACCTCAGACTTGGACATCAAGATATATTGAGCTGCAGATTGGGCAAGTTGGAAAGATGATAGAAGGAATACCTCAGGTTACCTATCATTTGTAGGTGATAAACCTATATCATGGTCTTCAAAGAAGCAACCTACTGTTGGTTTATCTTCTATAGAGGCAGAATATAGAGGATTGGCCAATGCTACTCACGACGCCATGTGGATCCGATTGTTGTATACAGATTTAGGTTTGCATACTACATCTCCAATGATTTTTGGAGATAATACCACCTCACTACATCTTGCATCTAATCCTATTTATCATGATAGGACCAAGCATATAGAGGTCCACTATCATTATGTGAGAGAGAAGCTATTGAGCAAGGAGGTTCAGTTGGCATATGTATCAACTAATATACAATGTGTAGACTTATTGACTAAAGCATTAGATGGTACAAAACTTTGCAGGTTCAAGTCAATGATTGGATTGCAAGACATTCATGAAGATTGAAGAAGAAAACCAAGCCAAAATGTTTGGCTTGAGGGGGAGCTATTGTTGCAAAGTTCAAGCCTACACATTTGGATAGAACTTCATGAACAATTGAAACTCCACGGAAACCATTGCTATGAACTTTTACCATTTGTAAAAGCTTATTTAACTTGAAAGAATATTTGTAGCTACCTACAAACTCATGGAGTTTATTAGCTGGAAAAGTCACGACTTCATTTGAGGGAATATCTCCTAGAATGGAGGACTACTTTTAGAGAGAGCCAAAATTTGAATTCAAATTCAAAATTTGAATGTAGCACTTATAAAACTGACTTGAAAAAAGTCACGGTGTGTGACTCTATTTTCTCGAGTTCTCCATTGCCACATTGTAAGAGATTGAGGTCTAAAGTGTAACCTACACTCCTTATTATCATTAGGCTATGCTTTTTAAGCCTATGATCTTGTACAACATTGTTCATTCATACAATAGATCTACATTGCTCATGTATGATCGCTTTGTCATAGTCATTCATAACAAGCAACTTGTACTGCTCATATCTCAATCATTTCTTTATCATTTTGAATGTTCTATAGTTTGTTGGATTCCACTCCACCTAATGCTCACAAAGTTTGAAGGAAATCCATTGAGCCAATGTGGAGAAAAGTGCATCGAAGTAGTCAGTGGTCAAACTCTGCAGAGGTCCTAAAAAATCGAGGAAAATGATTCAATTTCTAAATTGATTGCTTTGTGTGTAGTGCTTCATTTCAAGTGATTCTACTTGGAATCATTAGCTTACTAAGCTAATTTAATACTTCTAAAAGGAAGTTTTCTAATTCCTACTCTGTTGGAAGCACTAAGCATAACAAGCAATAGGTGTGAACAAAAATTGAAGGTTTTAATTAATCCTTCAACTTGGAAATAGTCTGTTTTGGTTCATCGTTTCTCACATCACTTCCAAAGTTCATAGGCACTTGTATAGTGTCATTGGAAAGCTAAGAGGGCCTACAATGCAACTTTGAAGCTACAAGGGGTTGGTACAGAACAGGATTTGGAAGTACCTACTCATTTCTTGGAGTGTCCATCCATCTTTCCCAAGAGTGGTATCAGAGCAAAGCTAAGGTAAAATGGGAGATTGTTTTCCTTATTTCATTGATAAATTGGATAGGAACAACTATCAAGCATGGTCCTTGAGGATCAGGACATACTTGCAAGGAAGGAGCCTTTATGGATACATCCTAGGAGATGAGGAGATGCCCATATTCAGAAGCAAAGGACAACCTACAAGAGAGGAGCATGAGAGACTCAACACATGGTGTGCCAAAGATGCATTAGCAAGGTCTTACTTACTTAACTCAATCTCTGATTTTCTTCTTCCACATATTAGGAACTGTAAGACATCCCAAGAGACTTGGGAAACATTGTCTTCATACTTCTCTTCCAACACAAGGGCTAGGAAGAACCAATTGTGGATTGAGTTTACCACACAAAGAAAGCAACCCAAGCAAGACATCTCAGAGTATGTGAGCAAAGTCAAAGATGTAGCTGATCAATTGGCAAGCATAGGAGAAGAAATTGAAGAGGAGAAAATTGTAAGACAAGTAATAAATGGTATTAAAGATGATGAAAAATGAGGAGAGCGTCACAACTACCATGGACTTGTACATGGACATGCAGATTCCAGACCTTACCACACTCATGAAACTATTTACCCATGAAGCCAAGCTCAACAAGGATGGAGATTCATCAAGAGGTAATAGCTCTTCTGCCCTATACACTGATAAAAGGAAGTCTAAAGAGAAAGGGAAGAACAAGAAGGTTGAAGACGAAGGAGCTACCTCCCAAGCCAACTATGCAGGGAGAGGTAGAACCTCAAGAGGAAGGGGCAGAAGAGGTAAGCAAGGTAGGGGGAGACCTTATAACTCCTCACCATGTAATATTTGTGGATTGTCAAATCATACTACAGATGAGTGTTACAGGAACTTCAAGAATAAGAGAGGAAGAGGATATCAAAGAGGTGGATACACACAATCAAGAGGAAGATTCAACCACCATCAAGGATACAATAACAACTACAACAACTACAATAGCAACTACTAAGGAGGCTACAAATCAAGGAAGGATTACAACAACTACACAAAGGAGCAACAATATTCTCTTCTGATTATGAATATGACTTCAAAACTAGGTATAAATGATGACCATCTCTTCTACATTGACTGAGGATGCTCAAACCATGTGGCAGGCAATGTAGCTCTTCTCTCTGACCTTGAGGAACCAAAGGGTAAACATCACGTACAAACAAGTGATGAAACCAAGCAATCATTGATTAAAGTAGGGAATGTTAAGACCTCTGATGGAAATAGAAATCTGATGAGTAGGGTTCTATATGTACCTATAATTACCAAGAATTTGATGAGTGTTGGACAAATTGTGGAAAAGGGTTTGCAGGTTAGGTTCAACCAATATGGAGCATTTGTGGAGAATCCCCAACATGGATTCAAAAGAATTTCCAAATGAGAAAAGACAGGTAGATTATTCACTTTTGAACTTGAAGATACAAGGAATATTGCACTCTACAGCTACAAAGATCAAACATTATCAGAGCTTGAAATTTGGCATAAGAGATTCGGGCATATTGGTGAGAGAACTTTAAAACAAATATGTAGAGACCAATGGGTGCTTGGGATACCTAATGTATCCAAGCAACACATGATTTATAAATGTGGTGCTTGTAAGTTTGGAAAATCTCATAGGTTATCCTTCTCAAGGAAAGGCTACATGCATGAGGACTACCTAGAGCTTGCCCATACAGATGTATGGGGACCAAGTAAGGATCCCTCAATCTTTGGATCAAGGTATTATGTATCTTTCATTGATGATTACAGTAGGTGGACTGTATTGTACTTTATGAAGCACAAAGATGAAGTATTCAGTTGTTTTAAAAAGTATCTTGCACTTGTTGAGAACCAGACAAGGATAAACCTAAAGAGACTAAGGTCAGATGGAGGAGGTGAGTACTTCTCAAATGAGTTTGATACATTCTTGCAGGATAGAGGAATCAAGAGAGAAATTACAACAAGGTATACCCCTGAGCAAAATGGGGTGGTAGAGAGGAGAAATAGACTAATTGTTGAAACAACTAAGTCAATGTTAAATGAGAAAAAATTACCTAATTACTTGTGGGCAAAGAGTGTATCTACTACCCCTTATCTTGTAAACAGGTTGCCATCCAAATCTCTTGATGGGATGACCCCATATGAATCATGACATGGTAGAGGACCTTCACTTGATCATTGCAGGATCTTTGGATGTGTTGCTTATGTGCATATCCCTTCTCAAATAAGAGGTAGGTTAGATCCTAAGGCAGAGAAGTGCATCTTCATAGGGTATGACTTGAATCTGAAAGGATACAGGTTCTACAATCCTTCAAACAAAGGATTCATGGTTAGTAGAGATGTTGTCTTTGATGAGAATGACTCTTGGTTTGAAAGTGAATGCAGGAAAGTAAAGCTACCTTATGACTTGGAAGAGGAGTTTCCAAGCCTCACTAAGGAGGAGCCTAATCAGGTTGAAGACATCAACTCAGATGATGAGGACATCATCAACTTAGAAGAATTCAAGGCATGGAAGTTGAAAGGCAAAGTCAAGATGAAGAAATTGGAGGATATACTTGAATCATGCAACCAAGCAATGAGAAGATCACAAAGGGAGAGCAAGAGGCCAATCAGATATGTGTATGACACTTCCTTAGTAACTAAGCACTCTGTTTATCTTGCAAAAGACTTGTTATTTGAAGAGCCATCATCATATGGAGAAGCAAAGACCAAGGCAAAATGGAAGAAAGCTATGGATGAGGAAGTCGAGCCACTCAAGAAGAATGATACTTGGAAGCTAGTGCCAAAGAAGGAGTCTATGAAGGTAATTGGTTCTAGATGGATCCATAAGATCAAAAGGAGTTCGGATGGATCAATAAGTAGGTACAAATCTAGGCTTGTGGCTAAGGGTTTTGCACAAACCCAAGGAGTTGATTATGAAGAAACCTTCTCACCTGTGGCCAAAATGCCAACCACCAGGATATTGGTAAGTGTGGTTGCATCAAAGAATTGGAACATGTAACAATTGGATGTAAAAATTGCATTTCTAAATGGCTGGATTTCAGAGGAGGTGTACATTGTCTCAACCTCTTGGCTATGAGGATCCAAGCAAGGTAACATATGTATGTAAATTGAACAAGGTTCTTTATGGATTGAAGCAGGCACCTAGGGCATGGAACCATAGATTGACTACATATCTTCAGGATCAAGGTTTTATCATGAGTAAAGCAGATACTTCTTTGTTTATCGAAAGAAGTAATTCACAGGTAATATACCTATGTGTATATGTTAATGATATCATACTCATAGGTAATGATGCAAAGGCATCAAACAGATTAAGAATCAGATGATGCATGAGTTCAAAATTAGTGACCTTGGATCACTAAAATATTTTCTTGGACTTGAGTTAGTCTATACCAACTCTGGAATTTATATTACTCAAAGAAAGTATATACATGACATGTTGAAGTTTCATTTGCAGGATGCCAAAGTTGCAAGTACTTCAATGGAGGTAAACCAAAAGTTAAGTGCTCATGTAGGTGATGTGCATGAGAATATTGCAAGTTACCAAAGCATAGTGGGAAGCTTGAACTATGCAACATTGAGGAGGATTGATATTGCTTACGGATTAAGTGTTCTAAGTCAGTTTATGCACAAACCTAGGGCACCTCATTTTGAAGCTGCCAAAAGGATTTTGAAGTACCATAAGGGCACTCAAAATCAAGGATTGTACTTTCTTTACAACTCAGACTTGAACATCAAGATATATTGAGATGCAGATTGCGCAGGTTGCAAAGATGATAGAAGGAGTACCTCAGGTTACCTATCATTTGCAGGTGATAAACCTATATCATGGTCTTCAAAGAAGCAACCTACTGTTGATTTATCTTCTATAGAGGCAGAGTATAGAGGATTGGCCAATGCTACTCAAGAGGCCATATGGATCAAATTGTTGTATACAGATTTAGGTTTGCATACTACATCTCCAATGATTTTTGGAGATAATACCAGCTCATTACATCTTGCAGCTAATCCTATTTATCATGCTAGGACCAAGCATATAGAGGTCCATATCATTATGTGAGAGAGAAGCTTTTGAGCAAGGAGATTCAGTTGGCATATGTATCAACTAATATACAATGTGCAGACTTATTGACTAAAACATTAGATGGTACAACACTTTGCAAGTTTAAGTCAATGATTGGATTGCAGGACATTCATGAAGATTGAAGAAGAAAACCAAGCCAAAATTTTTGGCTTGAGGGGAAGCCATTGGTGCAAAGTTCAAGCCTACACATTTGGCTAGAATTTCATGAACAATTGGAAATTGAAACTCCATGGAAACATTGCTATGAACTTTTACCATTTGTAAAAAGCTTATTTAACTTGAAAGAATATTTGTAGCTACCTACAAACTCATGGAGTTTGTTATATGGAAAAGTCATGACTTCATTTGAGGGAATATCTCCTAGATTAGAGGACTACTCTTAGAGAGATCCAAAAGTTGAATTCAAATTCAAAATTTGAATGTAGCACTTATAAAAGTGACTTGAAAAAAGTCACGCTGTGTGACTCCATTTTCTCAAGTTCTCCATTGCCACATTGTAAGAGAGTGAGGTGTACATTGTAACCTACAATTCTCATCATCATTAGGCTATGATTGTTAAGCCTATGATCTTGTACAACATTGTTCATTAATACAATATATCTACATTTCTCATCTATGATCTCTTTGTCATAGTCATTCATAATAGTCAACTTGTACTGCTCATATCTTAGTCATTTCTTTTTCATTTTGAATGTTCTATAGCTTGTTGAAATCAATTCCAAGTACTCTACATGCGCACAAATTTTGAAGGAAATCCATTGAGCCAATTTGGAGAAAAGCACATCGAAGAACTCACTAGTCAAACTCTGTAGAGGTCCTAAAAAATCAGGGGTAATGATTCAATTGCTAAATTGATTGGTTTGTGTGTAGTGCTTCATTTTAAGTGCTTTTTACTTGGAAGTATTAGCTTATTAAGCTAATGTGATACTTCTAAAAGGAATGGTTCTAATTCCCAGTGTACTGGAAGCACTGAGCATAACAAGCAACAGCTGTGTAAACAAAAATAGAAGGTTTTCATTAATCCTTCAACTTGGAAATAGTCTGTTTGGGTTCAATAATTTCTCACATCCTTTCCAAAGTACATAGGCACTTTTATAGCGTCATTGGAAGGCTAAGAGAGCCTAGAAATCAACTCGGAAGCTACAAAGGGCTGGTACAAAGCAAGATTTGGCCATACCTACTCATTTCCTGGAGTTTCCATCCATCTTTCCCAAGAAAGAGCACTTAACTTCCCGTTCATCTCCATGGGTTTACTTGCAACCTTTGAGTTCTCCATCTTGGATTTATCAAGAATATCTTTGATGTGCTTCCTCTGAATAAGATATATATTTTTTTTTGTATTTAATATTTCTAACTATGGGAAATATGTGAGTTGCGCTAAATCATGGATTTTGAACTCTTCTTTCATTAGAAGGTTGATCCCCCTTGTACCTTCACCGTCATTACCTATAGTTGAAATATCACCAACATAATACACAGAGGTATATGACTTTTGATTGATACATCTTGATGAAGAGTGAAGGATCTACTTTGCTAACCAAGAATCTTTTATCTTCCAAATAGGTAGCAAGCCTATGATTCCAAACCCTTGGGGCTTGCTTTAGACCATATAGGGGCATCCTTAACATGCATAAATATTTAGGGAATGATGAATCTTGAAATCCAAGAGGTTGATCCATGTATCCCTCTTCAGATATCCAACCATTTAGGAATGCATTCTTTACATGCATTTGGTAAATCTTCCAATTCCTTGAAAGTTGTAATGCTCATAAGTACTATGATAGTTGGCATATTTTCCACATGTGAAAAATTCTCTTCATAGTCAATTCATTTTGTTTGTGCATACCCTTTGGTCACAAGTCTTTCTTTGTACCTGTTGAGATTCCCATGAGAGTTTTCCTTTACCTTGTATATCCACATTGTTCATATGATCTTCATAGATGAAGTCTTGGGTACGAACTCCTGAGTTTGATTTTCCTATAGGGCCTCAATGTCTTCCTCCATGGCATTCATACACTTAGGTTTCTTCTTTTCTTCCTCATAAGAAGAGGGCTCTTAAAAGTTTACATCATGTGCTAAATAGATAGAGATTTTAGTCACCAGCTATGTATCATAGCCATACCTTTCTAGCTTCTTCTTTCCTATAGTTGAGATTATGCTCATCAGAGAGACTAGAGGCAGGCATAGCATAGCAATATGATGCAAAAGAGGCACTACGAGAGCCTAAAAAAGTATGGAATGATAGAGGTGCATCTAATTTGTTGTCATGCAAAGTATACACTAGCCATTTTGGCATAGTTTTTGCCTCCTCAATATGAGCTCTCTCATCAACAAGTGCATCATGTAAATCTGCATCAGAAATGGAATGATTTGCATCATCACATGAAACCTACAAAGGTTGAGAAGTTGCCTCATTAGGACCAACACTAGACTGTCCACTTGTAAAAAGAGGCAGCAAAGTATCATACATGCCTTCGGAGCTAACAGATGTCTCCTTCATACATGAAAGTAAAGGATGAATAGCTTATTCCACAAAAACAACATCACGGCTAACCAAAATGTGTTTAGTGTATGGATGATATAGATTATAACATTTTCTTTCAGAACTACATCCAACAAAAAAACATTTTACTGCTTTATCATCCAAGTTCCTACGATGTTGTTCAGGCACTAATGCATATGTGAGACAACCAAAAACACGAAGGTGAGCAATAGATGGCTTACAACCATGCCAAGCCTCATATGGAGTGATAGACTGCAATGCTTTAGTGGGACACTTGTTACGTACATATACTACAGACATGATAGCCTCAAACCAGAAACTATGTGATAAAGTCTGACTCTTGACCATACACCTCGTCATCTCCATGAGTGATGTGTTCTTCCTTTCAACAACTCGATTCTGTTGAAGTGTATATGCCATTGTACACTAATATTTTATACGAGGTTTAGCCAAAAATGCATTAAAGTCAGAAGACATATATTCCTCCCCTTGATCAAAATCGAGGGTGCCCATTTTACATGCTGATAGATTTTCAGCCAACACCAAAAACTATTTGAAGCACATAAAGAATTTGGACTTTTCCTTCAATGGATATATCCATGCATGCCTAGAAAAATCATGGATTAAAGTCACGAAGTAAAGATAGTTTCCAAAAGAGGGTGTCTGCATAGGACCACAGACATCATTATGAACAAGTTGCAATTTTCTCGCAAAAGGAGGAATGCTTCATTTTGCCCAAAGTACAGCCTTCACATACATGTTTACCAGGTGCCTCAAGTTTGGGCAAAGAGGACACGTTTTCAGATTTCTGCACCTATACAAAACTAGCAAATTTAGATGACCAAAGTATGCATGTCAAAGCTTTCCATCTAACATAGCCCAAGAATCATGTACTGCACATGCTGAATCATTCACATATTTTTCATAGTCTATGAGCTTATACAGCCCATGAAATAAAATTCTAAGAGCAATAATCACATTGCCATTTGACAGATCATGAATTGTATACCTTGAAAGAACTTGGAGAAGCTTGTAGGGGGTAGAAAAGTGTGTTTCGAAGTGACGAAGTTTGGTCAAGCCAACTTGCACAAGACCAGCCCTTGAGCTTATGGAGACTCAAATAGATCTTATAGGCGTGTGATAAGTGCAAAGAAATTCACTATGTACTTTGGAGCATCAAGGAGAAAGATTTGATACAAAACAGAGAGGTTCGCGTGTCGACTAGCTCAAAAAACTTGCTATCTATGGAAGAGACAATGAACTTGAATTGCTCATAGCAACTAGCATGATTACAATTAGAAAAACTCCTTTATGGGTGTGATACACATAGGGTTGAGTGTATATAATGCACAAAAGTATAAGGAATAGGCAAAATATGCTATAGGAATGAATCAGACACTCAACGGTGGTACCTCCTATTTTTCAGGAATATGTAGAGATTGACCTGGAGAAAAAAATTTGTGATTGCTCCCAATATACTCAACCACATGCTATGAAAATTTACAAGAATATACTAGACACTAATACCTTTCCAATGAGCCATTGTTCACTTAATGTGGAGCTCTGTGGAGAGAGCACAAGCCTGTGCAAGATTACTGTTGGTGGAAGATGATGTAGAAAATTGAAGGAGCAAGACAATGATGGTCACAAGTGTATGTATATTGCTTCCATGTATTGTAAAAAAGATTTCAAGTCTTTATATGGACTGTAAAAGTGCTCCACAACTTCTAAAAGTGGAGTTTTAATTCAAATGAAGGTGGGAATGGTTGTTGGAGGGAATCAATTCATTTTTCTACAATCTAGGAAAAGTGAAGATCTAGTTTGATTTACTTTTAGATGATTGCTTGCTTGATTGAATGCAACTCAACCACCACAATTTTGTGGGATTTGGACTCTCTCTTTATACTTTTACATGTGTAAACCTCAAGGCTTATGCATTGGTAAAAGATTGCAACAGAACAAGGATTACAACCACCACATGCTAGAGAGATGACTCTCCTCCCAACCAAATGCCTCTATATATAGCTCTCTCCAAGGGACTGCCTTCTTGGGCAGGTGGTTACTAGCCAGCCAAGTGTTAGCCATGTAACTACATGTGCGCCAAGTGTCCCAGTTAACTCGAGTTAACTCAAGTGGATGCTTCTAGAAGGCTCTAGATCTCTTTGGGCAAAATACTCTCCCCATGTCTCCCATGGGGATTGAACCCAAGACCTCCTCCTTCACATCCTTGAGACTTAACCACTAAGCTAAGTGGATCACTTGTTCACAAGAGCACAAGACCTCCTAGTAAGTCTAAACTCAAGATCTTTGGTCATACACACGGATGACCAAACGGTGTCCGATTTCAGATCTGTCTGAACCGGCCAGACCCTTGGATCATAGACTTACTTTATTACATTCTTCCCCCCTTGAAAAATATTTTTGTCCTCGAAAATAGAGCTATATACATACTGTACGAAACCCCCGAGCCTCATGTTCTAAAACTGGAAGAACATGGTCATGTTCCAAAACTGGAAGAACATGTCTCATCTCTGTGGTGGCATCCCTGCCCAAATGATTCAAAACACTATCTGGTTTTGCACTTTGATGAACAGGACAAAGTACAAACTAGTGAAGAATAATGAGGGTGGATCTAAACACATCCGTGGCCAATTCATAGTTTCTAGATGTGCGATCTAGGCACAAACATGTGAATTGGGTGGATTCAAATTACTAGTCCATTTCTGGGCATGACTGGTGCATGGACTTAGTAATGAAGGTGGGATTCTTATCCCTTGCAAGACTTTAAGAATTCTTGATTCACTTGAATTTGTTTTAGAGAACTTGAAGTTTGGTTGTCCCAAACATCTAACTTAGATGTTTGTACAATGGTTTACTTTGATCCAACAATTACTTGATTTTTCACCCAACTAGAGGACTACGTTGTCCAAATAGGTTACAAAAATCCCATGTAGACTGTAGGAGAAAGTTTACCATTTCTGTTGAGTCAACCATACTAACTTGACCAATTTAAATTCAAAATGAAAATTGTCCAACTTAGGACACTTTTCTCAAAGACTTTAACTGAAAGTTCTTGGGAATTGTCAATTTGATGAACAATTCCTGACTTCTTTATTCTAGAGTATACTGGACTCTAGGAAATTATTAATGCTATAACTTGAAGCAAACTCAAATGAATAAGTCCACTTAGACTTATCATCTTTTGAAGATTGAAAAGGTTCTTGTACATAACATCTATCTAGGATGTTCAGGTTAGTTATTTTATTCTAACCGGCTAACCCTGGTCTTTTGCAAAAGGAATCAGATACCATGTCTAAGCCAATTCCAAGAGATTTGGAAAGCAAAAAGAAATAACTAAAACTCTGTACAACCAATTCAAACTTCGAACATACATAAATTTGCTATGAGTCAAAGGCTACATGACTCAGGACTTTAATTTTTCAAAGATCTATTTCAACAAGGTATTGAAGCATTGTCTTTATCTTTAAGAGAAGTAAGCTGGTTTCTCAAAAAGATTCAAAGCAAATCAAAAACATCATCCAACCACAAGATACTAGTGTGGTAACCAACATCAGTGTGTCGACCCACTGAGGTTCTGTCGATGAGTTTAGTATTCAAATAATGCTTCACTTGAGACTAAGTTCAACTCACATTCAGTCTTATTGACTCCTAATCGTGAATGCAATTCTTGTGCATTTCTTTGAGTCAAAAGAGTGAATTTATCAAGTTATACTAGGAACTTGATGCTTGACTTAGTCAATTAAAACTTTAATTGAAAAGATCAACTCAAAATCAAAGTCCAACTTCTTTCAGAAATTTATCAAATATTTCTGATCAATAACACTTAAGCTTGAAGTGTTCTAAGAAGATCTTGGAAGTTACTTACTTCATATCTTCAGTTTCCTTGATCTTAAAGTCGTCTTGAAGTATCTTGAGATTCTTCTTGAATTTAAACTCCTTCTTTGAAGTTTTAATTTCCTTGAAGATCAAACCTAACTTTAAGATCCAAACGAAGACTAGAAGATAATCATCATCTCACGGTCGGATGTCCCATACCATCTTTCCTACATCAATCTGAGTATAAAATTTGGTGTCCCATACCACCCTATTTTATACTCACATTGATGTGTGAGTGAATTTTATCCTAAAGTCTACAACATCTCTAGATAGAGAACCTTCTAGCTTTAATTCTTGACAAGAATTTTGCAATTTCAAGCACTATCTCTATCTTGATATTCTAGGTTTTAATCCCTTGACATGATCGTTTCACGATCTTGTGCTTAACCTTGGGAACTTGAAAACCTTTAATAGAATATCTCCAATCCTTTTTTTGCTAAGGTTTTCAAATGAAAACCAATCAGAATTCCAAGTTCTTGAATTTCTCAAATTCAAGTTCAATTGGTTATCCTTGACCAATTTTGTAGCGACAAGAGCTTTTGACTTCTTGTCTTTAGATTCCTTTCTACTAATGCTTTTTAGGTACCTATCCTGGCCAGGACTTTTTACAGGAATCTCTCTACTTCATAAGTCTGAGCATCCGCTCATGCTTTCTGGATTTGTACCGAAATCCCTTTAAGGATAGGCAAACATTTATGTCTTACCTTCCACAGACTTAAGTACCGTTTGCACGGTTGCAGACTAAATTTTTGGAATTCCTTCACTCTGTTCATACTTGGAACAGCTTTTTTTTTCACAATTTTCCATTCGATAAATGGAACTTGAGTGAATAATTCCTAACGGAATTGTTTACTGCCAATACTTGGGTAATCTACAGAGTAGTTCAAATCTCACATTCTTGGACAATCATGGCCAAGTTTGATCAATTTTGGTTGATACTTGTGATAAAATAAAGACTTATAGTCTTTATCTTTAAGATCTCTTAAACTATCTTAAGCTTCTTTGCTTACCTGCAGGATTTTTAGAGATCTTTCCCTCAACTTAAGTCCAAGCATTTTCTAATGCTTTTTAGATTCCAAAGCGAAGAATCTCTGATATACCGTTAGGTTATATCACTTATTTGGACTTAAATACCAAAACTGGTGGTTAGGGACTTACTGAGAACTACTTGCTATAAAACTTTTCTTGAAAGATGCTAGTCTCACATCTTGGGAGATTTTCCTTCCAAGGAATCAAGTAATAAGCTAATGATTCACCTTGGAATCTTTTGCTTTCAAGTCTAATGATTCATCTTGGAATCTTTTGCTTTCCAGTCTAATGATTCATCTTGGAATCTTTTGCTTTCCAGTCTAATGATTCATCTTGGAATCTTTTCCTTTACTGGAAAGATCTTCAAAAGGAATTCTAGACTTTTGGATAAGATCAAGACTTAAGGCCTTGCTTATCCAAAAGACATTCTCATTTAACTAATGAAATAGTTAGTTGAACTCTTTCATTTGCTTATCTTTAGGAAATAACTTAATTTCCAAAGATTACTTTGCTTGGGTCTCTTGTTTAAGCTTTTCTTATCTTAAATACCACCAAGCATACTTTTCTTATCTTCAGAAAAGTGCTTTAATAAAGTCTCCATTTTTGAAAACTTTGCACAAGCAAATAATGCTTGGAATTGTTTACTTAATCTTATAAAAGATATTCTTGATTTTTATAAGATTCAAGGCTTTACCACTTGAAGCTAATCTTTTAGGAAAGAACTTGTTTCCTAAATTGTCTTTAGGAAATATCGAGATTTCCTAAGATATCTGGTTCAAAAATGAAAATAATTTGAAACATTTCATTAATTGTCACGACTTTAGGAAATTACTTGATTCCTAAAGATCAATTAATATTTGTCTTGGTTTCTTTTTTAAGCCTTGAGTTAGCTTAAATAGAATCAAGTAAATTTCCTTGAAAAGTTTCCGTGTCGATTGAAGACCTTGCATCATGCCTTGAGATGCATTTCTGGAAACTAACATCTATGAACACTAGAGTTCCAGGGATTCTAGAAGCTCAATACTTCTACTTATTTTCATCAATATTTGATGAATAATAAAGTATTAAATCTCCTAAAAATATTTTGGAACTTACAAGTTTCAACAGAAACTTCCTTACTTGGATGCACGAACATGAACATCCAAAAACAACTAAATCCTCGATAGTTGCTAAGAATATCTGGGTTTCTTCCCAAACTTAGACTGAGCATGCATGTTGGAAAGTAGCTCTATGAATACTTACTTTCAACTTGCTTTCTTTTCCTCAAAAAGACTCCTACTAAGTGGTACCTATGTATCACTTTTTGGGACAAAAATAGACTAGATACTTAGTTGCATGATGGTCAAGATCTTTGCAACTAGGTAATTTTCTATTTTTTCCCACCTAGCTAAGTCAAGAAAAAGAAAGGAATGAAAGTATACATGTTCATCTACTTACCAAAAAATCATGCGTATGCTCATGCATCTACTTGCATGCAAATGCATGTTCATGTATGCAAATGCCCATTCTTGGGTGCAAATGCATGTGAGTTCATGCAAGTGTAATGAACTTAAGCAAATCTTGAGCTTATTAGGTATGCAAACAAGCATCCATGCAAAAACAACCTGCTTGCTATTCTGGCGAAAGGTATTTATTCAAGTGCGTGAACTGGAGAATTAGCTACCTTTCCCAAGCAAGTGCGAACTTGATGTGCACAAAACATTCTTTTACGCACAAATAATCTTTTCATGAATGGAAATATAAATTTCAATTGCATACCTAAAACTGAAAAGTACTTTACATAGTTTTGTGTCATTTCAATATTGTTTAGTCCTCTAATTAGCTTTCATATTGAGATAATCATAATTGGAATATGCTTTTAGTCCTAATTAATGCATCCTAAATGAAAGCATTCGAGCAAACAAATATCAAAATGAAAACATAACTTGGAAAATACTTAGCTCCACATAGAGCTACGTCCTTCCCTTGATCCTTTGGAAGAGTGATTTGTCCTCTCGAAAGTGCTAGAATTATGACGAAGATAGGCCTCCAGATCTTTCACTCCACAGCTCTACTTCCTTCAGGCTTTGCTCAAACTTTAACTGTCCTTGCTTGTTTCTTTGGCTAAAGAAGAGTGCTCCTCGGGTTCCGGGCTCCAACAGTTGGGCTCTGACCTTCAGCGCACGCTGCAGCTTAATATTACTCGTTGGCAATAACGAGCACACAATGGAATTGAGCGCCTTGGCTACAGCAGTTCGATCCCATATCTGCCACCCGAGATCGAATCCCAGACTTTCACGAACGATCTTCAATCTTTTTGGCCCCCAAGAAGTCTTCTCATCGCGAACAACGAATAAATAAGTTTGCTCTGAATATAAGTACTCCCGAACGTTCCTGGACTTTTGAAGACACCAGCAGCTGGCAGACGCGAGGTTGCGTCCGTGGACTTGTGGATAGACCAGTACCACCCAGATGCGAAATTGCGAGTTCGATTCTCTCACGGCCGCATGTATAGATGGGCTCTTCAGCCCAATTGAGACATAAAATTTGTTCTCACCTCTGGAAAGCCACGAACAGCGCTAGCCTTCTTGGCTAAGGTGGATTTCGTGGGGTGTAGAGGTCGTTGGCTCAAAACCCATAATCAGACCGCAGAAACTTCCTTTTTTAGCCTGGATGAAGCTGTTTTTTCAGCGCCGATTGCGCCGACTGCTATTGGATGAATCCTTCTCCAGTGGGAAAACAGACCATAATAAATTGTCGCGGAACTGTTTTACGCCAGTGAGCTTTGTGGATAGGCGAAAGACCTTTCAAAGAGAGGACGAGGGTTCAAGTCCCCTGCTCTACACAGCAGATTATTTCTTTTGCTCATCTCTTCCTTGAGCTATAGCCAGCACCGCCATGACTAATGTGGGGCGGGATGAAAATCCGAGACGGATGGGAGCAAAAATGGAGTCGCCTTGAGAGAGTTATGCACGCAAGGACTTATGAGCAAGATGATGGAGAGACTATGAATCCTAGGCTCTGATACCAATGCAAGAGAACAAGGATTGCGACCACCACATGCTAGAGAGATACTCTCCTCCCAACCAAATGCCTCTGTATATAGCTCTCTCCAGGGGACTGCCTTCTTGGGCAGGTGGATACTAGCCAGCCAAGTGTCAGCCATGTAACTACATGTGCGCCAAGTGTCCCAGTTAACTCGAGTTAACTCAAGTGGATGCTTCTAGAAGGCTCTAGATCTCTTTGGTCAAAATACTCTCCCCATGTCTCCCATGGGGATGGAACCCAAGACCTCCTCCTTCACATCCTTGAGACTTAACCACTAAGCTAAGTGGATCACTCGTTCACAAGAGCACAAGACCTCCTAGTAAGTCTAAACTCAAGATCTTTGGTCATACACACGGATGACCAAACGGTGTCCGATTTCAGATCTGTTTGAACTGCCTAGACCCTTGGATCATAGACTTACTTTATTACAAAGATCCATGAAAAAGATTTTAAAAAATTACAATAAATGAGCATAAATAAAAGACCTCTCCAATGGATATTCTTTCGACGTGATAGCCTTTGATGTAGATCAAATCCACCTCAAGCATAGTGTAAGCTTGATGTTGCAATAGCTACCCCTCAAGCTAAATTATGCTTGAGTGTTCATTCTCTGATAGGTTTAATACCTGCCATATCTTTGAATCTACAAAGCTTTATTCCATCAAGTGCCTTCGTCATCATATCTGCTACTTGCTTGTTAGTAGGAACAAAAGAAATGTCAATCTCCTTTGCCATGAGCTTCTCCCTAATGAAGTGGTAATGCACCTCTATGTGTTTGGTTCTTGCATGGAAAATAGGGTTTGCCACTAGATACATGGATTTTACATTATCTCCAATATATGTGAGGTTTGGAATTTACAAGTCCCAAATCTGTATACAATGCCTTTAACCATATTAGCTCTTGAGTTGTTATGGTCAAGCCTTTGTAATCTGCTTGAGTTGAGGATAAATCAACTGTAGGTTGCTTCTTGGAACTCCATGACACTAGCTTTGAACCTACAAATGCTAAGTAACGAGAAGTACTTCTTCTATCATCCTTAGCTCTTGCCTAGTCTGCATCTAAATAGATTTTGATATCCAATTTTGAGGATTAAGGATAGAATATACCTTCCTTGATTGTACCTTTGAGATACTTAAGTACTCTCTTAGCTACATCCATGTGTGGTCTTCTTGGTGAGTGCATGAACTCACTAAGCACTCCGACACTATAAGAGATGTTTGCCCTTGTATGAGTAGCATATATCAAGATACCTACCAAGCTTTGATATTCTTTTATGTCTTCAATTTTCTCACCTTCATAAACACTAAGTTTATGATTCATCTGCAAAGGTGTACCTGCAGGTTTTGTGTTCTCCATTTTGAACTTGAGATGAAGATCTTGAATGTATCTTCTTTGAGTCAAATACATTCCTTCATTTGTGTATATTACCTACATACCTAGGAAATATGTGAGCTCACCTAGGTCACTGATTTTGAACTCCTCTTGCATGTGTCTCTTGAGCCTTTGAATGCCATTTAGATCATCACCTATCACAATAATATCATCTACATATATATATAGATAGATAACCTCATTGTGATCCCTTTTGATGAATAGAGAAGGATCTAAGCTGCTAGGTTTGAAGCTTTGATCTTGAAGATATGTAACCAACCTGTAATTCCAAGCTATAGGAGCTTGTTTCAATCCATACAATGATTTCTTAAGTCTGCAAACATAAGATGCATGATTAGGGTTTTCAAAACCTGGTGGTTGTTACATGTATACGTCTTCACTTATCCAACCATTTAGAAATGCATTTTTCACATCAAGTTCGAGGAGTATCCATTTCCTTGCAGTAGCTACACTTATCAATGTCCTGATTGTAGTGATCTTTGCAACTGGTGAGAATATTCCCTCATAGTCTATACCATGAGTTTGTGAGCATCCTTTGGCAACTAATGTTGCTTTGTACCTACAAACTGATCAATCTAAATTTTTTTTTAACTTTATACACCCATCTGCAACCAATTACCTTTTGATTCGATGACATTGGAACCAAATCCCAAGTGTCCATCTCCTTTGATGCATCTATTTCTTCTTTCATGGCCTTTTCCCAATTAGGATTTCCCTTTGCCTCTTCATAGGTTGAGGGTTCCTCTAAAATAGAGTCTTTTTCCAAGTAGATTGAATGCATGAAATCATATCCAGTACTATGGGTTATTATATTACAAATCATGTAGTATACTTCATTTAGGGAACAAGTGGCTGCTACATGTCCTGCATTTCTACAATTTGTACATTATATTAGATTATATGGATCAGATACTACCAATGTACTTTAAGTTAGTGAATTTGTGGCTTCTAGAGAGTGTTTCCAAATTGATCTCTATCACTTCATTACCAGAACTACAAACTAAGAAACAAATAGTCAATTGAGTTTCTACAGAATTCTACAGAATTAAAAAATAAATATATTACAAATTGGGTATCCAAACCATCCATACTCTAATAGTACTTTGACACCCAACTAAAGCTGATCCACAAACAGATTTAGGAATAACAAGAAAATGGCTTTCAACTTCTTCCAAAGGAATATCCACAAAGCTTTTTGGGAAATAAAACTCTTCAATTTTAGGTTATGAGTGTTGAGATATCAAGATCAACATCTGATGATCCAATATGACATGTGTCACTTTTTCATTTGATATGTATAGTGGTCACGCTGATATATGTCAGGGTACTTCATTGAGCTTTACTAGATTTATCTAACGAGAGTGATGGCACATTTGTTTCTTGCTAGCTCACTCATTCCTTATGTACTTACCTTTATAAATTGCACTTGTTGTATTGTTGTTTTAGGTCATTCTCGTATGTTCCTTTTATGTAATAGATAAAGAAGATGATGATCATTCTTTTGTGCCTCAATCTGTGTGTGTGCTTCTCTTTGATTGTGAGAGTGTGCGTCTGAGCTCTCTTCCTTATCTCCTTCCTCATGAAATGATATCAGAGCCAGTGTGGTTGTAGAGAGCTCGTGGAGAAGGTTGAAGGCTTAGAGTTTGCAAGAAGGCATGGAGAAAGCAGAATTCACAAACGACCTGAGATTTCTATGAAAATTGGTGTGAAGGCAGAGGACTTCAAAATATTTTCAAAGCCATCTTGACCTCCATTTTGAGTCCACAAGATGGGGCCCATATAAAAACCAGGTGAGTTTGCAAAACTATAACTTCTGTCTTGTTTGGAACTCATATATTTGAGATCGAGAATTTCACATGATTCCGTGTACTATTGATACATGAAAATTGTGTTTTTTTGAGATTGAATTTTCACGTCATAGTGTGAGTGATCAAGTAGAAGTACTGCTTGTAGTGTTTTGGAGTGTTGTAAATTGCTACAGAAATGGAAAACACATATGGAATGAGTCAACTTATGAGGGATAAGCTAGAGAAGAAAACTTTCATGCTTGGAGATTCAGAATGATGAATTTCGTGATGGAAAAGGCTACTAGAAGTACATCAAAGGAGAGAATAAAAATGCTCTGTAATTATGAGAGAGGAATCAGACTATAGACCAGTTATGAGCATATGAGGAATGGAATCAAGGAGCACAAAAGGTAATGTATTGGCTATCTGTTAGCATACAAGATAGCATGATTGGGCACATAGAGGATGCCAAGACTTTGAAAGAGGCTTGGAACAACTTGGTCAAATTGTATGAGACCAATACAAAGGCATGGAAATTGCAACTGAAGAATGAGCTACATACATTGGAGAAAAAGGGCATTTTGATAAGTGACTACACCCTGAAAATCAAAAGCATATGCGAGTCACTTGCATCTATTGGTGTGGATGTAGATGATGATGATGACAAGGTGGAAGTGTGCCTTCATGGTTTAGGAGATGCATATAAGCAGTTCAGAATGTCTATTTAGATAAGGGAAAATATTCTGAATTTTGGTGATTTTGTGTCCATGTTGATTATTGAAGAGAAAAATCTTGGTGAGGACTCAAACTCCCAAGAAAAACCTAGATCTGAGTAGGTATTCTACTCTAGCAAAGGCAGAGGCAGAGATAGAGGCTTCAGAAGTGGAAGAGGAAACAATAACTAAGACCAATGTCAAGATCAGAATCATGCAGGAGGTAGAGGACAATTCAAGGTAGGGGGATCCAAAGAGACGGTAGAAATTTCCAAAGAAATGATTCAGGTAATGATAGTAAAGGATGCTAGAATTGTGGTAAACTTGGATACTTTGAACGTGATTGCAAGTTTAAGAATCAAATAACAGAAGGTAGGAAAACAATTATGCATCCACAAGTGTAGATGATTCTGAGAAGATGTTCATGGTTCAACACCATATGATACATATGATGTCTTCTGATGTTTTGAAATCAAATGGAAATGTCCGGTATGTTGATTCAGCTACTTCAAACCACATGACTAGTCATGCGTAATGGTTTAGTAGTTTGCAAAAATTTCCAGTTCCTAGATATGTTGGAACAAGTGATGACACATCACACCCTATCAAGCATACAGGAAATATAGCACTGTCTATGGAGGACAGGAAGGTAAAAAA
The DNA here is from genome assembly GCA_020310875.1 of Ceratopteris richardii. NCBI lineage: Eukaryota > Viridiplantae > Streptophyta > Polypodiopsida > Polypodiales > Pteridaceae > Ceratopteris > Ceratopteris richardii. Next base: position 73,687,124 of record CM035429.1, on the reverse strand, counting down.
TCATATTGATATGTTGCATGTTCCAAACATAATGAAGAATCTAGCTTTTGTTGGACAAATGGTTGATGAGGGATTACAAGTCAGGTTCAATGTTGATGGGTTATATGTGCAAGAGTACAAATAGGGTCGATGATTGATTGCCAAAGGAAACAAAGTCGGTAGGATGTTAACCTTAAATGTAAAAATTCATGAAATGAATGCAGCCATGTTTGGAAAAGGTACATGAGTTATTGTTGATATAGATATCTTGCACAAACAAATTGGACATGCAAACTTGCAAAGGTTGAAATTGATGGAGTCAAAGGAGATTGTGAATGGACTACCAAATTTCAAGGTTGTAGAGATGCAAAATGTATGTGTAGCATGTCAATTTGGTAAATAGTCAAGAAGATCATTTTTGCATGACAAGCATGTTAGTGAGAATATGCTAGAAATAGTACATACATATGTTTGTGGTCTTGCAAAGATCACATTTATGGGCATTTGAAGGTTTTATGTTACTTTCATTGATGACCATACACGGAAAGTATGGGTATCTTTCATGAAAGAGAAGAGTGAGGTGTTCACTCACTTCCAAAATTTTAAGGCTATGGTGGAAAAGTAGACAAGAAAGTATATTATGATATTAAGGTTTGATGGAGGAGGTGAATACATGTCAAATGAGTTTTCAACAACTTTCTTAAACATCATGGAATTCGACATCAGTTTTCATGTAGGTACACACCACAATAGAATGGTGTAGCTGAACACAAAAATAGGCATATTACAGAAATATCAAGAGCCTTGATGTCTAAGAAGAATATGCCTCATTGTTATTGGGCAGAAGCTGTGCACACTATTGTATACATCATGAACATATAAATATATGAAAGGAAGGGTGATGATGGCATCATAATTGTGGCTATTTATGTTGATGACTTGATTGTAGGTGGTGACAACAAAGAAAGCATTAAAGAGGTAAAGGGAATTCTTATGCAAGAATTTGACATAAAAGATCTTCGCATGTTGTGCTATTTCTTGGCCCTTGAGTTTATACATACAAAAATAGGTATATGGATGTCACAGAGACAACATGCCTTAAGTATGTTGCAAAAGTATGGTATGGATGATTGTAAGCCAATTTCTATGCCATTAAATTAGAATTTGAAGTTGGCTACTACATCAGGTGAAGCATTGGAAAATGCTACTATGTACATGACAATTGTGGGAAGTTTTATATATCTCACAATTACAAGGCCTGATCTAAGCTACACTATTGGACTTGAAAGTGAATTTATGCAAGCTCCTAGAAAGCCACATTTAGATGCTCTGAGGTGCACTCTACATTATGTGAGTGCTACTTTGGATTATGCATTGTTTTATGAAGCTGGTGTAGACTTGCAGGTTCATGGATACACTGATGCATATTTGCTAGTAGCATTCCTCATAGGAGATTTACTAGTGGCTTTCTATTCTCACTTGGGAGTGTAGCAATTACATGAAGTAGTAAGAAGCAACCCAATGTTGCTTTGTCAAGTATAGAGGCTGAGTATAGAGGTGCTGCAATGGTAGCATGTGAGACATCATGGCTAGAGATGCTACTTGTAGATTTAGGTATGGAAGTGCAAAATCTTATCACCATCTATTGTGATAATATTAGTGCCATACAGTTAGCATGGAACCGTGTTTATCATGCTAGAACAAAGCATATCAAGGTACATTATCACTTCATCAGAGAGAAGGTATTAGCAGGTGATATTGATCTTGTTTATGTGAGAACAGATGAGCAGGTTGATGATATTTTCCCTAAATCACTTGGACCAAAGAAGTTAAAGAAGTTATGCAAGATGCTTGGTGTTATATGGAGTATCATATTTGAGTAATGTTTGAGAGGTGAGAACCTCCTCTTATACATGATAGGTATGATACTCACATGAGTGCCAAGTGGCACTCATATGAGATGTATAGAGTCTTGCCCTTTATGGGTATCAATGAGGGAGAGAGGATAATAAACTTCCACGTGGTTGGGTGGACAAGAATATCATTGAACTTCATGTAATTGCTCCATAATTATAGCCGGCAAACTTCCTTCCGCCTCGAGCTTTGTGTCATAGGAGGGTCATAGGAGACTACCAACATTTGGTAACGGAGTGGGACAATGTCAGCAGAAGCCACACATGTGGGACAACATCAATAGAAGCCACATGTGGGACGAAGCACGCTCGACGAAGCTACACAAGCCAAGAAGCGCCGCCCACGCAGAGGGAGGCTTCTCTCCTCACCTACTCTCTAGATGGAGGGAATAGAGAAGTGAATTCTCAATATATACTCAGTGCCTCAGCCCGCCATATGTGCATATGGGATAATCGAGCTCGTCAACCATCATTCCAGGTTTTGTTCGAATTTTCAACAAAGTCAAGTTGAAGGTTAGAAAAATTTTGAAAATTTCTTGGATTTTGGGGGAGAGAATTTATGGTATGGATCAAGATTTGGGGAAAACTATGATGTATACAAGTATTATGGACTGTGGATATGGGATATGGATCATGGGTCTAGCTTGAAGAGCCTCAGCTTCTCAGCTATGGGCTCTCAAAGTCACTAGTCCATCAAGACATACCCGACTTCTCCGCACCATAGCTTGCTCATACGATATCTGATTTCAAAAATCTTTGTGACTTTACGAAGCTAAAGCTTCACTCAGAGAAACTTGGTGTCAGATTTGGAGAAGATTTGGTCAACCAAAATCTCTCTGCAACGCTTCAGCAGCAATTAGGCGGCCACTTCTCGGCCTAGTTTTTCATCATCTGGTGTCCAAATTCATTTTTTTCACTTGGGATAGCTTTATATCTTTGAAGTACAGGATAGGGCTATATTGCTTGGACAGGTGATGACTGTCAAATATCAAAATTTGTTCAGTTTCACTCAATTTTCTCGGTTGGGGCTATTGCTACATGGTTTTGCCATTGTTCTTGTTGGTTTTTGGTGATTAGAACCTCCCCGGACCAACGGGACATTTCCAATTTTTGTTTGGGCTCAGCAAGGATTCAAAATCAGCGACCTAAAGCTTCAAAGATCACTTGGATTTCGCTTCCGCAGCTTTATTTTGTACCAGGGAAGTTCTCTTGTGATATATTTCTCTTCTTCTTGCATATTCAAGGTTTACTTCCATTCATTTTCACATACTCTAGTTAGCAAACAGGGGAAGGGAAGTCAAACATGGAATCTAAAGGGAAACAAGTAGTTGAACATGCTTCTCCATCTAAAGAGCAACTAGAGGATTCTGATTCTAGAATGGAAGAAGTAGAATTGGGGCAAGAAGTAGAGGAAAACTTAGAAGACAAAGAACCTCAACATGAAGAATATACATATGAGGAACTTTTAGATGAGTTTTTCACTCATGATCAATTTGTAGACTTGAAAGCGCAAACCCTTAAATTAGAGAGAGATCTTGGTAGCATCACATCTCTCATTCAACAGCTAAAGTGTCAAATGATCTCACTTGAGACTCACGTCACCTCTTACCTAGCTAGGAAGGAAAGAGAAACCCCTCCTCTTCTTGTAGAGATGACTAGGAAAGATACTTCTCTTCCTACTAAGCACAAAGGAGAGAGCTCTAGTGAAGCTCCCCTCATGAAAGACTTGAAGCCACCTACCTTTATGGGGGATGACCGAGATAGGAACAAGGATGCAATCTACACTTTTTTTTACAAAAGTGGCATGATTTGCATCAATTGAAGGGCACCCCACTAGAGTATCGTGTGCTAGAGGCGAGTCTCTCGCTCGGCCCGCGTGCTTACAAGTGGCAGATGAGTCTTAAGGAGGCGAAGTCTATCCCTAGAGATTGGACTCAGTTTGAGACTCTTTTTCTAAAAGAGTTTCTTCTTGAGAATGAGAAGGAGAGGAATAGGGATGTGCGGGATAGGATTACCCAGAGAGGTAGGCCTCTTACGGTCTACATATCCCACTATAGAGAGATCATTTTGAAACTTAAGGGCCTAGATGGTTTCAAGAAGACCAGAGGTTTTGTTAGAGGCTTAGATAAAGCCATAAAGAGAGAAGTCAAAAGGAATGCACCTAAGATGTTTGAGGAGGCCATCAAGTATGCAAAGATCTATGAGGACCGTAACCGTCCTTAATAAACTCCTATGGAGACGGATCAGCCCCTCAAGCCTCTTAGTACGACTAGATCCAAGAAGAAGTTTCCATTTGGGAAAAACAAGATTTTCATTAAAAAACAAAGATCACAAGGGCCTAGGTTACCTAAAGATTAGTTTGAGAGGGAGAAAAGAGAGAACCTATGCTTTAGGTGTTTGTCTCCTAGCCATTCACAGTGTAACTATCCACTCAAAAAGAGAGAAGAAAAGAGCTCTGGTCAAGAAATTAAAGATTCCCCAGTAGCCCACTGCACATAAATACATAGTATCTATGATGCAAGGGCAACATAAGAGGATATGGGATACTATGGTATCCAATTTGGAAGTCAAGATGCAGGACTATACAGATTATATGGACTTCCAAATTATGAATATGGAGAGGACAAGAAGAGAGTGGCTATGGGGGTTGGGAGACACACTTAAACGCAACTATCAAAACAACAAACTTGAATTTGAAAACAATGGAAGTAAAGTTTCTATTCAGGGAGAGAGAGAGAGAGAGAGATGTACCCAGTGCACCTTTCGTTTCATCATTAGAGTTGTATGGTCTTTGTTATTCTCAGCATGTACAGGAGATGTTTTTATTGTATAGTCATGATATTGAGCATTGTACAGATAGTTCATCTGATGTATATTTTCATGCTAGGAATGTAAATATGGACACGACTTTCTACTATTTGTTTTTGCAAGAGTGTGTGGTTAAAAGTTTTAAGGATCTTATGTTTGAGTATAGAGATGTTTTTCCCACTGCTTTACCTAGAGGGATACCACCTGAGAGAGGGGACATTGACCATGCCATTGAGGTAGTAACTAACACTAACTCTATTTGTAGGCCACCTTATAGGCTTAGTGTTTCTCAGCATGAGGAGGTTGAGAGGCAATTGCAGGACTATTTAGATAAGGGATTCATTAAACCTAGTAACTCACCTTGAGCATCACCAATGCTCCTAGTTAAAAAGAAAGATGGCTCTATGAGGCTATGTATAGACTATAGAGCACTTAATAAGGTAAATAATTTTGCTATAGGAGCAGTTTTAGTACAGGATGGTCGACCAATAGCTTTTAAGAGTAAGAAACTAGAACCGGCTCAGAAGAATTGCTCCTTCTATGAGAAGGAGTTGTATGCAATTGTCGATGCTTTGAAGAAGTGGTTTCATTATGTATATGGTGCCATAGTTATGATAATGTTTGATCAAGAGAGCATTAAGTGGCTCTCTAATCAAACAGACCTTAAAGGTCGGAAGGCCCGATGGGCAAAGACCCTTCAGGATTTTGATTATGAGCTTACGTATAGGAAGGGAAAGTTTAATGTAGTGGATGATTCACTTAGCCGCATGCCTATGCTCAATGGACTAAGTTTTACTCAGATCACTAGTGAGCTACTTGAATCCATTAGAGGGAAATGTAGGCTTGATGCTGTATATTCCGAGATTTGGAAGCCATAGAGAATGGGGATCGTGACATACAGGTTTCCACTGAGGATGGAGTATCGACGGGTACTCAAGAAGGATTCAAGTGGAAGAACTACAATGTCCTTGATGGATATCTGTTATACAAAGGTAAGGTGTGTGTCCCTAGAGATTCTGAGATGAGATGGCATATTTTGTATGAGTGTCATGACACACCTAGTGTGGGACACCTAGGAGTTAACAAGACTTATGATCTTGTTAAGATGTAGTTTTATTGACCTCTACTTCATAAGGACGTCCTAGAGTATGTGCTTAAGTGCACCAAATGCCTAAAGCTAAGAGGTTGAGGATTGGAGGACTACTCCACCCATTGGATATTCCTAATGGGAAGTGGGAGAGTACCTCCATGGACTTTATAGTCGGATTACCTAAGACACAGAGAGGGCACGGATCGGTCTAGGTAATTGTGGATAAGTTAACCAAAATGGCTAGGTTTATTTCAACACGTACCATAGTGAAGACACCAGAGTTGGCTAGACTCTTTGTAAAGAACCTATAACGGTCATATGATCTTCCTTTGGACATAGTTTCTGATCAAGATAGGAAGTTTACTAGCCACTTTTGCAGGGCGGTCTTCAAAAGGTTGGACATGAAACTTAGCATGAGTACAGTCAAGCATCCACAGTCAGATGGGCAAACAGAGAGGGTTAACCAAATCCTAGAGGATATGCTTTGAGCATATGTAAATGAAAGGCAAACTAATTGGGAAGAGTACTTACCTATAGTAGAGTTTGCATATAATAGTGCCAAGCACTCTTCCACTGGGCATAGTCCATTTATGCTTATGTATGGGTTTCAGCTAATAGCTCCTTATGTAGTAGGCTTGCAGAATGAGAAAGTTCAAGTTGCAAAGGACTTTTTGGAAGAGATGAACGATAGCTTCGGCTTGCTAAGGATAGCATTAGGAGAGCTCAGGATAGAGCTAGAGCCTCTGCTGACCCTCAAAGGAGAGATATTGACGTTGAGGTAGGAGAGCAGGTCTATCTTAGAGTTCCATCTAGATTTGAAACCATGAAGACGGGACCCTATCCAAAATTATCTCCTAGGTGTTGTGGACCTTTCCAAATACTTAAGAGAATAGGAAAGATGGCTTACGAGCTCTAACTTCCAGAGAATAGTCAAATCCATCTAGTTTTTCATGTTAGCCGGCTTAAGAAAAGGCTAGGTGAATCTGACAACCTCATTCTAGATAATGAGGTAGTAGAGCCTATTTCTGTTCAATCTACTCCACATGAGCTTGAGAGCATACTATGCACTCAAGAGAAACGGACGAGAAGTCACTTATATAAAGAGTGTCTAGTAAAGTGGAAAGATAGTTCAGAAAATAGTGCTACATGGGAGCAGGTTAGCACCCTTCAGAGACGGTTTCCCAATTTCAGACTACCTTCCCAAGGGTCTTCTTAAGGGGAAGGATATGGGGAAACAACATGGATATATGACCATGTACATATGGTGCATGGGCATATAGTGGGAGTGGAGTCCTATTATTTCTCTCTTTCTATCAAACCTTCCAATACCATTTTTGAGGACAAAAATGGAACGAAGGGGAAGGAAATGCTATATGGAGTATCATATTTGAGTAATGTTTGAGAGGTGAGAACCTCCTCTTATACATGATAGGTATGATACTCACATGAGTGCCAAGTGGCACTCATATGAGATGTATAGAGTCTTGCCATTTATGGGTAAGAATGAGGGAGAGAGGATAATAAACTTCCACGTGGTTGGGCGAACAAGAATATCATTGAAGTCCATGTAATTGCTCCATAATTATAGCCGGCAAACTTCCTTCAGCCTCGAGCTTCATGCAGATCAACTCCCAAAAATAGGAGGGTCATAGGAGACCACCAATCTTGGATTAAAGGAAATTACGTTGAGCTTGAGGGGGAGCGTTGAGATATCAAGCTCAACATGTGATGATCCAAGATGAGAGGTATCACTTTTTCATTTCTTTGACATGTATAGTGTTCATGCCGATATATGTCAGGGATACTTCATTGAGCTTTACTAGATTTATCTACCAAGAGTGATAGCACATTTGTTTCTTGCCAGCTCACTCATTTATGGACATTAGGATTTTCCTTATGTATTTTTCTTTATATATTGCACCAGTTGTATTGTTGTTTTAGGTCATTCATGCACAATCCTTTTATGTAATAGAAGAAGTAGAAGAAGATCATTTTTCTTTGCCTCAATCTCTGTGTGTGCTTGTCTTTGATTGTGAGTGTGTGTGTGAGCTCTCTTCCTTATCTCCTTCCTTGTGACAATGAGATGCATGCATAGAGCCTTGTAGCTAGCCACAACGGTTTTGATACTTGGAGAAAAACGGAGAGCTATTGATGGCCCAAGATGTAGGTCATTGTAATAGACTTTATGAGCACTTTTGCCAGTTTTCACATACATTCTTTGTTCAATCATAATGGCCTATCTAATCCAACTTGCCCGTCTTTTATTCATTACAAGTGGGTGGTTGATCTTGTTACTATGTTGATGGGGATTGATAAGATGAGATACATAGTTTTTGCAAGCGAAGACTTAATCAATGACATAGAAGGTTGAGCCCTTTGATCTAAAACTACTTTTAATGTATTAAAGCTAGTTCTAGAGTAATTCACAACAAAATTAGGATATAGTCAGAAAGTAGTTACTGATTGGGGAGAATTAGGTGCTAGATAGGTAAGATAACTTTTTGAAAAACATAGAGTTAAATTTTCTTTGATCACTACCTATAATGTATCAATAAATGGTAAGGTCAAATGAGGTCATCCTCCTATTGTGAAGGTGACCTCGAAGGCTTGCGAAAGTGATATAAGACTATGCCCAAAGTATTTTCCATTTGCACATTGGGCGGATAGGATGGCATATACTAGGAGAACTTGATTTATGTGTACGAAATTAATCTACTAACAAAACCAATATTTCCAATCTACACCTAGATACTACCTACCTGAACATCTTTGCCCCACAAGGTCAACTCATTAAGACAAGATCTTCTAGCCTTGTAAAGAAAGAAATATGAATATGGAAGATAAATGTTAAATGAATTAGTGCAAAATTTAAAGGAGTCACATCTTAGGAATAAAATATACTTTGATGAATCACATTGACATTGACTAGAACACAAAAAAATTCAAACTAGGGTTTTGGTTTTAGCCATCATAGTACATTTGATTCCCAATATGCTGCAAGGAAAGACTTGAATAAAAGATTTATTTGTCCATGTGTTGTTGTGTCCATTTATGATAACGGTATGTATGCATTATGTGAATTCGATGGCACTCCTCTAAATTTTTTAATTCTAGGAAAGTGTGTAACTTATTCAAGAGAAGAACGGATGTCGAATACCAATTTGATTAAGAGCCGCTTGAAGATGAGGATTAAACTAGATGAAATTGTTCCTTTTCAAATTCTATTTTATTTTCAATTCAATTGTTTTGAGTTTGTTCAAGCATGGCATTAGCTACATACCATGATTTTGGCATCAATTAATTTTTAATTATGAAAGGTTAAAATTAAGAAGTCTAGTAGGAATGGGTATGCCTAGGAAATAGGTTCAGAATCCTTATAACCATCATCATGACCTTGGTAGGATACTTTGGACTAGAATCTCCTAGTAAAAGTAAGGACTCATTTTATATAGATATGATATTCTTAGTATGATAAACATCAGTTAGTGAGATTTTAGTTCTTGCTAGTACATGCCCCTATATCCTTAGCTTTGATTAGGGATTTAGGCCTTTCCTCTTTAACGAAAAAGTTGCAAAGGTTCTTGATTAGATGACTAGGATTTTATGCTTTCTTCCTGCAAAAAATAGAGCTAAAGATAAAGTTAGAAGAGGCCTTACAATAATTGTTACTGCAAAAGATGAAGCTAAATGAAGACTAAAAAACTGGAAAAAGAACAAAAATAGTACATATGATTTAATTATGGTCCGAAAACCACTACTGAGTAGTAAATTTGGGCTATACGGGTCAGGTGCATGCAATAGCGGAATTAGTGGTATCCTTAGATGAGTGCATAAATATTTAGTATTTAAATATTTATGTAGGATGATGATAAACTTTAAGCTCAGTAGATACAAAAGATTGAACCTGGAGCATCAACTAATTTCTATAAGTCTATTTTTCACTTATGTCAAACACGTTGAACAAACATGCTTCCATTTTTAGCTTAGGTAATTTAGAATTGATTCTCTTAGAATCTGCAGCTCCAAATGAACGAGAACAAAGGCCTTTGATACTTCTCTCGATGAATCTGAAGATTGGCCTATGGGGGAAGATGTGCAAATTTAATGGAGGTGAATGTCGTGAAGATTACATCACTCTATATCAAAGTTTAAAATAAAGATCATTTTCCCTCAAATGGAGATAATCTCTAAACTATGATGTTCATCATTGATTTATTTCCTTGAACTCACAGTGAATCATTTGATGATGATATTTTGTACTATAGGAATACAAAAAAGAGAATTAGATGATTGTGAATGTGTGTATGTATGCATTTCTGTGATCATTTATTTATACGTTTTAAGTGAATATGTGAGATTGTGTATATTCATGTGCTTACGTGAGTGTATATATATCTATGTGGCTTATGTGTACATGTGACTGTGTAAGTGATGTGTATGTATGCCATATATATATATATATATATATATATATATATATATATATATATATATATATATATATATATGTGTGTGTGTGTGTGTGGTTATGTGATTTGTGTACGTGCCTATCTGTGTATGTGTTTGCGCACTGTAAGGATTCTTGTGTGTCATCAAGTGCAGAGTGTAATCATCTCTCTCTCTCTATATATATATATAAAAGTTAATGTATACTAGTTATCTATATAATGTATACAAAAGTTTATATATATATATATATATATATATATATATATATATATATATATATATATAAAAGTTAATGTATACTAGTTATCTAATACTAATAAAATGACTGTCAAAACAAAAACGCTACAAATTTTTGTACGTAAACTTAAGACATGTTTTTGTGTGTGTTCGAGTTTTCTTGTTTAATAGTGTTAGCATGTGTACGTGTATGCAATGCATGACATGTGTTGCACATTGATGAGATTCTTTTGTAGACCTTTCCTTCTCGAGTTTTTTTTTATCTCTTGCTCTCTTGTGCAAAAAATATGAAGAGAGATTCACAAGTAATGTGTGTTGATATATTTAGGTAGTGGTGTGTGTGAACACACGAGGACCATTGAAACAATTTTTTTCTCTTTAGGAGTTTTTTTTTCCTCAGCTTTTATATACGCATATGACCCTAATGGGTCACTTATCTTTGTAAATTCGTGTGGTAATACATTCAGTATTGTGTGTTTCAAACTCCAATAATTGGTATGAGAGCAGGTCACCACTTCATCTATGGCGCTGTCGACACCCCTCCCATCACAGTCCTAGAGAGGCACTAAATTTGTTAAGCTTGTTTTGGTCTCCAAATTCACTATCGTAGCTCTTGTGCAAGCAATTTCATCTTTTTCTGTCAAAGATACTTACAGGTTTCAGTTCGCGACTAAAAGCATCTCAAGGTCTAGTAAAGGTTTAGAAGAACTCGATAAGGTAGTTATATTCTACTTTTTGAGATATAGTCATTTTTATGCATGATGGTATTTTAGTTAGTGGCCATGGCTGAAAGTAGTGATGTATTTTGTATGTTGGCTATTGAGGATAAGTTGGACCGTATCGATTACCCATTATGGGCTTATATGGTGCATCATGTATTGGTTGAAAAAGGACTATGGAATATTATGCAAGGTATTGAAAAACATCCTATTACACCTACAAACATAGTTGTTGAAGGTGATGTAGACGACATTGAACATGGTGATATTCTTTAGGTTCCTGTTCATGTTGTGGTTCCTATTGCACCTACTACACAACAACTTCGACCTTGGGATGGTAGAGATGCTTAGATACATGCATTGATAGCCTTGTCTATCAAACGTTCCATTATTCCTCATATTCACTCTTGCAAAATAGCAAAAGATGCTTGGGATACACTTACCACTTTATACTTGGAAAGAAATGGGGTTCGTGTTACTTACCTCGAAAAATAGCTGGAGAGTGAGCACATGAATGAAGGAGATTCCATAGATAATATTTTGATAAAGATCAAAGATTTGAAGGGGTAGTTGATTTTTGTTGATGAAGTCTTGCCTGACAATTCACTTGTGTAGACTATTCTCAATGGTCTTCCATATTCATATCAAAGTTCTGCTTCTACTATTTGATTGATGATCAAAGGAAATAAAAATGCCTTAACATTTGAGGAGTTAGTCTCTATCCTATTGCAAGAAGATCAATCTAGGCGGAAAAAGTCCATTATGCATGTTGCAGATCAAGATTTTCTCGCTAGTGAGAAGGGAAAAGGTAAATGGAGCTCTTCTACTAGTAAGCGAAAATCTACTAATTCTGCACATTCAAAGAAGAATGATAGAGATGAGAAGAAAACAGAAAATTAGAAATTGTTTTGCAAATATCCTAAAGGAAATGATCATGTCATAAAGATTTGTCCAAAACTAGCTACAAAAGAGCCAAAGAAGAAAGAGGCTGGAATGGTTGTTGTAGAGGCCTCTACACCGAAAACAGAGTCTCCTAATCTTGTGTAGAACGAAGAATGGGCATTTAATATTGTTTGCAATTATGACCCATCTTGTCATGAACAATGTATATCTAGAGTAGACTGTGATGTTTGGTACTCTAATAGTGGGGCAACCAAACATATTACCTTGCACCGTAATTTCTTCCCTCAGCTGAGCCTCCCCTATAGGGAATACTATCACATGCGCCAACAACTCCTCTTATCTTGTCATGGAATTTGGTAAGATCATTCTGAATACTGCTCATGTAAGTTCTTTTACATTTTGAGATGCTTTATTTGTGCTAGGGATAAAGAAAAATTTGTTATCAGTTTTACTATTAGCCAAAGATCCGCTCAGTTGTGAAATTTGTTGATGATAGATGTATACTTCATGGTTTGTCAAATGGGGACATCATTATTGACTGTGGCATTCTATATCATGGGTTGTATAAGCTCATAGATTATGCAAAATCTGTGAATGATTCAGCATGTGTAGTTCAAGATTCTCAGGCTATGTTAGATGCAAAGCTTTGGCATGCATGCTTTGGTCATTTGAATTTTACTAGTTCGCTATGCCTTCTGAAAATGTGAAATAATATCCTCTCTTGCCAAACTTGAGGCATCTGGTAAACATATCAGTGAAGGCTCTATTTTTGGTGGAATTTAGCATTCCTTGTTCCCAAAAGATGGTTCAGTTTGAGTGCCTCAAAAATTGCAGCTTGTTCACACTCATGTTTGTAATCCTATGCAGACACCCTCTTTTGTTAACTATCTTTACTTTGTGACTTTCACTGATGATTTTTCCAAGCATGCATGGGTATATCCATTGAAAGAAAAGTCTGAAGTTTTTATATGCTTCAAACAGTTTTTGGTTTTGGCTCGAAATCTCTCAGCCTGTAAAATGGACACCCATCATTTTGATCGAGATGGGGAATATATGTCTTCTAATGAGAATGCATTTCTAGCTAAACATGGGATAAAACATCAGTGTACAACACCATATACACCTCAATAGAATGGAGTTGTTGAAAGATAGAATAGGTCAATCATGGAGATGGCGAGGTGTATGGTCAAGAGTGAGGCTTTACCACATAGTTTTTGGCTTGATGGTGTTATGTGTGCAACATATGTACTTAAGAGGTATCCCACTAAAGCATTGCATTCTATCACTGAACAACAACATAGGAATTTGGATGATAAAGTAGAGAAATGTATTTGTGTTTCTTAAAACTCTAAAAGTAAAGGCTATCATCTGTATCATCCACAAATAAAATGCATTTTGGCTAGCCGTGGTGTTATTTTTGTGGAGGATGACATGCAACCAGTACTTTCATGCACTAAGGAGACATCAGTTAGCTCTAAAGATATGTATGCTACTTTGCTATCTCTTTTTATAGGTGGATAGTGTAGTGCTAGTCAAAATATGGTGATTTCTCAATCTTACATGTTTCATGTGATGATGCAAATCATTACATTTTTTATGTAGATTTACATCATGCACTTGATGAGAGAACTGATATAGAGGAGGCAAAGACTATGCCTAAATGGTTGGTGTAGACTTTGCAATATAACAAATTAAATGCACCTCTGTCATATCGTAAACATTTAGGCTCTCAAAGTGCTGCTTCTTTTGCATTAGATTGTTATGCTATGGCTGCCTTTAGTCTTTGTGATGAGAATGAGCTAGTTTCAATTGATGAAGAACAAAATTCAAGAAATTTGATAGATGCTATGCAATCAGAATATGATGCTATTATGAAAAATGGTATCTGGTCTTTATATGACTTTCCTCCTAGCAAGAATGCCATTGGCACTAAGTGGGTATACAAGCTGAGGCATAAGCACGATGGAATAGTTGACAGGTATAAGGCTAGGCTAGTTGCAAAGGGTTATGCTCAAGAAAGAGGCATTGATTTTGATAAACCTTTTGCTCCTACATGTCGAATGACTACTCTTTGTAGCGTCTATGCTCCTACAACTTATCATGATTAGAGCGTACATCAGTGGACATTAAAACTGCATTTTTGAATGGTGGCTTGCATGAAGAGATGTATTTTTTTAGCCCCATGGTTTTGTGCAGGAAGGACATGAAAAAAAAGTGTGGAGGTTGAAAAAGGGATTATATGGTTTGAAGCAAGCACCACGTGCTTGGTATGAAAATATACATGCCTATCTGATCGCACATGGTTTTGACAACACTCCAACTGAGAGTAGCTTATATGTTAAGCATGCAAATAATGTGCTTCTAATCACTGTTGTCTATGTTGATGGCATGCTGCTCACTAGTCCTCATGAGAAGCATATTGCGAATTTTAAGGATGATTTGAATGCCTCATTTGAGATGTCAGATTTGGGGCATTTTCATCATTATTTGGGCATTCACTTTATGTAAGTTGATGGCATAATAGCTTTGTGTCAAACAAAATATATTGGCACATTATTGTAGCATTTTGGCCTTGAAGTTTGCAAACATATTGCCTCTCCTATGGAAATAGGTTGGCGGTTGAGTCTTCATGATGCTCAAGTTGCATTTGATGAGATTCTCTATTAGGAAGTTGTTGGATGCAGAATTTACTTATTCATTACTCGGCTAAATATTTAGTTTGTTGTCTCATAGATGAGCACATTTATGCATTGCCTAGGTGTCAAGCATCGGTAGACGGTTAAGAAAATCTTTTGCTACTTAAGTGGTACCCGACTACTTGGAATGTTTTATTCCAAGGGGGGATCACTACCGCCATATTTCCATGCTTTTTCTCACTGCGATTGGGTTGGTTGTTATGACACTCATGTGTCGACCAATGGTTTTTTCTTCATGCTTAGTAGCTCATGCATATCTATGTTGAGCAAGAAGCAGCCTACCTTGGCCAGTTCTAGTTGTGAGTCTGAGTATAGGGCAACTTGCACAATGATTCTTCAGTGTATCTAGCTTAGAAGCCTTATGGCTGATTTGGGTGTTGGTCAATCTTCTGCCACCACCATCTTCACTTGTAGTCAAAGCACATTGGTAGTTGTGAGGAACCACGTGTTCCATGCTCACACTAAGAACATTGAGGTGAATTTATCATTATGTCATGGAGAGTTTGTCTATTAGAGAGATCATTTTGGCATACGTGCCCACACAAGAGATTATTGCAAACCTTTTGACAAAGGCTCTACCTACGGAAAACTTTGAAGCTTTCTACAAAGCTTTGGGCTTACTTCCTTTTGTGTATTGATTCAACATACCTTCGAACTTCCTTATACATGAGTTCCATCTCCTTGTTCACCACATTACTCCTGGGGGGGATTTGTTGATATATTTAGGTAGTGATGTGTATGAACACACTAGGACCATCAATGCACTTTTTCCCCTCTTTAGGAGGCTTTTTCTCTTGACTTTTATATATGCCTATAACCCTAACGTGTCACTTATGTTTGCACATTCTCTTGGTAATACATTCAATATTTTGTGTTGTGCTCCAAGCTTCTTCTTCTTTCTTGTGCTATTTGCATGCTTTTGCAGACCTCAAACTCGAATAGTGTGGGCACATGCTTAGAGGAGAACACTCATGGACAAGAAAGATATATATATATATATATATATATATATATATATATATATATATATATATATATATATATATATATATATATATATATATATATATATATATATATATATATATATATATATATATATATATATAGATAGATAGATAGATAGACAGAGAGAGAGAGCGAGAGAGAGAGAGACATATATAGAGAGAGTAATGATTAGGTGTTCTCCATCTCCCTTCGTGCTTGCACGCATATTGCTCACATGCAGAGAGAGAGAGAGAGAGAGAGAGAGAGAGAGAGAGAGAGAGAACAGAGAGAGAGAGGGAGAGAAAGAGAGAGAGAGAGAGGGAGAGAGAGAGAGATGGAGAGAGAGAGCGAGAAAGAGAGATAGAGAGGGAGAGAGAGAGAGAGGGAGAGAGAGAGGTAGAGAGGTAACTCAAAACTGACGGATTTTTGCTCATCAATTGAACCTAAAGTTGATCTTGATGCCCTACAAACTCTCTATTTATGTTTCTATTGATGTCTTGGTAGTGGAATTTCGCAACCTTCTTTTCATCTTTGTATGGCTCTATTTGTTGTTAGAGAGCTTCTTCCTTCTGCATGCAAGGATCTATGTGGACACCTTCGAAAGGACCAAAAGGTTGGCTTAGGGAGAACGCATCCATGAAAGTAAAATATGAACTGCTATCACATGACGTACTTTCTCGAATAAATCTCTCTTTGAAGTTCAGTTTCCCATCAGTGATCCGTATTTATTTAATGTTCAAGTTATGTCTGTCCTAATCTTCAGTAAATGTTTAATCAACTTTTACTAGATTCTCCATATTTCAAACATCATCATCTACATTAACAGATAGAAAAAACAAGCAATCAATAAAATGAGTAGCTATAGTATTGAATATTCGCACAGATAAAATCTTTTCACTGGGAAAAAAACTATATGTGAAAATATTTAGTGCTTATCAAAGTGAAAGAAACTTCAATGTAAGATACATGCTCATCTTTGATACATAACACAATAATTACCATAGAAAGCAAAACCACCAAAAATTGTACGAAGAACATGAACCTTAATCCATTTCTAGAGAAACTCGTGGTTAGTCGAATAGAAGACATGCAAAAATAAATTCTCCATTGAGAAATACAGTCATTTGACCGGTAAAGTTGTCAATGAAGTGCATTGTAAAGAAAGTACAATTGGAAGTTGTATCCAAAGTACAAAGTAGAAACTTTAGCTTATTTGGCGTCTGATAAAAACAAAAGAACTGAATAACAACAAATAAAAACAAAGATCTTTTAACATATGAGATCTGAGATCGGAGGTCATAAGAGATGTAATAAATAATAAACCCATTATTTCATACAAAACATTATGCAAAATGTTTAGAGTTTTTAAGAGGGACATACATAACAGACAAAGGGCTTCGATATGAAAGTAACCCCAAAAAAGATCTATTAAGGCTTGTGTTTCTATATATGCATTCATACAAACCTCTCTCTCTATGTGGCGATTTCATAGAATCCAATCTGATAATTCATTTTTTTTTAAAATACTTTGGGTGATAAGGTTTGATAAACGCGCTATAGAACAGAAGGGAGTGATATAACGTTTTATTTTTCAAGAGTACAATGAATTGAAAACACACTCACACACCCAACATCGTAAGATAGAGACATCCATCTCTGAGGAACTCATAGATACATGTCCAGCCAAGACTTGAACTCAGGATTTTCTCCGTAAGACTCAAGGCGTCAAACCATTTGGTTACGTGAGCTTGAGCAATATAACCAAAAAATTTCAATTGTTGGCCTCATAAGACCTCTAGTTTAAACACTTATACTAGATTTACAATGATTTCGGTAATCCCATCCACATTGACTGTGGATAAACGTTGGCTGTTTTTCAATGTGCTCTTCTAAATCTTCGCCAATCAACACTTATACTAGATTTACAATGATTTCGGTAATCCCATCCACATTGACTGTGGATAAACGGTGGCTGTTTTTCAATGTGCTCTTCTAAATCTTCGCCAATCACAAAAGAAGGGTGCATCAGAAGAGCTGAAAATAACTTGGAAAGACGAAGATTAGAGCTATAATATTCTCTGTACCACAGATGACAATTAATAGACTTTATTGTCGAGGCTTCTACCTTCATTCGATGAAATACAAAATTCGGACTCTACGTGAAGGTCATCGCAAATTTCAACCATCATCATTTTTTTAAGTTCGGCAACACGCTACTCGCAATAGAAAAAAACAATTGTACAAAAAAATGGCTTAGTATCCATTTACAAAGAAGGTTGATCATCCTCTTGTCCCCTTCATGTGGGGCTCATTTGCTCTTGATCTTGTTGTTCTCGAGAAAAATAAGTCTATAATGTCTAAAAGGCAAGGGTTTCTTACGATTGGAACTTCTTTTTCTTAAAAGAAACATGGACTTTTCTATCGACCATTCTTTAAGAGTTCTTCTAATATTGGCCACGCACATCTCTTTCCAAATCTTCCAGAGGGTTTCACCTCTAATCGCATTCCACAATGATGAAGAACACCCGATCGATTCTCCCTAAAAAGCTTGTTTCCAATTGATTTGTCTTTGTAGTAACATGATTTTTTCAAGGGATTAGTAGACCAACTGTGACTTTGGCAATGAGAAAAAGAGGTGTCCCAAGCCCTCATTGCCACCAAGGCACTGTTTGCACCAAGGGGGCTCATGAATTCTGCTAGCCTTTACATCGGTACAAATTCCCTGATGGAGAATTCACCACATAAGTACCGACTTTCTTATTTCGATGAGGGAATGCCAAATGGATTGGAACTTAAAGACCCAATGCAAGTATTACTAAAATCTATATAACCATGGATATAATGTAATGTGTCCTGATCATCATTCTGTTACAAAGCTTCATTGGCGCCATCAATAGAATCACTAGAAAATAGAGACTCCGTCACGATAGATTCTGGAATCTGTATAACCATGGATATAACTTAAGCTGTCAGAAATACGTCAAAGACTGGAATAAGTAGACGTTCTCTCTTTGGCTGATTCCTTTTGTCCTTTCGCAATAGCGAATCGAGAGCGCAAATCTAGAATCGTGCAAATCTACTGAACTTGAGAAAACGCTTGACATGCGAAACAAAACCTCGAATATCACTACACAACTTCAACTCTACGTACAAATTTCAATCAACATCTATCTCTTTCATCTGCTTTTTCTGTCAGAGTAGAGTCTTCGCTTTTGGCTGGAACGTCATAGTCCATAGATGTTCATAAATTACGTGTGAAATAAATAGACCTGCCCTTTTGCTGAGTCCTTTCGTCTCTTTGCGATGGCGAATCTAAGAAGACTCAATGCAGATTCGCATTCATATATACTCTCTCTCTCTCTCTCTCTCTATATATATATATATATATATATATATATATATATATATATATATATATAGATATATATATATATATATATAGTTCCAATATATTCATATAATGGTTCAGATTGATTGATGTCACATACTATTGCAAGGACAAGTCACGCGCATTGTTCTTTATATTTTGCAATCAACCAATTCATCTTCATACGTACGGAAATCCGGTATTTGGATATAAACGAATCATGCATATGAAAAAGAGTATTCTAAAGGAGAGATACCCACACAACCGGAGGAAAATACAGTACAAAACGTGATATTTTTGGTGGAACTATAGCGGAAGTTGATAGTTCCACTATCTATCTATTATTTATTTGGGTGTAACAATAGCGAGGGTTGATAGGTCCACCATCTATCTATCCACACAGAAGATTGAAAATTGCGAAATAGAATTTTGCTCCACCGCTTTATGTCAATACTTGAATGGAAGGGACAGATATGTTTCCTCTTCATTGCTTTGTTCATTCTAATTTACTCTCTCATGCACCTTGGCTAGACATGCTAGGGACGCATGAATCATAAATGGGATCCTCAAGTGATGATAGAGATCGACATTGCGAAACCTATTAAAACGGTTTTTTTTTTTGAGGATTCTGATGGTAAAATATTGGCTGATAAGAAAAAGCAGTCTATAGAAATCTTTCTAATGCATTTTTCAACTGTTTGTTACAAACATGGTCATTTGATTAAGGATTGCCCCTTGCTTGCTCCAGAAACAACACTTCAAGAAAGATCTAAGCCCAATTATTGTGTTGATGCTACTTTTGGTAAAAGATCAACCCTAAAACCTTAGGTATTAATAAGTCTTCTTCAAACAAGTAGAGAATGAAGGTTAGTAAATGGAACAATAACTATGATGTATTTGTTGAAGATGACTTTAACCCTTTTGATCCTAATGCTGTTATGGATAAAGAAGAAACAAAAGATAGCAAGAAGAAACAAAAGGTAGCAATATAGAGAACTCTGATCCTAATGTGATTAATGGCTTCTTTCATATGGTCTTCGACCAAGACTCAAAACAAGGTAAACATGATGAGACAAGTCTAGATGGTTGGAAACTTAAGACCTGAGAGGTATTACTGCATTTGACCTTAATTCTAAAGCAATGGTTTCTCATCCCGATTCTATTTTTATTGAGGAGGTAAACCACCATGACGAGTATAAGATTATTGAAACGCATAACTTAGAATCGGTGTGTGATGATGTTCCTATGGACCATTATGGGGAACGAGATTAGAGCTACATAATGGAAAATCCAAAAGGAAGGATACTATTAGGACTTTAGTGTCTATGTATAAGACTTCTAAGAACTATAAGAAATAATCTCCACATTGTTGAGCCAATTTGTTTTGTTCCTAATTTTTGTCGTTGGTGTTTTAAGAAATCGGTCAAGCTCCTCTCTCTTAATATAGAAGGCCTAACAAATCGAGTTACAGCTAAGTGTGTTACTATGTGGACATCTGACATAATGCTGTGTCATCACATTTTATGTATTCAAGAGCTTAACCTAACTACAAATAATCATTTCTTTAAACTTATTAGTGTTTCTTATAACCTTTTATGGCATGCCACTAAGCATCCTAAAGGTAGAGGTGCATCTACTATGGATGTTTCTAAACGTATTTTTCATTTGCTATTTAATATTTTGGTTGGCCGTAGTCACGAATGGGTTGTTGTAACTCTTAGTGATCCCAAAAGTTGCACCTTTGTTAGCATATATGCTTCCTGTTACGCCTCTTAAGGGCTTAGGTGCTAGGTGGAGATTCAAGGACTTTCTAGCCCTCTTGTCATTATTGGTGACTTCAATATGTTCACCTCTCCTCATGAACGGTTTGAAAACAAAGGCAACACTATTAGGGAATCGACGAGATATCCATGGTTTAGTCTGATCACTTTTCATGACGTTGTTGACATCTTTGAATGTTTGGGCTTGGAATAATAGAAAAAAGATTTATTCCAATCATGCTAGGGGATTAGATAGATGCTATATTAACATATGTCATCTTTAGAAATTTCAGAGCACTTCATGTGTTTTGGACTCCTTAATGATGATCTCTGATCATAAACCCCTCTTAATTCATCTCAACATGAACTATCATAGTTTAAGGTTGGTTGGCCTCACCTTGACACCTTCCTCCTCATAATCCCTTGTATTGTTGATAAGACCAATGATATCGTTTCTACTCATTTCTCTAGTAGACTTTGAACCCCATAGGTCTTTTTCTAGATCCATAAAAGACATCCAAACTCTCTTTACACGTTCCAAGAAGTTTACCGAGCAGATTAGAGCCATTACCCTACTAATCATGATAAGATTTTGGATCTCCAAGAGAGGTTGAAGTATTAAGAATACCTTGAGCCTAGTACTATCCTTGCTTCTTGAAGAGAATTTTAGGTAGGAAAAGTTGGTAAATCTAACAAAAGCATGTACTCTTGGAATTAAAAAAAATAATCTTGGGGCATTTGAGAGAACTAGAGATCACACTTCTCTTAAAGGGAGCAAATGATTCATGAAGACTTAGCTACTATTCTAGACCTAACCCTCACTACTAGTGAGGTTAAGGAAACCTTTGGTAAATTGAAACCGTGCACATTTTCTAGCCTTCATGGATTCCTTATGAACCCTTCTTGGAATTGAAAGATTTTTTTGACTCCTTATATTCTCTTTATTTGGAAGCAAACCATTAGAGAGGCACCCTTCCTATTGAAACAAACACTCTAGGGATCAAGTTCATTTAGAAAAAAGGTCCTAAAGGAGATCTTAATAATTGCAGACCTATTTCTTGACTTACCACTATCTATAAGATCTTCTCTTCTACCCTTTCTATAAGACTTAGCCCCATTATAAAAGATCTCTTATTACCTATGCAAAAAGGATTTATTAAGGGAGGAATCATCTTGGATGCCATTACTTCTCTTTGCAAAGGAATTATTTATGCAAATCATACTAATCAAAGTTTTTGTATCTTCATGATAGACTTTCATAATGATTATGATACAATTGAGTGGGATTTTGTCTAACAATCCCTTCATGATATTGGAGTCCCTTCATGATATTGGAATCAATAAGATATTTATCAAATCTATTAGTATTTGTTTTGTTAATGACTTATCTAGGGTTCGTATTAATGGTGCCTTGTCTCACCCTTGAAAATTTGCTAGGTCCATTAGAAAAGGTTGTCCCTTAGGCCCTTTGTCTTTGGCTGCTGCTTGTGATGCATTAGAGTGACTCATCAAATGTGCCATTTCTAATGAACTTGTGATGGCTTTTCCCATCCCTAATTGTCCTTTTCCCTTGGGATTACAAATGTTTGTTGATGACCCTAGTATGTTAATGAAAGATGATGAATCTTCTACAATATTTTTTTAAACTGTTTGAATATTTTTTACCTCTCCAGTGGATCTCAAGTTAATCATAAAACATCAAGCTTCAAAGATTCTAATAATGTGATCCTTGATTTTATTAAGAAAAAGTTTATCATATCATCATATTGGGGGTGGTTTCATATTTCTTGGGATTTTCATGGGTTATAAGAGATCTTTGAATCAACATTGGTATGGGTTATTGAACAAATTTCGTGATAGAATATTGAAATTGTATGCTTGACAAAGATCTATCTTTTCCTCATAGAATCTTTCTTCTTAATAATTACATTTAGCCCTATTCCAACTATCAATTGGCTAGTTGGATGCCCTCCAAAAAGAACATGGTTCAAATCATTGCCCTAGCTAGAAGGTTTCTATGGGAAGGAATTCCTCATAATTATAATAATCCCAAAGAATCTTGCGAAATCGATTGCTTACCTAAAAATGAGGAAGGTATAGCCATCATGTTCCTTATCAAAATGGCTCACATTCTTACTGCTAAATGGATCTATAGGGCTATTAATTGTGTTGATAGCTTGACTTGTCTTCTTAAAGAAAATATTCAAAAGTGTCATCTTAAAGTCTGTAAATCCTAGAAGGATCCTTGTTGTGAAATAACTCATGTGTTACCAAGAATCAAACTATCAAGACCACACTCCTAAGAGAGAGCACTTATCCACCCATCCAACTCCACCCATATATATATACCTCTAGCCCAAGGGGGTGCATGTCCTTGAGATTGGCCAAGTGTCCAGCCAAGTGTCCCTCATGTGGACACTTTCCCAAGGGTGATCACATGCCTTCTGATTTCCAATGGTCTATCACATGCCTTCTACATCAAATGAGGATTCGTCTTTCACGTACACACAAGGTGGCTCCTAGAGAAGCTTCTCCCAAGACTAAGGTTCCCACACCTTAGGATAAATCAACCTAAGGTTCTAACCATTCAATTGGGAGCTCATATGAATAAATAACTCAAGGGTTTCACCCAAAGGTGCAAGGCATGTTCCAAGGGTAATTCAAGGGCTAGACCAAAGCAAACATACATCATATTCGAATCTTTAGAATCCATATGTTTAACCCTCTGAACCCATGAATTATACAACATTCTTCCCCCCTTTAACATTTTCCTCCTTGAAAATGTGTGTAGGTATAATATGTGAAGTATTCCCCCGTGCACCATGATCTATACTTTGAGCACGGTCATCTCTCACTTTAGATTCATTTCCAGTAATCAAATAAGGGCTAATCGCTACCTTAATCTGAAAGAAAATGAATCAAGTTCCCTGCCCAAATCTTTTCGTTAGTCCACCTGAATGTACATGCATGCCTTGTACCTATGGACTAGTGAGATGGGTGGAATTCTTTGGTGGTCTTTTTCTTTTGGCACTTTCACAAACCTTGAGCTCCATAAAATAATACATTTCAATACACTTTGTACTTCTCTAGAAATTTATAATTTCAGGAGTCTATGATAGAGATCCTATCTCTATCTTGAAAGGGCCAGAAACTAGATTCACCTTCCACTTTCAATGGAAAGGAGAAGAATCTTCAGATGTTCTGAACTTAACTTATTCTTTTATAGTACTTTTCAAATACAAATGTACTTTATTTGTATTTTCCAGGACTTAGCTAAATATATGAACTTAGCAAAGTGGGTCTAGTGAGTCCCTGCCAAAACATGCTCAATAAAATGAGGAGAAATACTATCTTCTCATTCATTGGTAGCTTATGTTAACTTATTTCAATCATCCAGGTTTTCTTGAAACATAAAGTTCAAGTATTCCAAATGAAAATATACACAATTTTGAAAGTTCACGTCTACAAGTGGGTCCCTATCTTGATCATCTATGATTTTTCCTAGATTAATTCCCAAACTAGAGTTTAATCCTTTTTGGAAGATTCAACATTCAAGACTTAGATCCAAAGAAGACTTTAGGAATTTGGAACTATTTGGGTCTCTACCTTGTTTTTTGTTAGCCGGTTCTTTCCAATGAGAATCAGTACTAACTATCTTGAACTGATTATGGATCATACTCAAGATAGTTATGTATACTAACCTCAAAGGTCACCAAAGCTTTGCAAACAAATCTTAATAAACCAATTCCTTAAAATCCTCAAAATTGAGGAATAATACTTCATCAAGATACCTTCTAGAGTTTCTATTGGATGGAGTTTAGATGATTCAAGTTTTGTAGCTTTAGTTCCAAAGTCTTGCAGGAAAGATACCTATTTCTAGGCATCATATCTCAGATCTTGCTAGGAACATTCTTGAATCACTTGTTCTCATCAAAGATTGAAAAGAAGATCTTTTATAGATCATTCTTTCATTCAAGGTTATTATACTTGAATAGGCTTGACTTTATTTTTGGAGTTTAACTTGGTAAACTCCCAAAATTCTTTACCCTCTTACTTATCCAAATTTATTGTTCCATATAAATTTGGCTATGCATTTTATTAAGAAAAATGCATCTGTTTAAGAGGATAAAGGATAGCATTTTCTAGGGTAAATGTCATTCTATTTACCCTTTTGTTCATACAACTAGGTGTAAATTGGTTCAAGGAGGTACATTTTTATACCTCATAATGAACCTAAGACCTTAATCTAAATGGTCTTATCTTTAAGGCTTATCGTGATGTTTCCTATCGGACCTTGAGCCTATTTTCTCTCTAGCCATCAGAGAAAAATCTCAATGGGAGTTAGTTCTCACCGTCCCATACAAGTGATTTCTTTCTCCAGTCCGTAGAACCACATCCTCAGTGTTTCCACCTTCTTTGCCTTTTTCTTTTCAATGCTCTCTTATCATTTACCATGATCATGAATTCCATCTTGTAACCCCTTGGCATCATTTTCATGAGGGCAAAGACTAAGGTTTCTAAATCTAATACCAATTAATTCAAAGGTCTTTTGAGGTTGACCTTTGAACTTTACTTGGTATCGAACTATAAAAGTTTTTGATCTTTTTGACCAATGTAGGCCTCTTGGATTATTCAACCATAAAGGGTTGGATATACTTGACCAAGTTAGTTCACTTGGCTTTCTCAAATTTCCTCTAGCTAATTTAACATGAGATAAGATCAAGTCTTTTCTCCTTTAGATCCCTTTTTTAATGATATTTACCCATGGGATTTTCTTGGGATCTTCAACTCATACCTTTACGAGTTGATATCTTTGCTTAATTCTTTAACATCATGTTGATGTTCTTCAAACCATTAACTATTCTCCTTTTAGGGATCCACAATTATATGTCACCCTTTTGACTTAAGCGAGTTGCCATGCTTACTAATCCAAACTTTGGATCCATCTCTATTCATTCTCAAATACCCTGCTCTAAATATGCTTCAAGTCTTTGGCTAGCTTATCTTAGTTTACTTTCCAAAATGGAATTCTTTAATGAGTTCCCTTCTTACATATCTGATTCTTACTTTGTTTGAGATTTAACTCAAACACACTTGGATACTTGGACATCCAATGTACTCCTTAACTTTCATAAAAGAGTTAAGGAATATCTTTTTCTTAGAAGTATCATATTGATGATACCTTTCTTCCCCCCTTTAAGGAGTTTTCGTCCTCGGAAACTATAGGAAATTGATGTTCTTTTAATTTCCTATCCAAATGGGAGGTTCATTTATGCTAATTCCTTAATTGAAAAAGCTCTCCAATATCCTTGAGCTTAAGCTTCCATTATCCTTAAGTTGAGTGTTCCATACCACTAAACCCACTTAAGTGACATTGTAAACCTAGATGTCCCATACCATCCGATTTACAATCTCACCTTAGTGTAGACAACTTTAGCTCTTACTCAAGGATTAAACTCCATTCATTTTAATCTTATCAAATATAATCAAAATCTTTGTAAGTTACATTCTTAGAGAGTCTTGATTTGTCCTTTGAAAAGACTTTTAAAATTGAGCTTTCATTGAACTATTTCCTTGATTAGATGCAATCAAAGTTATCTTTGTTTATGTCATTTGGTAATAGAGCTAGTATTCTCATACTAGATATGATCTATTGACATAAGTAGGCATTTGTATCAAAGGATATAGTCAATCATAAGCTTTTCTAAATGGTTACCTTTTTAACCATCTTGATAAATTGCTTCTTACTCATAGAGCAAATTTTGGAGTAGAGGTATTAAGAGTTTCTTTCACCCCTTTCATCTTCCTCTTCTCTAGATATGCTTAATGAGTTACAACTCTTCACTCTTGAAGCAATTTTTTCAAAGCTCCAAATGGATCCTGCATCTTGTCAATGAACAAAGAAGCTTATAGGGGAAGAAATGAACGCTTAAAAGGGTAAAATGGTTCAATAGTTTTTTTCCCTAATATGTCATTTTATGACATTCTCTTCCCCCTTTTAGTGTGATCATTGTCCTCAATGATTGGATGATTAAGTTCCTATGAACTTCTTAACATCGTTCACAAATGAAAAATTACCCCACGAGTGTAGGGTCTCATATAGGCTTCTCATTTCTCTTTTGGATGTCTTTCAATCCAAGTTGTTATTACTACCATTTATGGTTTAATAAGAATGAAACTTGCCTTCTAGACTCAGTGGAATGCCGCCTTCCCTTGACGGGAGGGGGCAGCTGTCGGCTTCTCCATATCCCGGAGGGAGTAGATATGTTTTACTCCTCTAAAAAGGACGCACTCGGCTGAGCTTGATTGATTGACCAAAATTCTAAGATATGGAAAGAAATTTGAAAACCACCTAAGATCTAGGATCTAATGGGCTCTACATACCAATGTTGTGAAATAACTCATGTGCTACCAAGAATCAAACTACCAAGACCACAATCCTAAGATAGAGCACGTATCCACCCATCCAACTCCACCCATATATATACCTCTAGCCCAAGGGGGTGCATGTCCTTGAGATTGGCCAAGTGTCCAGCCAAGTGTCCCTCATATGAACACTTTCCCAAGGGTGATCATATGCCTTCTAATCTCCCAAGGTCTATCACATGCCTTCTAAATCAAATGAGGATTATTTTCTCACGTACACACAAGGTGGCTCCTAGAGAAGCTTCTCCCAAGACTAAGGTTCCCACACCTTAGGATAAATCAACCTAAGGTTCTAACCATTCAATTGGGAGCTCATATGAATAAATACCTCAAGGGTTAAACCCAAGGGTTTCATCCAAAGGTTCAAGGCATGTTCCAAGGGTAATTCAAGGGCTAGACCAAAGCAAACATACATCATATTCTAATCTTTAGAATCCATATGTTTAAACCTATGAACCCATGAATTATACAACAATCCTTATCTATGGGCTATTCCCGTGCTGGAAGTCTCATTTGCTGCATGATGTTTTCTTCTTGCATGGAGCTCAAAAAGCTAAGTAATCTCAACCTTCTTCTCTTTAGAAACACTAACTTTCATACATAGAAATCACTCATGACTGATGACTGGTTGGCTCTCTTTGTGGAACAACTCACAAATCCCCCCCCTTTAGGCATCATCAAGTTCTCCTTTTGATCAATAACAAGCTTAAACCCAAGTGGGCCCCGCACGAGGGTGATGAGAGGTGACTAACCTTCTTTGTAATGCCATTTAAGCTCTGTAAAAGCTTCCCCTGTTTTGTGGGATTTGGGGGGTCCCGTGGGCACTAGTCCCCTTCTCTTGTACTTTTCTTTCTTTACTTAATTCAAGTCCGGGAGAGTAGGCTAATGCCGAACTTCCTTTATATTAAAAAAAAAACAACTCACAAATTAGCATTAAAAAGCATAGATGCATAAGATTTGGCTTGAATAGTTTGAGCGACTAACTATCAATGGTGAAATATTGCCTAATGAAACCATTTAGCTGTCACTAATCTATCTTTTGTTTGTAAATAGGTCTTGATGCAATGCAAATTCAATGTCTATGAACACTTATTGAGTTTTTTTGTTCGACCAAACCTACTTGTGCAACTAAAGCGTCGAGGGAATTTTGATGGAGTATAATAAGGAGAGGGGCTCAATCAAAAAACTTATGTGCAAACTCAAGAGTCATTGGAGTACTCAGTGGAACACCCATTAGTGGAGATATAGATTTTAACGTCTTTGGGCCTTTCCCTTCAACATTAAGAAGTCATTTGACCAGGACCGCTCTAAAGTTCATCTGGGACTGCTCTAAAGTTTGCCTTGTCATGCAATTTCATGGCTATCTGGCACCCTCTCATAGAAATAAAAAAGTTAGTTCTACTATGATGAATTCTTCATCGTAGACTTTGGACCAACCTAAAGACTAGCAAAATTTGTGGGGTGCCTCCCTGGTGAAAGTGCTGCTACTGGTCCACTGAAGATGTTGCTCACATCTTCTTTACTTGTTCTGACTCCAAGAGGCTCTGGCAGATTGTCAGAAAGAAAATAAGACTTCAGAAGCATATCACTTGGAAAAAAGCTCTGCTCAGAGAAGTGATTGGCTGCTTCATGACTCTCTGGAATGCCATCAGAGGGGAGATCCTACGAAAGATTTGGTAGGAAAGATGCGCTTATAAATTTGGCGACTCCCCTAAAGAGTGGTCAATTGAAAAATCATTGTTCCTCCTCAGCAGAAGAATCGCTAGTTGTAAGAAATCCCCGACCCCCTCAGGCATCATCAAGTGCTCCTTCTGATCAACAACAAGCTCAAATCCAAATGGGCCCCGCATGAGGGTGATGAGAGGGGTGATTAACCACCTAAACCCTGTAAAATATACCCCTGCTCTGTGGGATTTGGGAGGTCCCATGGGAATTAGTTCCCTTCACTTGTACTCTTCTTTTAATTAATACAAGTCGGAGAGAGTAGGCTAAGTCTGAACTTACTTTATTAAAAAAAATTAAGAAGTCGTATCTTGAGTGGTTGATTATCCATAATGGTCTGACAACATAGCAACGAAGTGTAAAGTTGATGAGGGTTTGTTTGCATTTTTTGAAAAGCTATATACATGATAAGAAATCGGGGCAGCTTATTTTTTCTTACTCTAAAAAGTTATATATCGTGCTTGGTTACAAAGAGATCTTATTGGGCTCTCGTAAAAGAATGGATAGAGGAGTATGACTCATTGGAGGGGTCATACTTTCTCATTCATTTGGCTAAGAAAAATGAGAACGTATTTAGAAGTGGCAAGAAACTTTTTTGTTTGTTTTTTCATTAAGGTGTAAGAAACATAGGATCTAAGTGTATTGGGGGCATTAAAGATGCGCTACCGCAAAACTCTCATTTTTCCATTCTTTGTAAAAAAATAAGACCCCCACCCCTAGCCAATGGATGGATACCCTTTTATCCTTTTACTTCTCAGAATGATTTGACATGGTCATCCTATGTACTTGATTGTATGATGTAGCTCTAGTTATGCCTCTTTCACATTTCTACACTCATTATTCATATATTGTTCTTTCTTTGAGAGTTAGATGAGGGTGGAATCCACAAAAATACGTAATATGATACAAAAATACAAATTTTTGGATTCCCTTCATTTTCCCTAGAATGTGTTTTAAAATATGATACACTATCTTTGTTAGTTGAGTGAAGAGTCATTGTCACATTTTAAGACAAACTTTAGGGAAAATTAATGGTGCCTCCAAAATCCACAGTTTCCTCTCAAACTATGTATTTCTGTGAGATTCTTTCCTATTGTTGGAGTAAGATGTCCGTGGAAGCACACAAAAATCACAAGGAAGAAGAAGAAGCCTGGAGCACAACACATAATACTTAATGTATTACTACTAGAATGTACAAAAATAAGTAACCCATTAGGGCAATAGGCATATATACAAGCTGGGGGAAAAAACCTCCTAAAGAGGGAAAACCGCGCCCCGGCGGTCCTAAAAGAACTTGGAGAAGCTTGTAGGAGGTAGAAAAGTGAGTTGTGAAGTGATGGAGTTTGGTCCAACCAATTGGCACAAGACCAGTCCTTAAGCTTATGAAGAATGAAATAGACCTTATACGCATGTGATAAGTGCAATAAAATGCACTATGTACTTTGGAGCATCAAGAAGAAGGAGTCGATACAAAACACATAGGTTTGTGCATCGACTAGCTCAAAAAACTTACTATCTATGGATGAGACAATTAACTTCAAATGCTCATAGCGACCAACGTGATTAAAATTAGAAACCATCCTTTTATGGGAGTGATACACATAGGGTTGAGTGTATGGAATGCACAAGAGTACAAGGAATAAGCAAAATATGCTTTTGGAATGAACCAAAAACTCAATGGTGGTACCTCGTAGTTTTCAAGAATACATAGAGATTGATCCAAGATAGAAAAACTGATATTTCTCCCAATCTACTAAACTGAATGCTATAAGAAGCTACAAGCACAAACTAGACACTTCTACCTATCTAATGAGTCATTTATCATCCACTTTTGAGCTCTGTAGATAGAGTAGCAGCCTTTGCAAGCTTACTATTGGTGAAAAAGATGATGCAAAATTATGAAGGAGCAAGAGAATGATGGTCACAAGTGTATGTATATTTCTTCCATGTATTGTACAAGTGTTTTGAAGTATTTATATAGAGTTTTCAAGAGCTCCACGACTTCTAGAAGTGCATTTTGATTTCAAATGAAGGCGGTATGAGTTGTTGGAGGGAATCAATTCACTTTCCTACAATCTAGGAAAAGTGAAGATCTAATTTGATCTACTTTTAAGTGATTGATTGCAACTCAACTACAAAAAATTCATGGAGTTTGGGCCCTCTCTTTCTAATTTTACATGTGTAAATCTCAAGGCTTTTTACAATCATAAAAGATCTGTGAAAAAAACTTTTAAAAGAAATACAATAAGTGAGCATAAGTAAAAGAACTCCCCAACGGATATTCCTTCGATGTAATCAAGGCCATAGCTTTTGTTGTAGATCAAATCCACATCAAGCATAAAGCAAGCTTGATTTTCCAATAGATCCCCCTCAAGCTAAAGTATGGTTGAGTCTTCATTCTCTAATAGGTTGAATACCTGCCATAGCTTTGAATCTACAAAGCTTTATTCCATCAAGTGCCTTTGTCATCATATCTTCTACTTGCTTTTTAGTTGGAACAAAAGAAATGTCAATCTCCTTTGTCATGAGATTCTCCCTAATGAAGTGGTAATGAACCTCTATGTGTTTGGTTCTCACATGGAAAATAGGATTTGCCGCTAGATGCATGGAACTTACATTATCTCCAAATATGTGAGGTTTGGAACTCACAAGTCCCAAATCTGGATACAATGCTTTTAAGCATATTGCCTCTTGAGTAGCTATGGTCAAACCTTTGTGCTCTGCTTCAGTTGATGATAAAGCAAGTGTAGGTTTCTTCTTGGAACTCCATGACACTAACTTTGAACTTGCAAATGCTAAGTAACTAGAGGTACTCCTTTTATCATCCTTAGATCCTATCCAATCTGCATTTCAATAGATTTTGATATCCAAATTTGAAGAGTAAGGATAGAATATACCTTCGCTGATTGTACCTTTGAGGTATTTAAGTACCCTCTTAGCTGCATCCATATGTGGTCTTCTTGGTGAGTGCATGAATTGATTAAGCACTCCCACACTATATGAGATGTCTACCCTTGTATGAGTAGCATATATCAAGCTACTTACCAAGCTTTGATATTCTTTAATGTCTTCAATTTTCTCACCTTCATAAACACTAAGTTTATGATTCATCTCCAAAGGTGTACCTACAGGTTTAGTCTTCTTAATTTTGAACTTGAGAAGTAGATCCTGAATGTATCTTCCCTGAGTCAAATACATTCCTTCATTTGTGTATATGACCTACATACCTAGCAAATATGTGAGATCACCTAAGTCACTGATTTTGAACTCCTCTTGCATGTTTCTCTTAATCCTTCGAATGCCATTTAGATCATCACCTATCACAATAATATCATCTACATTCAGATCATCACCTCATTGTGATCCCTTTTGACGAATAGAGAAGGATCTGAGTTGCTCGCTTTGAATCCTTGATCTTGAAGATATGTAACCAACCTGTAATTCCAAGCTCTAGGAGTTTGTTTCAATCCATACAATGCTTTCTTAAGTCTACAAACATAAGATGTATGATTATGGTTTTTAAAACCTGGTGGTTGTGGCATGTATACCTCTTTACGTATCCAACCATTTAGAAATGCACTTTTCACAGCAAGTTAGAGGAGTCTCCAATTTCTTGCAGTAGCTACACTTATCAATGTTCTGATTGTAGTCATCTTTACAACTGGTGAGAATGTTTCCTTATAGTCTATACCATGAGTTTGGGAGCATCCGTTGGAAACTAATCTTGCCTTGTACATGCAAACTGATCCATCTGAGTTTCTTTTAACACCCATTTGCAACCAATTACCTTTTGATTCGATGACATCTAAAACCAAATCCCAAGTGTCCATCTCCTTCAATGCATCTATTTCTTCTTTCATGGCCTTTTCTCAATTAGGGTTTGCCTTTTCCTCTTCATAGGTTGAGGGTTCCTTTGAAATAGAGTCTTTTGCCAAGTAGATCGAATGCTTTGTAACAAATGTGGAATCATATCCATACCTTTCTAGTTGTTTCTTCTCTCTTGTTGATCTTCTAGGTGCTTGCTTGGAGCCTTTTTCACACTCTTGCATCTTTGCTTTGCCTCTTGACTTCCATAGTTTGTAATCCTTTTCTCTTTTGTCTTGTTCATCATTTGTATCACTTCTTGGATCCTGGACCTATGTATCATGCTTGCTTCCTAATTGATGAGAATCAAAATCAAGATCATATGGTAGAGTTACCTTTTGTTTGTTTGTTCATCATACGAAGAGTTGTGTTCTTTAAACACAACATCTCTACTTGTAGTGAATTACTTGGCTAAAGGATTATAGAACTTGTAACCCATCTGAGTTGAGTCATAGCCAATAAACATTGCCTTTGTTTCCCTTTCATCTAGCTTACCTCTTATTTGTCATGGTACATGAACATATGCCAAACAACCAAACACCTTGCAATGTCCAAGACTAGGTTTTCTTCCATGCCATGCTTCATAAGGAGTCATACGTTGAAGTGATTTTGATGGTATTCTATTGACAAGGTACATAGTAGTTTAAATAGCTTCTGCCCATAGATAATGTGGCAACTTCTTCTCTTCAAGCCTTGTTCTGGCTGATCCAACCAGTGTCTTATTTCTCCTCTCTATAATTCCATTCAGTTGAGGAGAGTACCTAGTAGTCACTTCCCTTTTGATACCTTTATCCTACAAGAATTCATCAAACTCTTTGTAGAAGTATTCTCCCCCTCCATCATATCTGAGCTTCTTGAGTGATCTACCTATATGATTCTCTACATGTGATAGATACTTTTTGAAGCAATCAAACACTTCATTCTTACTTTTGATGAAGTATGGAATAGACCATCTACTACGGTCATCAATAAATGAGACATAATACCTTGATCTTGCCAATGAACGTTCTTGACTTGGTCCCCATACATCTATATGTACTAAGTCCAATAACTTGTTGTGGATGTAGCCTTTGTGGTTGAATGGTTGTCTTTGTGCCTTTCTAATCTGACATGCATCACATCTGTTGATCATGTGTTGCTTCAATACATTTTCCAGTCCTAGAACACTTTGGTCCATGCATATATCCTTCAAGGTTCTTCCATTCACATGAGCAAGTCTCTTATGCCACACTTCAAGCTCACTTAGGGTTTGACACCCAAAAGTGAATAGAGGTATGTCCCTGGTTTCTCCTACTTCAAAATTAAAGAGCCTACCATGTTTCTCACTTTGGCTATCTTCTTGAAGCCTTGACATGGATCTTCCCCAAAAGCTACATGTTGGGTGAACTTGACTTGCAAGCCCTTTTCAACTATTTGGCCTACACTATTAGGTTTTTTAATGATAGTGGGTACATAAAGAACCTTACTTAGAATGTTTGTCCTACCATTGGAAGCTTTGAGATTATGAATTTTCTCCACACTGTGCTTTGTGTCATCACCTATTTGAACTTCATTTCTATGCTATGGACTTTCCAAGTCAGATAAAAGAGCAATGTTGCCTGCAACATGATTTAAACATCCTAAATCTATGTGCAACAAATGATCATCTTCCTTACCTTCTTTGTGGCTTAGATTCATAAGAATCAATGGGTATTCATGTGGTTGATCTTTTGAATAATTGTTGAAATCCCTTCTATTATAGCCTCTATTGTTATTGTTGAAGTTGTGTCTAGCTCTACCTCTATTGCTTCCATATCCACCTCTTCCACTTCCTTTTTGGATCTTCCCATTGAACCAACAATTCTAAGTGGTGTGGTTGGTCTTATCGCATATGGCATAAGGTTGAACATTCTGACCTCTGGCTTTGTCATGCTTTGATTCTTTCTTCTTCCCTTTCCACTTACTCTTGCTTGCAAAGTTGGCTTGGGAAGTCTCCTTCATCTTCTTCCTTCTTCTTACCTTTCAGCTTCTTATCGTTCTTATCTGCATATAGAGCACTAGTTGAATTACCATGATAGGAGTTAACTTCCTTTGTGCTATCGTTGGCTTCTTGATTGAAGATTTGTCCAAGAAATATGTTCAAGTCTAGAGTTTGCACATCCATGATGAGATCATAAGCTATGGTGAAGGATTATCATGGCTTATTACTTTGAATCCCATTGAGAATTTGCCTCATGATAGCCTCTTCTTCAATCAACTCTCCAATAAATGCTAACTAATTTGCAGCCTCCTTGACCTTGGTAGCAAAATCGGTGATGGTTTGTTTAGGCATCTTCTTCATTTGGTTGAACTTGTTCCAAAGATGATCCTTTCTTGCTTTTGTACTAGCAAAAAAGAAAGTCTTGAGGGCACCCCAAGTCTCTTGAGATGTCTTGTATCCTCTAATATGTGGTAATATAAAGTTAGAGATAGAGTTTAGTATGTACACCCTTCCTTGTGCATCCCTTGTGCACCAAAGTGCGAGCTTATCTATCTTCGCTTGTGTAGGTCCTCCTTTGGATCTTAGAATAGGCATAGCTTCATCACCTACTACAATTTCATAAAGCTTTCTACCTTGCATATAGGCCTCCATTCTCATTTGCCAAGCCACATAGTTGTTTCAATCAAGCTTCTCGATCATTAAGGGAAAGCCATCACCCATATTGATCTAGCTCTGATACCACTGAAAGAACTTGGAGAAGCTTGTGGGAGGTAAAAAAGTGAGTTGCGAGTCGACAATGTTTGGTCTAGCCAACTGGCACAAGACCAACCCTCGAGCTTATGGAGACTCAAATAGACCTTATAGGCATGCGATAAGTGTAATACAATGCACTATGTACTTTGGACATTAAGGAGGAGGATTTGATACAAAACAGATAGGTTTGTGCATCGACTAGTTTAAAAAAAACCTATTATCTACGGATGAGACAATTAACTTCAAATGATCATAGATACCAACGTGCTTACAATAAGAAAAACTCCTTTTATGGGAGTGATACACATAGGGTTGAGTGTATAGAATGACAAAAGGTACAAAGAATAAGAAAAATATGCTTTTGGAATGAACCAAACACTCAACGGTGGTACCTCTTATTTTTCAAGAATACACAGAGATTGAGCCCAAGACACAAAAACTAAGCTTTCTCGCAATATACTAAACCAAATTCTATGAAAACATACAACAGAAACTAGACATTAATACCTTTCCAATGAGCCACCTCTCATCCAATTTGGAGCTCTGTAGATAGAGCCACCGCCTCTGCAAGGTTACTATTGGCAAAGGAGATGATGCAAAAGAATAAAGGAGCAAGACAATGATGGTCAGAAGTGCATGTATATTGCTTCCATGTATTGTACAACTGTTTTGAAGTCTTTATATAGAATTTTCAAGAGCTCCATGATTTCTACAAGTGGATTTTGAATTCAAATGAAGGGATTAAGAGTTGTTGGAGGGAATCAATTCACTTTTCTACAATCTAGGAAAAGTGAAGATCTAGTTTGATCTACTTTTAGGTGATTGATTGCTTGATTGATTGCAACTCAATTACCACAAATTATTGGAATTTGGGCCTCTTTTTCTACATTTAAATGTGCAATGCTCAAGGCTTTTACAATCATAAAAAAATCATGAAAAATCTTTAAAGAAAAATACAATAAGTGAGCATAAGTAAAAGAACTCTCAAACAGATATTCCTTCCATGTAATCCAAGCCATAGCTTTTGATTTAGATCAAATCCACCTCAAGCATAGTGTAAGCTTGATGTTCCAATAGGTCCTATTGTGTTCACACACATCACCGCCTAAATATATCAGCAAATGCCCCCTAGGAGTGATGAGGTGAATAATGAGCTGGCACTCATGTATAAGGAAGTGCCAAGCTATGTGGAATTGATCCATAAAAGGAAGTAAGCCCAAAGCTTTGCAGAAAGCTTCAAAGTTCTCCCTAGGCAGAGCCTTTGTGAAAAGGTTCACAATGTTCTCCTGCATGGGTATATATGCCAAGTTGATCTCTCCAATAGAGAACCTCTCCCTAACATAATGATAATGCACCTAAATGTACTTAGTGTACTGAGCATGGAACACAAGGTTCCTTGCAACTACCAATGCGCTCCGACTCTTAGTGAAGATGGTGATGGAAGAAGATTGACCAACACCCAAATCAACGATAAGGCTTCTAAGCCACACACATTCAACAGTCACTGTCAAAGCTGCCTATACTCAGCCTCACAACTAGAAGTGGCCATAGTAGGTTGCTTCTTGCTCAACCAAGATGTACATGAGCTACCAACCCAGACACTTGCTAGTGACTGGGTTGGTTGCTACGACACTAGCAAGTGTCGTAGCAACCAACCTAGTCACTATCATAAAAAGCATGCAAATCTGGCTGTAGTGATCTCCCCTTGGCATAAAACAATCCAAGTAGACAGGTACCACTCAAGTAGTGAAAGATGCACTTAACTGCCCGCCAATGCTTGACACCTAAGCAATGCATAAACCTGCTGATATGTGAGACAAAAAACTAAATATCTGACTGAGTAATGCATAAGTAAATCAAGCATCGGA
Source organism: Ceratopteris richardii (assembly GCA_020310875.1). Taxonomy (NCBI): domain Eukaryota; kingdom Viridiplantae; phylum Streptophyta; class Polypodiopsida; order Polypodiales; family Pteridaceae; genus Ceratopteris; species Ceratopteris richardii. The sequence goes on along the minus strand of CM035429.1, from coordinate 73,649,623 downwards.
TATCCTATTGATAGAGAACAACATCAAATGCATCTCCAGCATCATGAAGCGCTTTCAGTTAGGTTGTTCTCAAGAACATGTGCAATCATATAGGCATGTATCTTTTCATACCAAGCACATAGTGCTTGCTTTAAACTGTATAACGAATTATTTAACCTCCAAACTTGGTTGTCATGCCCTTTCTACACAAAGCCATGGGGCTGAAAAACATAAACTCCTTCATACAAGTTACCATTCAGCAATGTAGTTTTAATGTCCAATTGGTGTACGTTCCAACCATGATGGGCTGCAAGTGCATAGATGCTATGAGCAGTAGTGAAACGGCATGTAGGTGCAAAGGTCTCATCAAAATCAATGCCTCTTTCCTACGCATAACCCTTTGCAAGAAGCCTAGCCTTATACCTGTGAACTGTTCCATCAAGCTTATACTTTAGCTTGTAAACCCACATAAAGACCAGGTACCATTCTTCATTATAGCATCATATTCAGATTGCATAGCAACCATCCAGTTTTCTAAATTTATTGCTTCATGAAATGAAACAGGCTCATTCTTAGCAGAGAGACTAGATGCAGCCATAGCATAGCAATTTGATGCAAAAGAGGCACTATGAGAGCTTGAACGAGTACGATATGATAGAGGTGTATCTAATTTGTTATCATGCAAAGTCTGCACTAATTGTTTTGGCATAGTTTTTGCTTCCTTAATATCAACTCTCTCATCAACAAGTGCATCATGTAAATCTGCATCAGAAATGGAGTGATCTGCATCATCACATGAAACCTAGAAAGGGTGAGAAGTTGCCTCATTAGGACCAACACTAGACTGTACCCCTGTAAAAAGAGGTAGCAAAGTATCATACATGTCTTTGGAGATAAAATATGTCTCCTTAGTACATGAAAGTAATAGTTGAATAGCATCTTCCACACAAACAACATCACAACTAACTAGAATGTGTTTTATATATGGATGATACAAATGATAGCCTTTGCTTTCAGAATTGTAGCCAACAAAAATACATTTTAGTGATTTATCATCCAATTTTCTGTGATGTTGTTCAGACACTAAAACCAAAAACACACAGATGAGCAACAGATGGCCTGCTACCATGTCAAGCCTCATATGGAGTGATATACTACAATGCTTTATTAGGACACATATTAAGTACAAATGCTGCACACATAATAGCCCCAAGCCATGAACTATGTGGTAAGGCTTGGCTCTTGGCCATACACCTTGCCATCTCCATGAGTGACATACTCTTTTGTTCAGCAACTCCATTCTATTGAGGTGTATTTCACATTGTACATTGATGTTTTATCCCATGTTCAGCCAGAAATGCATTAAAGTCAAAAGACATATATTCCCTCGCTTGATCAGAATGGAGGATGCCCATTTCACATGCTCCTAGATTTTCAACCAAAAAACTAGAAACTATTTGAAGCACATAAACACTTCGGACTTTGCTTTCAATGGATATACCCATGCATGGCTGGAAAAGTCATCAATGAAAGTCAAGAAGTAAAGATAATTTTGAAAAGAGGGTGTCTGCATAGGACCAGAAACATCACTATGAACAAGCTGCAAGTTTCGAGTAGCTCAAACTGAACCATCTTTTGGAGAGGAGGAATGCTGCATTTTGCTCAAAACAATTCACATACATGTTTACCGGAGCGCCTCAATTTCGGGCAAAGAGGACACCATTTAAGATTTTTGCAGGCATACCAAACTAGAAAAATTCAGATGAACAAAGCATGCATGCCATCATAGATCTTTCATAGTCTATGAGCTTATACAACCCATGAGATAAAATGCTAGAAGCAACAATGATGTCGCCATTTGACAGATCATGAAATGAACATCTATCATTAACAAATTTCACAACCAAGCCAATCTTGGCTAGTGCACAAACGGATAACAGATTTTCTTGATATTTGGCACAAATAAAGCATCTCACAATGTAAAAGAACTACCATTAGTAGTAGTCAAGATGATCTTACCAACTCTCATGACACGATAGGAGGAGTTGTTGGTGCATGTGACAGTATTCTCTATAGGGGCAGGCTCAAGTGATTTGCTTAGCTTCCAATTTGTGAGATCCCGCATATGTGTGTGTTCCTAGACAGTTTTGAAGCAAGTTAGTAGGCCTCTAAGCTAAGCTAGCGCCCTATTTCCTTGATTGGGTGGGTTTGAATAAGGTTTTTGTGTAGCCATAGCTAATGCACAAAACTCTATGTGAGCACTCTAGATTCCTTTGAGTGTTTAGCATTGTTCATTAGTCATATCTCAGTCAATTCTTGTAATATTTTGCTTTTTAGAAAGATAATTAAGTTATCTAAAGTTGCTTAAAGTCTTGAATCATTTCTCTACATATTCTACGAGAATGAGGCTCACAAGTGAATAGATCTTTATCTATGTACACCTAATGAAGAGAAAATTAAGTCTATCTTGAATGTATTGGTTCTATGAGTGGGAGTAACCAATTTAAATGAAATAACTTGCATTTGCTAGAGATTCTAGTTTATGTTTGCAAATGGTCTCATGTTCAATTTTCATATTCTCAGAGATTGGAACATTTCAATAAGAAGAGGTCTTGTGAACTTGACTACGAGGACACTATAGCTTCAAGGCTGTATAGGGAAGTTGTGAATTCTCCCAATAGTGGTATATGAGATATTCGTCACATTTGAACCATCAAGAGGACCCTAAGAAGAATCTCAATGATTTTTAAAGAAGAAGTGTCGCTGGATCAAGCTCAAAGACACATACCAAGCAAGGGGGGCCTACTAGTGAAGAAGGAAGACATAAGTATCATCTGTTGGATACATCTTGAAGATCAGAGGTAAATACTTTGTTATTATTTAGTTCCTAAAGGATCTAGGAGAGTGCATTAGAACTCATCATGTCATAGCATAGCACTCAAATCGAGAAGTTTGACAAGACTATTTATCATCCATAGAAGTTTAGAATCTCTAGTTACCTTATGGGAAAAGGATTATGGGGTCTCATTAGTGGCATATATGCAAGACCTAGATTAGGAGAGAATCCTACTCTTGATCAATTAAGGTATTCCAAAGAGTTGAATGAAAGGATAAGAGAGTCATTTTGATACTTTCATAGCACATTAGCAATGCCATGATTGAGCATATATAAGACTTAGACACTTCCATAAAAGTATGGGAAAACAGTAGAGAGACTCTATTACTTCATAATTCTTTTAGTATAAGTTTGCATGTGCGTGTTGTTGCATCATTCATTTATGTGTGTATATCGTTAAAAAAGAAGACGAAGAAAACACACATTTCCGTGAGACGCAAGTCTTCGTAAATATGTCGACACTTTTATCCTTTCTTTGTGTTCACAATTGAAGATGTGCTACTCAATGTTGTGACTCTCTCTCAGCGTGTGATTCTATACATGTCATCACGTGAATGTACTAAAGTCTGACTCGTATTCCTTTGAATGTCCTGTTTTTCATGTGACAACTGACACTAATGTGTGTGTGCATGTCTCCTTTGTATGGAAGGCGTTTTGATCATGAAAGTGTGTGCAGATCTGCAAGTGATAGTATTGGGAGACTGTTAGTGTGTCAATTTAGAAGTCTCATTATGCGGCTCTTGTCGAAACGGAACGATTCGTCACGTGGGTTCTCCTCGTCGTTCGAGAAACAGAGGGGCAGAAAGAAGAAAGTAACAGAGCCACCACATAGGATGCTTCATGCCATGATTCTCAGGCGACAAGGATGGAAGGGATAATGGCGTTGGCGACTTCAATTGCAATGTGTTTCTTGAGCTGTACACGTACACTACACGTACACAAACACTACACAGGCACATGCACACGTGCACACACACATACATACAAATACACATATAAACATATACACACAGACAAATACACTTACACCAGTACAGAGGTCTCTTCTAGTTGTCAAAGGCTTGAAAAACCTCCGTCCAAGGTGATGAATAGTGGGTTTTTTTTTTCATTTCTTTTAATGTCGGGTTTTCTCTTTTATATGTAATGATACCCTTATTTGCATAGCGTATGCGCAATGGTATGACAATGCAGTTTTCTTCATAAGCAGGTATTTGATTTTTCTCGCATTTTGCTTCAGCCATCTACGCCTTACGAATATGACAACGAGCCAGCGCGCTAGCTCTTCTTGCTGACTATATTTTCCAATGAAGTGATGCTTTCTTTATAGTGCTTCAGGACGGCATGAGGTCGCACAGAGGTTCTTTAATGTACGTTTTTCTGAGATTGGAAACAAAAACCATTTTATCACTCTGTGTTGCTCGATTTCGAATATGCTCAATGTTATGCTCCAAGTTTCTTCTTCTTCCTGGTTTCTTGTTTGTTTTTTTTCTTTGTGTGCCTCTCTAGTCCTCTAACTTCAACCAATCATATCATAGTAGGTCATTACTTTCTAGAATGCATTCGCAAGACACTTTAGACAATGTTTGAGATTCCTATGAAATTTAGGGAGCTTATTTTGGCCTCAGAATGCAATAATGGAATGAACATGCAGGTAATTTTCTTCTTCCAAGCATTGTATAGTTTTCAGTTTTCTAGTACAAGCACCTCAAAGTTCCCTTTAGGTATAACATAGCTGCATTAGTATTTCTAATCACTATTCTTGAGAAAAACACGTTTTTATCTAACATCAAGGTATAGTCATTAGCCATGCATAGAAACAATTATGTATTTCACACATTACTTATTGACGATAATTTGGATGGTTCTAACTACCCATTATTGGCATACACGATGCATTAAGTATTGGTAAAAGAAATATCATGTAAGATAATTTAGGGCATTGAAATGTGTCCCCCCATGCTTCAAAATAATATGAGAACAAGTGATAAAGGTGGTATTGAAGATGATGATCTTCATGTTCCTTGTCCTACTATGGGTCCTATTGTGGCTATCGTAGAGCAACTTTGTTAGAAAGGGAACGAAGTGGAGGCATGCATTCATAGCTTCGTCTATCAAATGTGTCATTCTCCATCAGAATTTTTAATCTAGACCTTCCAAGGATGCTTGCCATAATCTCGCACTCTATTTCTTACCTTCATAAATACTTGGAGAGTGAGAAAAATCAAAGTTTTTGAAGAGCAGTTGATTACTATCGACAAGATCTTTCTTGATAGTTTACTTGTACAGAGTGTTTTAATAGTCTTCTAGATTCTTATTAGAGTTTTTCTTCTACTCTTTATTTGATGATGAGAGCAATCCATATGCCATAACTTGGAGGACTTAGTCTCTATTATATTATAGGAAGATCAATCCTCATAAAACACGTCAATTACATGTGTTGCGAATCAAGAATTCTTACCTAGCTACAAGATTTCTTACCTATCTGATTTTTTCTAGTTTGCTTCATCTGCATAAATTTGAAACGGTATTCACTTTATCCATATTTGATTCATCCTTTAAGAATGTTTGTAAGGTCTATATTCTAGGTAAAATAGAGTTTTCTTTATTTCTTAAAGATGAGATAGCAACAGCTCAACAACAGTTACAATTGGTTCATATTTGCATGTATGATCCCATGTAGAAACCTTTCTTTGGGAATTATCTTTACTTTGCGAATCTCATAGATGATTTCTTCAATCATGCATGGGTGTATCCATTGAAAGCAAGTTCCAAAATGCTTATGTTCTTCAAACACTTCCTAGTTACGGCTGAAAATTTATCAGCATATAAAATGGGGACAGTCCATTCAGATCGAGGAGACAAGTATATGTGTTCTAGATTTAACATTTTTCGATGCGCATGGGAAAATAGTATATTAGTATAAAAATATTTACACATCAAGATGATGGAGTTACTAAGAGGAAAATAGGTCTCTAATGAAAATAATAAGTTGTGTGTTCAAAAGTCACGCTTAACCATATAGATTCTGGGTTGTGTTTTTTATGTGTACACCATATGTTCTTATAAATATCCCAGTAAAATGTTGAAACCTATGATTTCTTACGAGTCTTGACATATTTGTATGCCATGTGTTGCTCATCTATATTCTTGGTTGCTTGTCATATGCATAATGCATGTGAAACATCACAAGAATCTGGATAATATGGTTGTGAATTGCATTTTTGTTTGGCATAACTTTGAAAGTAAGGCTTATCCTTTGAATCATCCGATAACTCAATAGATTCCAATTATCTGAGATGGAGTATTTGTGAAGGATGTAGTTTAACCCCTTCTTTCATGTACAAAAGAGTCATATGTAAGCTCAGAAGATGTTAATGACACTTTGTTGTCTTTGTTCAGTAGTAGGTGGTCAAGTATGTCTTCCAACAAGGCAATTTTTCAGCCTACCCAAGTTTCCAATGAACATTTATATCGTTCTATTTGTGATGTTAATATACATGATGCATTTGCTAATGCGAGAGAGGAAATTGATGAGGTTAACACTTTGCCAAAAATGTTGGTGCAATCTCTGAAAGATAGAAAGCTAGATATTTCTTTGCCAAATTATACACGTTCAGGCTCCTACAGTGCTCCTTCTGCATCAATTTTTTATGTTTTGATTGTTTCTAGTATGGCCGACAAGAATGGCCATACATATTTTTAACAAAGCACACGACTCATAAAGTTGGATAACTACTACGCTATTATGAAGAATGGTACTTGGTATTTATTTTATTTCCCTCTTGAAAAATGCCATTGGAACTAGATGGGTCTAAAGGTTGAAATACAAGCATGATGCTAGTATGTTTTCTATAAAACTAGCATTGTATCGAGAGGTAAAACTTAAGAGAAGGGAATGGATTTCAATAATAAATATCCCCCTTTTGATTGTGTGACAAGGGTTAGTAGAATGTGTGCACTTGTAGCTAATAATGGTTGGAATGTTATTTTCTGGACGCAAACGCTACATTTTCTAATGGTAATTTGCAGATAAGTGCATGCGGTTGAGCCTCATGGTTTTGTGTAGAAGACGAACAAAAACAAATTCTAGGTTTAAATAAGATATTACATTAGTTAAAGAAAGCACCTTGTGCTTAGTATGAGTTTTGTTCATGTAGATACTATTATGCTTACTGTTTGTAAAAAAATGCATGTTTCAAATTTTAAGGCTCATTTGCATGCCTCTTTGGAAATTTTAGATTTGGGGCATATGCATAAATACTTGGGCATTAGGTTCATGCAAGTTGATGCTGGCATCACCTTGTGTCAAACTAAATACATTGTCCCTTTATATGAATGTTTTAGCCATATTTCTATTTCGATGGAAATAAGTCTATAATTATGTCTTTATGATGCTAGAAATGCTTTTGATGTTGGCCTCTAGTAACAATCTATTGATCCCTCATTTATTTATGCATCAATTGTCCTGATATTCAATTTGTTGTCTCTCATATGAGAAATTTGATGCATATCCAAGAGTTACTGTCACATAATCCTAGTAGGAGATGGTTGAACCACACCTTAAGAGAGAGGATTAGGAAGTAATCCTCAACCATGGCTTTTGGGGCAAGTGGTTAGCCCATCGCACTCCTAACCGGTGTCACGAGGAAGGAGATAAGGAAGAGAGCTCACACACACACTCTCACTCTCAAGGAGAAGCAAACACACCGATTGAGGCAAGGAAGAAAGATATTCTTCTTCTTCTTCTATTACATAAAAAGAATGTACAAGAATGACCTAAAAACAAGAATACAACAAGTACAATATATAAAGATCAGTACATAAGGAAAAACCTAATGTCTTCGAATGAGTGAGCTGACAAGAATCAAATGTGCCGTCACTCTAGGTAGATAAACCTAATAAAGCTCAATGAAGTATCCTTGACATATACCGGCATGACCACTATACATGTCAGAGAAACGGAAAACTGGTACGTGTCATCCTGGATCATCACATGTTGAGCTTGATATCTCAACAACCAGGAGGTTGTGAGTTCGATTCTCGACATTGGTCTTGTCAGGGTACATCCTCCCAGGGTACATCCAGATAGGGTACATTCGTGGGCACTTGGAAGAAGCACTTATCTGTGGTAAGTGTGAAACTAGCCTTCGATGAAGGTGCATGGGCATTTGGGCACCCATGCAGGGTGGGATAGGTCCAAATTTGATCCATGTGCTAGAGTTTGAGGTTGGTAGAAGCACTCATGCATGGAAAGTGGGTCCAAGAGAGTTAGGAGGGTCCACAAGTGAGCATTGACGGCAATGCTTAGTCTAAGGGGGGAGGAATGTCACATAATCCTAGTAGGAGATGGTTGCACCACGCCTTAAGAGAGAGGATTAGGAAGTAACTCAACCATGGATTTTGGTGCAAGTGTTTAGCCCATCGCACTCCTAACCGGGAGGTTGTGAGTTCGATTCTCGACAGTTACGAATTGGGAAGGTGTTAAGCGAAGCATTCACTACTTATTTGGTGTCCGTGAGCTTTTCTTGTTCCATCTCAAGAGAGGATCTACCACCATATCTACATGCATTTTTTTACTAAAAATGGACTAGTTGTTATGACACTTGTTTGTCCACAATTGTTTTTTCTTCATGCTTTGTAGATCACATATACCTTGGTTGTGTAAGAAGAAACCTCTTGTGGCTTCTTCTATTAGTACCACCATAGTTACATTTTCCCACATGTGGTGTTTTCTTCATCCTTGGTAGCTCATGCATATCTTAGTTGAGCAAGAATTAACTTATTCTAGCCACTTTTACTTGTGAGGATGAGTATAGGGTAGCTTTCATAGCTACTATTGGATGTATGTAACTCAAATGCCTTATGGATTACTTGGATGATCATCAAGCTTCTACACCACCACCCTTTGTAGCTGAGAGGAACCCAACATTCCTTGATGGCACTAAGCACATTGTGGTGCACTATCATTTTGTGAGAAAGGAACTCTCTATTGGACATATAGGCTAGGTGTATGTGCCCACATAACATAATGTTGCGGATCCTTTTATAAAAGGTTTCTCTTGAGAAGTTCGAATATTTTTGCAGAGCTTTCAACTCACCTTCTGCGAATTGCCCTTAGTCTATATGATCGGAACTCTGGTACACATGAGTTTCAACCCCTTGTTCAAGGCATCATTTCTAGAGGGCTTTGTTAGTATATTTCTAGGGGTCTTTGTTAGTATATTTCTATTTTTATGAGAGGAATTTCGATTGAATCCTAATTTCCCTTGCATGAAAAACATTTAAGATCCCCAAGCCAATTTGTCTCACTCTTCTGGAGTTGAAATTCCCCCTAGCTTATATAGCGATGTGCCTAAAAGCATTGAAGCTTCCAAGCCAATTGTTTCTCCTCTTTACGAGTTTCCCCTCCCGCTACATTGCCAATTATCTTTTATACTTCAGCTTAGCAATAGGTTGAGTGTCGTGCTCCAAGATTCTTTTAAATCCTCATGGTGTTTGCGTGTTTCTCTAGTCCTCATGATGTTTCTTTTGTATCGCCTGTCTATCATCCATCACATGGCCTAATATTTGCAACATCCCTTTGAAAACTTGATTTTGTAGCCAAGATGCAAGATGATTCATATATAATCCTCTTATAAGACATCAAAACTTTATGAAAATTCAAATCATAAATTGCGCAGATAGGTATGATGGGTTAGGCAAATTCATTCATTTTGGTCACGTTTGATTTTTCGCAATGATTTGTGGATAATGCTTGCGATGATTTATGTAGAGTGCCCGTTATCCCAAGGGCGTTCACGTTCATCACTGACAAAATATAATTAAAATTATTCATATAATAATTAAGATTATGTATATTTTTTATTATATTTTCGTAGTGATGAGCAAGATTCATATGAATAATATCCATATGCGTAAGATTCATCCATAGAAAGAAGTACGGCTAAAGCTTTGTGAAAGGCATCAAAGTTCTAATGAGGAAGAGCAAATAATAAGAGTTCTATAGCATTACATTATGTGGGCGCAAAAGACAAACCGATCTCTCCAACGAATAATATCTCATGAAAATTATAATAGTTCACCTCAATACGCTTAGTGCAAGCATGGAAGATTGTGAACATAGAACATTTTAATGCACTATTAATGGTAGTAAAAATGATGGTGATAAAAGTAGAAACAATAACCAAATTATCCAGATGGCATATAGCTAGACACACTAAGATCTAGCTAGATCCTTAGTCTCACAACTAGAAATGAACTTTATAGGCTACTTACTCCTCAGCCAAGATATGCATGTTCTACGAATCGTGATGGTAAAACCATTTATGAGCACATGTGTCATAAAAACAAACCTAACCCTATCCAAAAACAAAAGGAGGTAAGTCTAATTGTAACGATCATTTATAAGAATACACAAACGCAAGTTCTCATTGTGTGATATAAACAGTGACCGTTACACTTAACAACTTGCTAGTCCTTGAGTTTTGGGGTACGCTTAGATCTACTCAT